>VXAX01004361.1:976371-1139670 GCA_013399835.1 Leptocoma aspasia
ATACACAATTTCCTCTTGGTTAGAGCACGGTGCTTATAGCACCAAGGCTGCAGTTTCAATCGCTGTATGGGCTGTTCACTTAACAGCTGAATTTGATGATCCTTATGGGTCCCTTCCAACTCAAAATATTCTTTAACTGTCTGTAATTCCTCACTGTCATTGTGTAGCAACAGCTTCTTGATTGAACTCTTACTTCAGTTTTTGCTGGAGTTCAACAGGCCTCAGAAATAGTAAATATCCCTTATGCTTTATTATGCACAACTGGTACAGATCCTCACTACAGTTTCTGAAGGCAGCATTCTTTATAAATGAATAAGTAAGTCATAAGTAGGTGAATTGAAAGGGAGGAAAACAGATGAAGGGATGGATAGCTGGATCTCTGGCGAGTCTAAACTCTCTGCTCCTAACCATGTTTTCCGTCCTGTCTTATGAGAGAAATGTCTTTTAAGGTCGTCTTAGTGCCATTGGATGATAAGTGCCAAGTCCAAGATGATAAGTCCATTGTGTCACCTCAAGTTTATTTTCAGAAATGAAAACAAGGAAAGCCCTGCCTTTAAAATTTCCCTATTTTTCTTTAAAGCCTGTGATCAAGGAGGAGGCCCGCCTCATAGCTACGATAGAACAGATAGACCGAGCCGTTGGTATCGTGCCCCGGGGGGCATTTGTGAAGACTCCTCTTGGGTCTGTGCATGAAAACAGATACTTTGAAGGTAAATTCTGATTGTCTTTATCAGGATCAACTGTACTTTGATCATAAAGGCTGTAAATTAAGATTACTTTCTCTAACTAATGTTTTGATTTCGGCTGGGGTTTTTTTCCCCTTGGATAAGATGAACAGGGAGGAGACAATCCAGTGCCACTAATGTTCAGGTATATGATTCAATTCTGGAAGGTGGGAAAAGTGTCAGTAGTAGTTCTTAGTCATTAAACTGAGTAATTTGTCTGTATAAACTGTAGATTATGGCAGTGTTTAGCAATTGTGGAAGTAGTGAATCGTCCATTTAGATATAGGATATGACCAAACAGGCACAGAAAGTTGTCCTCAAGTCAGTTATCTGGGACTGCAGTCAGTATGGTCTGCAATGCACAGCACTGGGGAGTGCTGACACCTGTTTCTGACAGGCCTTCTGTGGAGTCTGTTGGAGAAAGATTGCGATTCTGTTCTAGGCTGTGGGCATTAGAGAAACACTGTTACACTTGACAGTATAATGAATGTTACCCTAGTTCATTCATGTGTGTATTAATGTTCACCAATGGCTGTTTGCAGGTCTGTCTTTGGTGGAGGCAAAAAAGTTAAGTTCCTATTTCCATTTCACTGAGCCTGTTAACCTGAAAAATAAAACCCTGATGGAAAAGGCTGACCTGGACCCATCCACCGACTTCCTAGATTCTCTGGAGCATGATATCCCACGAGGTAAAGGTAGCAAAATCAACAGAAGCAATGAGAGGGAAGACAATAGGGAAGTTTGAGTAGCCTTGGAAACACTGAGGGGACTGGTGTGGGTTCCTGCAGAGGTGATATGAGAAACTTCTGTGAATCTGTAAAGGAACTTTATCCTTCACTAAATATTGTAGTTACTTCCTGTTTTAAGCAATTCTAAATGCTTAAAACAGAAAGATGTAAATATACCAGGGCTGTCACATTCTCTCAACGGGTCTGACCACACTCTGCCTCAGTGCCATATTCCCTCCTGACTTCTGAAAAGCCTGTGACAACTGGTGACCCTATTGGGAGAGATAACTCCGCCAGTGATAGAATTTATGTGGTTTGAAGTATTTCACACCTCTTGTTCCACCCAGTATTTCTCTTCTTTATCTAAATGGGCTCTCATTAACACCAAGCTGATATCTTGGAGAGGCTGAATTCAAATGTTCCTTTGATAAAGTGTGTTGGAATAGTCTGTACTGTGGTGGGATACACCATGAAATGAGAAAAAATACAGGGATACTGGATTGTATCTTCAGTTTATATCTCTACTCTTCTGCTGGACAACTGCAAATATATTTAAAGTCTCTTCCAGGGGTACCTCCGACAGGATATTTCTCTAAAGAGATGGGAGTGGCTTGTTATTTGTTTCTATCTGTTTTTGCTGATTTGCTGCAATTTTTTGGATTGGACCAAGTGTTTTCATGTCCTCTGTCTAGGGAGATTCTAGGGAAACAATTCAAACTTAGATATGTTGTTTTACTCCTGTCCAGGAGTAGTAGGATAGGACACTAGGTGATCTGTGCCAGATGGAATTGAGTGGATGGACAGTGAACTGCCAGTGTCATAAACAGCTTTTCAGATTCTTTCTCCCTCCCTTCCTCTCTATTCTCTACCCCCTCCTCCCAGTCGTCCCTTTGGCAAAAAAAGAACTGAGAATTTGAGCTCCTGCCTGAATTCTGAACATTTTTGACAGAGCATAAACCGCTAAAATCTAAACCACTCTTCAACTTACTGGGAGTGTCCTCATGCAGTCATTTTCCAGAGGTGTAGTCTGGAGAGACTCCACATTTTTACATACACTGGCTCATTGGGGTGGCCCTTTTGACTCAAAGCAGAATTGCAAGAGGGATTAGATACTAGGTATCTCCTAAGAAAATTTTAGCTGCAGTTTTGCATGGTAGTTTGGGTTTTGCTACTGTTTGCCTTCATGCTGCTACCCCCTCTTTTTTCCACCCTCCCTCGTGGTAAGGAGACATACCATGTGTTAGACATGAAGATGGTAGTTTTGTTATAAAGTCTTCAAATCAAATTTGACTTGTAGCTGTATTTTACCTGGTGGCAGATAGAAAGTGGGGCTCAACAGTGCAACTGTAGTGATTGTGTTCCTGTGGCAGCCTGATGTCTGTGTAAGCATGAACCTTAACCCCCTTCCCGGGTGGATGTTGCTGTTAGTGTCGATTTCAGTATCCTTAAAAAAGTTGCCTCTGGAAGACTACCTGAGCTAAAG
Organism: Leptocoma aspasia; assembly: GCA_013399835.1. Taxonomy (NCBI): domain Eukaryota; kingdom Metazoa; phylum Chordata; class Aves; order Passeriformes; family Nectariniidae; genus Leptocoma; species Leptocoma aspasia. The sequence goes on from VXAX01004361.1 coordinate 979,308, forward strand.
TGCACCTGAGTGCTTGTTAATGGAAGAGAAGATTCTTCATGGTGCCTGTGCAGCACTGCCTGCTCTGTCCTGAATTTGGGGATGAGGTGAAGGAGGTGAAGGAGGTAAGACAGGAATTGGTTACAGGATCAGCAAGGCATGTAGCCTTTCTAATTGCATTCTATCACATGCAGATAGGAGCTCTGACATTAAAGAAAGATCAAGCCAGCTTCCTTTAACAGCATTCAGTTTGCCTAAAGTACTGGTTGCTTGTGAAAATGTGGGGGAAAAAAAAAACCAGACACAGGCTTTCTGCTGATTTTATCAGCATGGCTTTGCCAGAGTCATTCCTGGTTGTGAGATACTCAAACTCCGGTTCTCAGATTACTTTCTTTGAGCTCTGACAGTGCATGTTGGCCCTGACAGAGCAGAAAAAGTAGACAGTGCTTTTTCTATTTACTGGCATGTAGTTCATAGCTCCTGCAAATCCCCTCATTTTGACCCGAAGTTTTTCTTGCCTTCCCTGGTTAGATCCTGTCTTGAACAGTTATTGTCAGAGCAGAAGTAGGAATTCGCAAATTTATTGCATCTAGAATTGTGACTGAAGCTAGAATTGTCTCTTTTCTCAATAAATACATAAGAAGTGATCTGGGTTAGGTGACATTGGAGTGAAGCTCCCAGCCTGCATTGGCTAAATTCCCCAAGCATCTTAGAAGACCTAAAGAACAGAACTGAGAGACTAAGGGCTGATTTTAACCTGTCTAAAAGTAACAACTCTGTTGGAATAGTTTTCTCTATTAATTGGAGGCTTAGCATATGTGATGGCTGTCAAGGGGGTAACTGTCATAAGATATATGGTGTGTCATTACAGGAGAGCAGAGGTGTCTTACAGAATGGAAAGTTGGAGGCAGAGAGAACATTTTATATGACAGCTGAGAGGTGGGAAGAAAGGAAGTTAAAACTGGGTTGAATAAAGGCAACAATGCTAAATGCAAAGTTTAGTGCAAAATTGGAAAACCTGGAGTTTTGTAACAAAACTGTCTGACATTCTTATCTTTACCAGTGATATCTGTGGTGTTTGCAGGTTCCAGATTCTGTCTGTGTGTCTATCAGGTTATCTGTGCATTTTAAAAGCTCAGAATATATTGCTGCTCCTCCTTTAATCATTCTGTCTGATTTTTTCTTGGTGTCTCAGCTCCCACAGACAAGTGACTAGCTTAGCTTTTTTTTTTTTAAAACGCATTTTAAAAAATTATTTTAGAGAAAAGTGGGAAATGAGTACCTTGCCTCGACAGCATGAACATGGAGGGGTTGTGATACAGATCTTCTGTCACCGCAGTATCAGATCATGTAATGCTTCATCCTGATCCAAATGGCCAGCTGGCCAGAACGTTGCATGCTGGGATCTGTAGGTTTTGCTGGCCATATGTCTGCATTAAAGATAAGCTTGTTTGCTCTAGTCTAAGCAGACAATCTGCTCAACTTTATGCACAATTAGATGTGGCCTTTCAGCTGCTGGCACATTGCCAGCATTGTCCTTTCTGCTGCATGGAGTTTGGAACCCTGGACATAGTATTTCAGGAACTAGGGCTGTGGCAGTTTTACATCTGCTTGTAGATAATGGAATGGCAAAGCAAATAGCAATGATTCCTAGCATGCCTACAGCATTTTCACTTGATGACTTAATGTTGTGAAATAATAGACACATTTCAGGCATTGATAATGATGGGGGAAGTGAAAATGAAGGGGGAAGGTTGGTTTTACTGTGACCCTGGTATCAGATCAGACTATGCCCCATTCTGCAAGGATAAAGAAAGGGGATGAGTGAAAGCCTGAGGTACGAGTGCAGAATGGAAAGCTTGGAAGGAAGTGAGAACAGGAACGGAGAATTCGGTTCTTCGGCACTTTCTAACTGCAATTCAGAAAAGCAATAACTTGACTCTGAGGGTTTGTTACAGATTACTGAATCAGATCACTTTGATATGGAGATAAGGGACGACAGAGCACTGCTAAAAACTGATGTAGGCGGGGAGGTATGTCTAGATAGGAAAAGATATGAGTGGAAATAGGATTTATATGAGAAGACTTTCTTCAAAAGTCATGACCCCCAGTCAGTAAATAGCTGCCTTTGGCTGAAAACCTACCACAGTTCACTTGTAGATTAAGAGTAGAAATTAGAATAAAAAAAGACATATAAAAGGAAATGCAGGAGGTTTGGAATGATTAATGATTGATATAAATTGGAATTTATAATGAGTAGAGAATGACAAAGGAAGCCAGAATAACTGGAGTAGTCCATGACAACAGTAAGGCAGATTTTTTTTAAACTATATTGAGAAGAAAAGAAAGCATAGTAAAGGTACTGGAAACTGTCACTAAATGGTGATGGTAAAAAGGCTGATAAGCATGTGGAAGGGCAGAAGAGCTCAATTTTTTTTCTGGTTTCTTTTTGGAAAGAAATATGGACTTGCATCAAGCAAAGACAATAAAATACTGTTTCAAACAGTTTTCAGACAGTTTGCTAAGGGAGGGTAGAGTTAAACAACACTTACCATGGATCAAAAACATTAAAATGGCAGAGTCAGATAATAATCATCTCAGGAGACTTGTGGCATAATAATCTTTAACAAATCCCAGCATTGCAGAATTATTCCCCTAAATTTAATCTTCCTTAGCAGTTGTGATTCAGAATTCACTGAATGGGTGTATTTCTGGGAGATGTCAGAAAGGGATCAGTGCCAATATTGATATTCTTCAACTTATTTATAAATTATCTAAAAGTAAAGGGTTTGTGGAGAGACAAACAATGACAAGGGCAGGATGGATACACAGATCTGGAAAACTGGGCTTACTTAAATATAGTACACTTTGGTGTATCTACCTGCAAAGTCACTAAGGACTGTAAGTCAGACTTTGAGAATTGTATTCTAGAAACTGTGGCTCTGAAAGGAAATCCAGGCACAACCCACTGAACATCAGCTCCCAGGCTGATCCTGAGACTTAAAAGGCTAACTTGATCTGCAGATACATAAACAAGGGTGTAGCAACTAAGAACAGGGGGGTAACTTTACTTTTGCATATACTCTTAGTGGAATCATAACTGGATTACTGCACATTGAAAAACTGGAGAGTTGCAGAAAAGAGTCACAAAATGAATCAAGGGCTCGTGAGAGACATAAACAGCTCAATCTGTTTATCTTGAGGAAAAGCCGATGAGAATGGCTGTATTACACTGTGTAAATACTCCGTGGAGTTTAAGTATTAGATACTGAAGATCTATTTATTATAGCAGAGAAAGGCATAACAGGAATCAGCAGCTAAAAATTATAGCCAGAACTAAAATGAATAATGAGATACAATTTCTAAGAGTGGAAAGATTACCAGTCAGCAAGAGTAATGGATGAGCCTATGTCTCCTGGTATCTTAACATCATGCTGGATGTCTTCCTGGGAGTTGTGTTTCAGTCAAATGCAAATACAAGTTGATAGTCCCAGATATGCATAAGTGACTTCAGTGTGATGGGCAGTGGTATGTAGGAGTCCAGATTCCTGGTATGCCTGGCCATAAACTTGATGGCAGCCATGGAGGATGATGTTCAGCTTGGACTTCTTCATTGTCAGTGACAGTAACACAAAGGTGACAATGGGTTCCAAGTGCAAGTCAGCTCATTTCAGCTGGCATTGCTTTCTGAACTATGATATGTGAGGCCTCAGAAGAGGGCTGAGGAGATTCCTGACTTACTGCCATTGTGGATCTCTATTGCTGGGATTTTATAGCCTCAGTCCAAATGGGTATACAGTGGCAGGGGGAATCAGTGAGTGTTGTCTACTTGCCGTTTCAAGATGGAGGTAGGGTAGAAGAAGTGCCTAGGCAGAAGATCATTCCAGCTCCTTTACCATTTGACTGTGGAGGAAGTGACGGCCACTTGGATTGTAGCTCTATTTCTTCACCTGAAAGCGCTGTGGTTTTGGAGCACTCCTTATACAGCATTACAGACAAAGGGATTTGTGCTCATTTCTTTGGCTGAAAACTTTGAGCAGGAGCTTTTCTGTAAGCTTGCTGAACAGTAGCCTCGGTTAGAACACTAACCTCCTGTCATCTGCGGTTCATTAGCACGGTCTTTATCGGTTTAGCAAAAGCTGCTGCCTAATGGGTCCTTGAAGATGGAGGGGCTGCATTTCTAAGTGGGAGATAGTTTCCGTAGCTGCTCTCAAGGGCCATTTTGGTAGCCCCATCATGGCTGTCCCAAAAGTCAGGGTGCAGGAAGGAAGAAGGCCAGGAGGCACGGCCCTGCTTTATCTCCATACATTAACGCAGCTAATTAACTTGCTTTCGATCCCCCTACCCCCTCCCATCAAGGCGATTAATCCCCTATCAGCCTCGGTCTCCAGCCATTTGAAGAGTCTGTGTCTGCAGAGGTATTTACAGCCCCCAGCCAGCCACCAGAGGCAAGGGCCCTTTATCAGGGCTCTAAGACAAATGGCTGCCTATCTCCCTAGTGGCTTTGCAAAATCCAGCCAAGTGCTATGCTGTGCTGGCCACCTACTTTCACCCAGCCTCCCTTCTCCACTAACATTTCACAGATGTGACCTGAGCCCTCCCCTTTCATTGCTTAACAATAAGCAGCACCTCCCCAGCTCTGTGAAAGCCGAGAGCAAGAGCACTTTACTCCTTAGCCTGCCAAGAGCCACACGGGGACAAGGCTTTTCAAGCTGTCTCACTGAAATCCAAACTAAAAGACGCATAATAAATGAGAGGGCAGTACTTGATGTTCACAAGGATAAAAAGAGGTAGTGAAAATGTAGACTGAAATACCTAGCATGGCTCACAGCTATCCTCATTCCTCGTTAGGAGATGTGATCCTTAGGCTTGGTGAATGTGTGAAACTGAGCTACAGAATCCCATGGAGTTACCTGACATTAATACAAGTAGTTTTGACAAACAAGCTTTAGAATTGTTAGAGAATGAGAAAGCCAGATGCGTGTGCATCAGAACAGTAGGATTTCTGATATGAAAATCGAATGCAGTAGCTGGCTTAGTGGGTTGTTAGTAAAAGCATTGGTACCTGAATTTCTCCGTTCAAACTGAAGTCAGCCATCCCTAGAAATAATTCCAGGATGACTCTAGCTGCTGCTTTCCAGCAGGGTGCACTATGGTGCCAGCATTGTCAGTGCTGCGCACAGAAAAGGAAACCACAAAAAAGTAAAATAAGAAAGAAAATCACCAAGAGCAGCATCAAATCAAGGAAAAGGTATGTCCTGAGTTTCCAGACTGTGTGTGGCATACTGGCCTCCTGAACTGTAGGTTTAGAGAAGATATTCTCTCCCTTTCAAGCTTAGCTAATTTCTGGAATGGTCACTAGGCTTCTTAATGACTTTCTCAGCATCCTTAGAGATCACATGCATGTTAATGGACATACACAATATATAAGCATGTCCCCTACGTTCTTCAAAAGTAGGGTCACTCTTAATTTTTGCCAGTGATGTGTAGAGGCTGTTAAGGCCCTTCCTGCAATGACCCAAGAAAGTTGCCTGGGAGCAAGACAAGATGCTGTCCCTCCTACAAGCTGGGGTGCTGCCAGCTCAGGAGTTCAAGATCAGACTGGAACCTCTCATGTGGCAGCACGGTAGAAGGACTCCCGGGCCAGGTAGTATTAGAGCTTCTGACTGGCTGATCATGGTCTGCTTTGATTACTGGAAAGGAGCCTGTTTTCCTTGGGCTTTGTGTCTATGGGTAATAAAGCAGCGTATTCACTGCTTTCGGGTCCTGGCTCTATATCACCTCAGGGTCTTGTTTAGTCAGACTTTGGATGAGTTTATACTGGAACAGGGCTGCCCATCAGCTGAGAGCTGTGGTGGAGTCCTTCACCCTCCAGACTGCTGTAGGGAAAGAATGAGGACAGAAGCAGAGTCTTTGTAGCAACTTTCCAGGGTTGAAAAGGGTTTTATTTAAAAGGTTTTTTCTCCTCAGTGAAAGAAATCATGACCCACCCTGTCTCCATTTAAGGTCCTGGTTCCTTGGACATAAAAAGAAGATGAACTTCTTGCTAAAATGATGGGAAATTCTGGTAAAGCGTTATAGAACCAGAAGCTGCAGGTTTATCACCACATCAGTCAGCCTTGGCCTAACTTTTTCTCTAGGGAATGATGAAAAATTACTTGTGGGGGAAATCCTAGGACAGCTTGTGTGTCACTGTCAGAAGTCAGAACGAGGTCAGCTTTTGCTAGGAGTGATCTGTTTCTGAAGGGGCTCCAAGGAGTGGCAGCTCCTGCCTGTGCAGTCATTGGCATTGGTGCCAGCCCTGCATATAGCTTTGCTTTGCTGTTTGCTGCCCATTTGGCCACAGAGCTTTTGAAAGGAGGAAGCCAATTGGCATTATCGTGTTTTATTGTACACAGATATCAAATGGATTGAAAATCTGCGTGCAGAAGGGGGGTGTGGCAGTGTGTAAAGGGAAAAGGACAAGGGACAGTTCATCTTTGGGTATATTTGTACAGCAGTTACGCTGAGCAGAAATAGCTAGGCTATCACAGACATTAAAAGATGCTTAGCCTTTAGTGTTCAGAATTAGCACTGCACCGTGCTGTGTGGAAATGCTCAGTGTGACATTATTCCCAGAAACTGGTAAACTCTTCGGGTAATTTGGTCCGGAATTCGTATCTAGTTTAGTACAAAAACATCAACAGTTTATAATCCGTGCCATCTGTTCCTCATCCCAAACTCTTTTAACTAGCCTTGCTAATTTGATCATGAGGTAAGAGCTACAACTGGGGGACTGACAGGGCTTGTGGACTTGCCCCTCCTGCAGGAGAGTGAACTGGATGTGCTCTAAGCATTTGGTGGGTTTTGAATCCCAGCATCGACTCCTTTGTGTTTTCTCAGAATTCAGAGATCAATGTGAGGTTCTTTGCCCCTAATCCAGCCCCTGTTCATCATTATCACCTCCTCAAAGTGGCCAGTGCTTTGTTACCAGGAGAGGAAAAATCTTACAAGGTGGCCATAATCTCCTCTGAGAGTCAGACAGATATTCTTCCGTGGGTAAGAAAGTGACAGTGACCAAAAGCTCTAGGGGAAGCAGGCTAGAACAAAGCTGCCCATTGCATCCTTTCATCAAACTGTTAATCTTTCTTTCAAAGACATCACATTTGTTTGGTGACAAAAGCCCCAAAGAAGCTGAATTGAGCCTGAAATCCTGTAGCAAGATTTAGAGGAAGCGTCTTTCATTCAGAGCAGGGAGGGGCGAGAGACTCCTTTTTCTTCCTACCAACCAATGGGCTCAGAGAAACCCACGAAGGTGACGGATTAATGCAGGGGCTCCCCAGGTAGATGCTACGTGACTCCTGGCACGCTCCAAAAACGTTTCCACAGCGACCAGCTGAACAAGAAATATGGAGTGTGATGAGATCCAGCATAAACTTGTGCTTTGGAAGGAGGTGATTTGCCACTCTGAGAGATTTCTAAATTTACTACAGAAAAGCCAATATTCAGGGATCTGTACTGTAGTTGTCAGAATACAAATAGCATGGATTTTAATCAGTTTTTCCTACTCCTTGTAAGTCTTGATTGCATATGGTCTTGCTGTTTCCTCTAGTGCACAGCCCTATTCCAAGTATTTATTCTAATGCTTTCTGTGCAGTCCACGTATTTTTCTTAATTAGAATATTTTTGTTTTATTTTGTTTTGTTTTATCAGGTGGATTTAGGACTAAAGGGCAAACTAACAGGGCTATAAGGGAGGCTCTAATTTGATGTGTATTACTTCAGTACTAGCTCTTTCAGTCCTTCCCATCCTCTGGTGCTCATTCATTTTGTGTGTATTGTCCCTTCTTTTGTGTTGGCATGCTGGCTGTGCAGATTCCAGCTGGAAAAATAATGTTATTTCTGTCTAGTATATTTTTCAGCCAGATTATTTCCCCTACCTGACTCACTGAGCAGTAAATAAACACTTTTGTGGTCTTTATGATGAAAGAATGATGAGGGTGAGGATAAGGGTTTGAGGGCAGAGGCTGCTTCCGTTGGATTAAGCAGCACTGTTGTCGGATGTCTAAGTATGGCCTGAATTTCATTTTTACTTGGAGGTATATTCAGGTACCTGAATACCGTGTATCTGGGACAGCACTGCAATCCCTGAGTCTTCCTTGTCAGCAGGAAACAGGTTCTTCGTGTGTAAACAGAAGGCCTGGGCCTGTTGAAATAATTTCTGCTGCAGAGGCATCCCCAGTGGGAGAGGATGATGGAGAGGAAAAGCCCCTAAAGTATGATCATTTTACTTTGGGGTTTGGGCATGGTGGTATTTGTGTGTCAAGGACATGGCAGGCATTAGGACCATGCAAGAGCCATTTGGCAGCATCTGACTGTAAGCTGTGCTTTCCTGGCTCTGGAGGCTTTTTAAAAATAGTACTGAACCTGCAACCAGTCTGTGTTTTTATTTAATTATTATTAAATAGTTATATGGGGAATTGGAAATATTGACAGCAGTGTTAACATATGGGGTGCAGGTGGTGTGTCAAGCAAATGGAAGAGATTTAGTTTGCAGCCAGTAAGTGGCACGAAGGAGTTTGGGACCCACATAGGACTGTTTGGATGTGTCCTTATGGCTGGTAGACTGTGCGTGAAATGTCTGTGTGGCACAATTTATTGAGAGCCAAAAGCACGGTGACCTTTCCTTACAGCTGCTCTGGTTTGCAATTTGTCTTTGTTCCCTACAGACAACAAATTAGAAGTAGGAAGCTCTTCCCAGTGTAGGATTTTCTGTTGGAGGGAAATGGCAGCTAAATCCCACGGGTGTAGTGAGGCTTTGTCAGCTCTAAGTGCTTGGGGTCATGCAGCCAAGCAGCGGCTGCTTTTGCAGAGGGAAATGGTTATGTTGCCCCTCTCTGGGTGTTAATATTTGTCCTGTGACTCCATACTTGACTCTCACTCAGGACTAACTGCAGCAATAGATGTTGTAACCTGCTCCTGTGGCAGCATAATGTGTTAATGGTAAGTGCAACCATGCTGTGGCTGCTTTTCCCTTGAGACATTTCCTCCTTTGAAGAAGAATTGATAATGTCACTTTTATGACCCTCTGTGAGCTTTTGCGACGTGGAGCCTCTCTATCAGGCTGTCTAGCTCTTAAAGCTGTTTCTTCTCAAGCTTGCACTGAAATGAGGCATTGCTGAATCACCTCCAAAGCAGCAGTGTTACGAGAGGTCATACTGCAAGTGGACCAGTTACAGCAGGAAAGTTCTTCTGCAAACAGCCCTCTTAAAAGGGTTTTATTTAAAAGTTCATGTCTCACGCAGCCTATTGCTTCTGTGGATTACAAGATTCAGCCCATAGTTGAGGCAGACATGGGGGATGAGACAGGGATTTCTATTGGCGACTGGAAAGGAAGAAGAAGCTGAGAAGGAGGTTGACTTTTGAAATTCAGCCCTGGTGTTCTGGCAGCTGTTGAAGGGCCATAAAAAAGGCAGTGGTTTAACACGGGGTGAGCATCAGGATCTTCAAAGCACTTTCTTGTTTGGGAAAGATGTAAGGAACTCCTCAGAATTCCTGCCTGTGTTTGGAGGGGTGGAGGCTGCAGCCTGATCCAAAGAGGGAATAGGAAGCTCCAGATCTTCATCCAGCGGATACTTTTCCCATGCTCTTTCCTCCCACACAGCAGCTCCCTCCCTTCCCTTCTGGAGCAGCAACAGGCAATAGTTTCAGCAGAGAAAGCCTGCTTGGCTTTCTTAAGTTTGCTGGGTGCAGCTTAAATATTTACTTGCTCTTTTAAGAAATGTATTTTGAATTTTGGGAACCTCACCAGAGCAGTGTTACTGGTACGAATCACTCATGTGAGAGCAATGACCAGTTCCCTGCAGCTCAGTAAGGTTTACATGATGTGTGAAGTTAACTCTGCTGCCTGATTTAGAGACAGCACACACGGAGATGAAAGTTAAAATCAGTATTTAAGTCTAGGAAATCCAACCTTAACTTGCTGTCTCCTAGTTTTAGTTGTATTCCCTCCAATGCAAACAATATTTTAAAATATTTTTTTTTCTTGACAACATTTATCTAGGAATCTTGGTGTACCTTACAGACTGATGCTTTGAGCTTCCCAGTCTCTCAGTAAGAGACATATTGTCTGACACAGGGACTGCCATGGAATATTCTCGGCCAGTGATGGAACGAATTTGGACCCAGCAGCCCAATTCTATGTTTTTATAGTAATACAGACCTGAAGCTATCTATGTGATGGTTTTACCCCAACAACCATCTGAATACTGAATAGCACAGAAGTTTAAAAAATAAAAGAGAGAAAAAGCAAAAAATAGGATGAAAACAGAATTTAATTTTCATAGCTCCCATTCCTTTTTATATTGCATTATTAAATGCATTTCTAAGACTTTCTCTTAAGGAAGGTGGCATAATCATTTTAAGCTATAATTGAATACTGTTCATTAGTTACTGTTTAAAGTACTTCTAGAGTGATTTATGACATCAGTATTTCAAACTCCTACAAGAAAGGTGGGCCCTCCCAAAAAAAAGCATCTTGTTTGAGTATTGTGACATTTGAGCTGTGATAGAAGAGAACATAAGTGTCCTGTATCTTTCTAAGAGAACAACTTTCTCCATGTCTCACAAGTTCAAATTTTGTTTTATGCACCATTTTCTCAAATACTGCTGATGTGGTGATGCTGGTGAGGTATGGGGGAAAAAAAAAGTAATGAGATAATGGGTTCTTATTTTTTCCCTTTATGGAAAAGTCCAAAGAACCCAGAGAGATTTCAGAACTTACATGTAATCTCTTCTTAGAAGATACATCAGCATTGTGTATCAAATGTAGTTTCTGAATGGGTTTTGTGTGTTGTAAAAGTCCAGTCTGGAAAAGTATATTGAAAAAATCACCTTTGATGATTAGGTTAGAAAAATGTCTCTAGTGATCCAGTTAGTAGAAGGTGGAAGGTGGCACTGGTGCTACTCTTTGGCTCTGCAGAATAAAGAGCAGCTCTAGGATTAATCATCATTCTGGCTGAAAACAGGATGCCAGTGAAAATGACATTATTGGAAGGGACCCACATTTGTAATTTTTTCCTGTTCTCAACCTATGCTGTGCCGGCCTAGATGGGATTGCCCTTATGTAACCTGCTTGTTTTTGTTCAGGCCCTCATTTCACAGGAAGGCTTATGCAGCATCAGCAGAACTTTACTGTTCATATTTGTGTAGAACTACCTGCAAAATGAAGGGCCAGAGAACAGCTGGAAAGTATAACAATAATATTTAATATTCCCCAAAGGTGTCACATTTATGAAATGACAAATTTGAGCCCTTTGAGAGTTGGCAGCTTGGATAGGGTGTATAAACCGCGCATCACAGCCTTCAGAGATGTAGCGTGAAAGTGAATGGAGCCATCTTCAATTGTATCTGTCCATTTCTGCCGGGGTGAAGGTGCATGGTAAGTTCCTTTGATCAGCAGAGTTAACTGCTGATGAATACTCTGCTGAGATTGGTAAGCTTGTGTGTCACTGGGTGAGAGGAATGTACTGAGATCATGGATCCATGTACTCTATTGCCCCAGAGCACAGATACGGGGATTTAATTATGTTGAACTTGATTTACTCTACCTCCTCTGTGAATTTATCCAACAAAAAGATGTCTAAATCCAGATATAGTTCCTAAGAGCATTAAAAACCCCATTTTCCCTCTTACCTTTCCCAGTTGTCATGCTCCAGGAATTTTTTTTGTTCTGTGTAAATGGTTTGGGGCAGAGGCTCTTCATCTGTGTAGGTGAACATATATAAACAAGCTATCATATGTACCCAGGTTGGTAGATGCTTACAGTATGTTGGGAGGCATTAACAAATTAGATAATCCCTAAAGGTTTTCACCACCCAGCAAGGCAAGGCATAGTCCTATTCCTGACAGACTTGCTTCTCAGAGGACTGGTCCTAAATCAAAGGGAATGGGAGTTCCTCATTGCATTAAGTTTTTGTCAGAGAAGCTTTATGGAAAGTTTACAGCATGTCCCCTTCCCTACAAATCAGTGTGTGAAGCTGCAGCAAGTACCACCAGTATTTGGAGGGAAGACTTGTAGGTCATTTATACAAATTCAAGCTGAAGAACCATGTGCTGGGAGCAGTCATTCAAAAGAGAAATTGAGAGTTACTTGTCACTATTACATTCAGACCTATTTGCCAGCTACTTGTTGATCAATACTCCTATGCATGGTCATGCTACTGTCACTAGCAAATGCTGTAAACTTTCACAGTCAAACTTCAAGAAACTGAAAGCTCGTCCTTTGACAGCAAATGGCTGTAGTGCTTCAGTCACTGGATAATCTGCCTTGTAGCGAAGCGTTCCTCATCTGGGTTTCCATGCTATCCAAGTGGTGAAATTTCTTAAGAACACACAGATCCACTCAGTCAGGATTTGAAATCCCAGTGGCTGAACCATAATAAGCATTTTTACTCCAGGTATGAAAAAGATCCTGGCCAGTTTTTGTTCATATGAGTGGCACTGGAAAGACTGGATGAGAGATTGGGGTTGCCTTGTATGTGAAACCACTGCTTGTGAAGATATTAGCTCATGTTGTACCTAGGACTCGTGTAAAGAATGTCACAGTGCAAGGAAGGTGAAAAGATGGCACACACCTGTATTGACCATCCGATATTAAGTAGTCCTCAACTTTACTGCAACCCCAGTTGTTTGTCCTTAGTGGAAATGTGGAGGAGAGTGAGTAAAAAGCAAGTTCTCCAAAGCAGAAATCTCCCAAAAAAGACTGTGAATGTCTGTTTTGTACTTCTGTCCAGCAGCTCGAGTCAGTCTGTTAGAAAGGAGGTAGGTATTCTTGCTGTTCGCTGAGTTCCACATTTGCACATGACTGAAGAGGGTACTTTGAAAGGTAACAGATCAGAGATGACACAAGACTTGCATATTATAACAAACATGTGGAATTTGCTACTGAAGGAGACAGAGGAAACAGTGGTGTCCAATAAACTTTTGAGAAATACGAAGTGAAGAGTTAGCTAACCGGTGAGCAGCACAACCCAGCACCTGGTTTTACAGGGTTTTAAACTGTATTCTTCCTTTCTGATTCTGCAGCCACCACATAAACGCTTCCCCTCAACTTCCCTCCTTCCTTCAGCTACTGTAGTTTGCCATGAACTGCACACGAGACAACATCTACTGCGAGGGAGCACGCAAGAGCCCAAGGCTGCACAAATGTGGATTTGCCAGCTAGCTGCTGCCTCGTGGCTGCCAGGCAGGCCTGACAGCCTGTGCTTCCTTGCAGCTACTGGCAGACCAAAGCTCCAGGAGCTGCTGTCAGCCCTTGGGCCACATCCCAGGGAGACCTGCTGTAGCAACCTGGGGTGTTAAAGCCCTTCAGCCCTTTGTCAGATGTGACTAAAATTGGCCAAGAGTCACAAGTGAGTGGGAGCAGGAGGACACGCAGCTGACAGCAATCACAGAAGCCCTTCCCCAGGCTAACCGTGACATGAGTAAGCATGAATCACAGCATAAATTGATGAGCCTAAAATTAATGAGCCTAAAATTATCTACAAAGATGAATACTGCCTAAATGGCCCAACACATTATGTGCTTTCTGCTTATTCTGGAATTGGCAGATTTTGGCTTTGGGTACAGATAGGCTGACTACTTGACTCTAGGCCAGTGGTAGCCTGACAGTTCTAACCACATTTTTTTAATTTGGGCCTGCTCTTTTTTTTTTTTTAGATGGAGATTCAGCAGGAACCTTCTTCCCTACATTGTAGCTTCTAGGTATTACTGATTTGGTGCTGAAGCTGGTATTTTCTTCTCCTGGCAGCTCCTTGCCCTTCGGCACTGAATCCAAGCTGATGCTTCAGCCCCCTCCCTCTGGCACAATTCCCAAGCTGTCATGTCAGATGCAAAATAAATACTCAGAGGCTCTGAGCTCCTTGCATCCAGAAGAAACTGCATTTTCACACTGGCTCTGAACCTCTTCTGTGGAGCCAAAACAAAATTAATGTGGAAACTAATCCCTTTGCCCCTACCACGCACATCCTCTTCAATGGTGGAGCCAAGAAAGACTGAAAAGAATTAACCTTTTCCATATATTTCTCAGATAGGAAATACCCTACTTTTCATTTTCTCATTTTTTTCCAGTTGCTGCATCAGAGAAACCAGTCTTCCCTGAAGGAGGAAAGCAACTTCTTTCTCTTCCCACTACTAATGCTAGAAGTTTATTTTAAGGACAAATTTCATGCCTATGCAGGATTGCTATAGCTCATCTTGGCTCTCTATAGCTATTAGCTACACCAAGTAGGTGGCAGAGCTCGTTGGAGTAACTGCTGCCCACTCAGAAACAGCCAAGAATAGCTGCAGCCTCTCCTGTGGATCAGCTATACCAGTCTGGAGCTTGAGGGTCCCTTCCTGTGACACATATGACATTACCACCATGGCCATGGGAATACGCTACTATGTGAACCCAGAGAGACATCTGGAAACGGGGCAGCCTGCAGTGCTGAACTGACAAAAGGAAAACAGGGCATCGAGGTTTATGTTCTCCCCAACTTCCCTCCTTTCAGGTGTCACAAACTCCAGTGCAGCCTGGTGCACTGTTAACTGGTCAGGCAGAACCCATGGCAGCCCTTCTCTCGGCTTAGTGTAAGTTGCTGCAGGAATGCTGCCTCTTTTCCAGTGATTCACTTGCACATCTTCTCACCCAGGCTCCTGGAGTATCCAGCTGGAGAAGGGAGGCACTGTGGTGGTGCTGAGGAGCCTGCTGTGGCTGGGACTGACATTCTACCATGTCCCAACGACCAAGCAATTCGGCTACATCTACTTTGGCACTGGTGAGAAGAATCTGGATCTGCCCTTCATGCTGTGACTCTTCTGTCTGGGAGAAGGACTCAAGAACTAGAAAATATCTAGATTTTATACTTATGAAATTTTGTTTACTGCTTGTTCTAATAAAGATGTGAAACCTCTGCACTTTGAGCAGGATTCTTTTGTGCCTGGATGCTGGCCCTGATTCTTTTCCTAGGACTTCGTTGTATGCAATCTTCCCTCAACTCTAGATTGAATTCAGAGAATCACAGAATGTTCTGAGTTGGAAGGGACCCACAAGGGTCAGAGTGAATGGCCCATATGGGGATTGAACACAGCCTTGGTGTTATTAGCACCAAGCTCTCCCTGTAATGTGTCACTGCAGATCCTTCAGATAGTAACAAATGGCATTTCTTCCCTGACAGGCAAGCTCTAGGTCAGAAATCAAACCTAGGCCATCTGTCTGATTACAAAAGCACCTTGCTTACACAACAACTGATTTGGAAATTTGAATGAATACCTGCTGTCACCTATGATTGACAAAAGCAGAGGGAGTCAGAGTAGAAGGCTGATGTATACTGTAAGAGATCTGTACTAAACCCTGAATTCTAGAAAGGCATATTCAAGAGAGTATTTTACTTTTCAGATGTTAAGATTTCACCAAAATTAGAGGGGTCTTTCCAGCTCATGTCACTCAACAGTAGGAAAAAATAGCTGTGGGCATCACTTGGTCTTGAAAAATGTGCTTATTTAGGCTCATCTCAAGACAATGGTTTAATCCAGTGACTTTTCCATTAGCAAAGCTCACTGAGCTGAGCTACCTGGGCTAGAAGACAGAGTAACTTCTGTATGTATGAGAATAAAGAAATATTTTCCTTTCTGAAGGGCTATAGCTTTCAAAGCTTTATAAAACAGATACAGTCAGCCAGAGATTTTATCTCAGTATGGTTAATGAAGTCTTGGCTCTGTCTCCCAAAGCAAAAAGCCTCGACCAGCTCAAGGGGCTGGATCTAGGGCTTTCATTTCACAAAATAAGGCTAAAAAGAACCACTTAAATCTAATTTGGTTTCCTGGATAATACAGGTTTATCCTTACCTTTTGTTCCTGTCCATGCTGATGGTATTAACAGATGATTCCAATAAAAGCAATACAAGGTTAAGAGGCATAGTAGTACACAAAAATTTTGTATTGATTTGTAGCCCCCAGATAAATACAAAAAAAATGGTGCCAAAATAATAAAGACCGTGATAAATTAAAGAGCTTTTCATACAAGGCCCATAATTAGCAATGGTCAGTAGGTGGAAGATCTGTATGTGTACTACATAGGGAGAGAAATGGTGCCACCTTTTAGTTACAGGATGGATAATCAGTTCCAAACTATCCCAGGAAGCAACCATATCATTGACTTGGAAGATTTATGAAAAAATTAATTTGCCAGGGGAAAAAAAAAACAGGCGGTCATCAAGGATGTCAACACTGTGTATTTGCCAGATTCAGGAGTGAAGCACAAGCCAGGAATTCTTAAGGGGAGATGTAAAACACACACCTGTTTGCCACTGCCACAGGTGTTCTGCTGAAAATTATGGATAGTACAGATGATAATAAAAAAAAATTAATTTCAGTAGTCATTAACAATTTCTGTTACTGCTGATAAAATACAGTGCTGCAGAGAAATTCTTCTTCCATCTGTGTCACAGGAACAAAAGCCCAAATGAGACAAATCTGAGTTGAAACACGTTAATGAGGAAACACCACTCACTGCTGGGAAAAGAAGAAAACATCCTTTTCTGAACCCATTTGTGGAACATAAAGAAACAAAAGCCCACAGATACTTTCTGGTTTTGAGGTAGAAGTCTTTGACCCTTGCTTTCGTCAAATCATCCTGCACACTGAACTTTGCTTCGATAGCTCTTGTATTCTCTTAGAGGAAAAGATCACAGCTGGACACAATATAGAGTACTAATGACAATTTTGGAGTAAGAAAATCGGAGATATTGACAAACTTTAAAAAAAACCCCAGCAGAACAGTGGAAAACATGTGCTTACTGACTATGCTAGTTCTGGCCGCTAGTGGTTTAAACAGAGAGGCTTTTGTGTATATTTGACATTATCCTTCAGCAAAGGGTGTCCGACTGGAAAGGGCTTTTTGCACCACTTAGGGCCCCTCTTCCAAATGGGCTTTGCAGATCTGACGGGCCAGCGGGTCAGGTACCTGTCAAAACAACACAAACACATTTCAGTTTGAGACTGATCACTGAGAGAATGTTCCAACTGAAACAGAAGCAAGGCACTATAGCCTTTGCCTCCCTAACATGCCTCTTTATAAAAGGAACAACCATTAGCAGAGCTCCCTCAATTCAGAAGGGACCACTGGAAAGGAGTTTCTGTTTGTTTTGGAATTTCTAAGCTCATCTCTCTACTGAACCCACTGGCACCTGCTTGACTTCCAGTTTCACAAAACAAATCAGGTGTAGTCTCCAGGCTGCCGGCAAGTTGTCCACCTGCAGCTAAACTGGAGTGCCAAATCCCTTCGTTGCAACTAAGTCCAAGACTGAATGCATCCAGCCTCTAGGGGAAGTGCTATTTCAACAGCTGGTCTCAATAAGGTAAACTAATTACAAAGGCTAAATTCTGTGAGAAAGCTTCTAAAAATGAATAAATTTACTTTGGGGAGATAATTAGTTATTACTTCTGCATGCAATGGGTTTTTGGCCTATTCTTGTATTTTTATATGTCCAAATTTGCTCTAGTGTTCTCTGTACAGTACTATTGCAGCTTGCTAGTGCAGGAACTCAGCACCTACAGTGTAAGAGGTATTAAAATGGAATTATCATCACAACTACAAATCTCTGTGAAGAGCAGTGTCTGGCAAATATCCTCTACTTTTTACCATTTGAAGTTTTAGACTTGGCTTTGCAAACAGGCAGGGGATTTCAGATCCAGAATCAGTTACTGGAAATCTTACCCTGTGGCTGGGTGGCCTGGAGTTTTGTTAGGCTTTAAATCTTTTGCTACCAGTAGAGAGGGGAATAGAGGTCCTCAGAGAAAGAGGAGTCTTTTCAGACAATAAAGATACAAAGTAAAACCTTAGCATAATCTGCACAAACAATGCTCCAACAAATTAGAATTTGGAACAGACTGATAAACTTTGTCCAGCGATGTTTGTGTGCCTCTGTTGAGTAATCCCATGGTCTTAATGTAACCTCAATCACTCATCCTCCCCACAAAAAGCTTTGTTACCTTTTATTTGCATCGTGCAAATTTGAGATATTAAGAACTTTGGACAAAGACATTTGTTTGAAGGCATTTGGCACATTCCTGAGAACTACAAAGAAAGACTGCTATGCCAGGCAGCTACAGACTGCAGAGCAGCAGCCCATTTAGCACTTTTCTTCCTCAGTACTCCCTAACAACACAAACTGAAAAATTAATCACATGTGGAGCTTTCTGCCTCTGAAATCAAGCCACTTTCAAAATGCTTTGCTTTGAGGAATTTATGACAGTTAAAACACCTAGAAGCACCAGCAGGAGGGGTCTGGGTGACGACACATAGCAAGATCCAGCCACTTGTTTTCCTATACGTGCATTAAACTCATCCCTTCTGACCTGTAATGCTATGCTAGTGCATTAGTGGAGTCCCTTACATAACAGCATCAGGACAGGAAGTAGGAGAGACTTTCCTGTCTCTAATTTCACATGCAAGGGGAGTTCAGAGAGACTAAATGCAGGTCCTCAGTTTGGAATCTGGCAAAGGACCATGGCAAGGCAGCTCCTTTGGGAGTAGGGTATTAGATGAGCACATGGGCTAGGTCCTCCTTTTCATATTCCCCTTGCTGCAAGGGGGGTGCTGTAGCACAAACTTTGGTATTGCAAGACTACGCTTACAGAAAAGGAGATGAAAAATCCCAAATTGTTTTAATTCATCAATGTGCCAAGTGCAATTCTGGTCACGTGCCCACACGATTACGGGAAAGTGCTCCTGTGATAATAAATGATCTCACTGGGAGAGAAGTGAATGTGAGATACACATCAATGCTGTATGCAGGTTTAGACAGACAGTGGCTTTTTAAGAAATCCCTCTGTTTCTGTGTGGGGGCTGGAAGTGCACACCCCAATTCTGCATAGGAAGGAGGATTTAGTAATGGCCTGATTTTAAAGCTTTTGTTATTTCTCTTTTGAGCAGGTCTAATCCAGCCCTCTGGTCCAGGCTTTTGGCTTCCTTTGGGGACTGCAGGCTGGGGCTTTTCATTGTTAGCTGAAACAGACATTTGGACGCTTTCCCTTCCTGAAGCACATTTGCTTTTAGGGCTTTTAATACTTGCTTTGTCCCAAACTCAAACTTGTCCTATTTTGTTTGCTGCCTTTTTTTTTTTTTCTACCTTGTTTCAGCAGTGCAAAAGCCTGATGCCTGGGAGCAGTCAGTCGACAAAGTTCCTTCTCCTCTTTGACTAACTATTTCCTACTGATTTCATAGATTTGGGTTTTTTTCCTGTGAGTAAAAACAATCCACAAAACTCACACAGGAGAGCTTCAGCACACAGGACTTTCCTGCAAACTCTGCCATCCATGTAAGGTAGGGCACACCCTTTTCCCATCAAGTCTCCTTACTTTTCATTGTATCCAATAAGGTTTGTCTTGGGGAGTTTTTATAATCACCTACAAACACACACTGGCAGTGTTTGAATTTTCTCAAGTAGTGAAGGTTGTCAAGACAGACCCTTCAGGTGGATGCCAAATGTGGCTGGTCCGCAGTGTCCTAACCTGTCACTTCAGTGTGCAGAGCTCCCGCTCTAGGCAGAGGGGGACATAACTGCCAGTCTTGGGAATTGTGCCTCACCTCGGGGCTCTGCCTGTCCCCTTGAGTATGGTAGGGTCCTGAGCAAGAACAAGAATTCCTAGACTCCAAGAGCACAAATGAGTAATTTGGAGAAAGTGTGTTAGGAACCCTGGTGGGATTTCCCTGACCGGAAAAGGCAAGATACAATCAGGATGGAAACAACTGTAGTTAATTCACCTGCAGTTGTTGTAATAGCTTAAAATCTCTGTAGCATGCAGAAGTCTGTTTTCATGGATTCTATTCAGTGGGCAGGTCTTCCCACTTGGAGGCTGCCACTTTAGATCTAAGAGTAGGCACAAGGCTTCCATGTGCAGGGTAAGGGAAATGGGAAAACCACATACACAGCTCAAGCAAAGGCCATGTTGGTACAGTTCAAGTCTGAACTTCTGAACCCTCACTGAATTTTTTCAATATGGCTTTTGTTTGGATTAAGAGCAGAAGGCAGAGGGCTACAGACTGCAGGAAGCACTCGATCAAAGTGCTGGCGAGACTGCCTCCTCCCTGCCACATCCCTTCCCATGACACCTCTTGGCTTTGCTCACCTGCAGCCGCTCTGGCTCTTTGCTTTTGAATACACATGCTATGCACAACAGTATCCATGCAGATGAGAGGAACCACATGCTGCTGGAGTGAAATGCTGATAGCAGGGAAACCAGATTCTGCTCTCAGGGACCAGAGGTGTCCACAGAGCCTGAGAACTTTCTAATTCATGAGGAATTTGTAGGGAGCTTGCCTCTTGCTTAACACAGAGCAACTCCTCCAGTTCAGGTGATGAAGGAGGGATTGGCTTGGATACTATCTCTGCCAAATTATGCTCTTGCAGCAGGAAGCTGGAAATGGAGTGGCAGTTGAGCACTCAAAATCAAGTACTCCATAATCTTACAGTATCTCTTGCTGACAGACCCTAGAGTCTGTGATATCCCCTGGTCCTTTTGCATAGGGACCAGGGTACCTGTGATATCCCCTGGTCCTTTTGCATAGGGAACAACTTCACAGTGTTGCATTTTAACCAATACTTTGGACCTGCCAGAAGAACCCGAGTGCTATATTCATATTAAAAGAGCATCTAGATGCTGGCTTGAATTCAAGGACTGCTCTGGATAGACTGTTAGTCCACATTTTCCATGCAAACACCAACTGCTGAGCTATTCAGGTTTCCATTACTGAAAGGAAGACGTTTGACCTACAGCCGAGCTTAACTAGTTCCCAAATGGTTCTGGTGTGTGGTGGCCTGCACACACATGACTCTGGAGTATGGGAACAGTCTGTCACCCTACACAGTGCTGGTGAAATCCATTAGAACTTCCTCAGTCTCACAGGCTAGTGAAAATATTTTGTTGCTGCAGCACTTAACTGGAACATGCCAGGCTGGAGCATGAACAAATGCTGAAATAACAGCAGGAAGTTTTGAAAGGGAGAATACAGGCTGAGGATGAGGGAGCAATCTTTGGCTGCAAGACAAATTTGCTTATGGAATGATCCCCTGGAAAGAGTGAAAGCCCCAGACTGGGCCAAACATGAGGAAAATTAACTGTAGGGAGTAATTCTGAATTGACAGGGTAAACTTCAATTGTTTTCAATGTCAAACTTCTGCAGACAAATGATACGTAAGAGAAGGTGAGGACATGAGACTCAAGAGTTCATGGATGATGTGGGTTACTCCCATGGCCATTTCTTCAAAAGGACCATAGCTAGTAGAGCAGTTAAGTGGTAAAATCCGTGAGCTATCACTGTCAAAAACAAATCAGGCAGAAAGCAAAAAGGCAAAGAACTGAAGTCCAAGAAATGAGAAATATCATGGCAAGTCTCACCTGGACAGTGCAGGGGATAGAAGAGGGAAATTTGGAATGCTCCCCAGTTGAATTCTGACCACAAGGTGTTCTTATACATCTCCTACCACCCTCAGGACCACAAAGCTTAGCATTTCACTTCCATGTTATGCCTTCTTCTACAGTTCCCAATCTCCTCCTCTGTGTTACATTACACCATGGATGAAGGTTCCATACTATGCTAGACAGCTGTATAACCAAGTACAAGGCAGGATCTGCAGGTCAGATGTTCTCAAAGCATTCTGCTCTTCTTGAATTCCAGTAGTGGCAACAGGATAAGGAGATGGAGTGGGTAGAGGAAGGCCAGCTGTCAAATAACCCAGTGCAAAGCAGGGAAATCCTCATCTCTTTGCAGAGAAATCTGGGGCATGTAGAAGAGAATGTCCAGAGTTCGTACAATTGAGATAGTACAAACAGTTCAGAAAACAGAGCAGGAATTCTGCTTTTTGGAAAACATCATTGAATAAGCACCAGAAGAGCACCTTCTTGAGAGGCAGAGGGGTTCTGCATGATAAATCCACACTTCGCAACACTAAATCAATGGCATGTCAGCACCCCTGACCCTTGTTAAAACAAGGCAGTTTGCTGATAGTTCCATATGGTGGCATGATACCTTTTAATCCCAGCTAGGTGCTAGCCAGTGCATGCCAGACTCTTTGGATTTGAAACAGGCTCACTTTAATCAGGGTGACAGTGACATGGGCCAAACACTCTGGCCAAGACAGCCACAACTGCAGTAAAAATATAGCTGAGGAACAGCTTTTTTTTAGTGTTTTCAAAAGTATACATTAATGCAGCTCCTCAGTTCTTTATATGCTTCCTTAGTACATCTGCCCAGGAGCTGTAGAGTTCCTCCTGTGTAACTGGCCTGTACATTGTCTAAGGGACACATCAGTTTTTCATCAGGCTCACCTGTCCCTCTTTTGGCAACAAATGAAGCTGCTCACAAAAATACTGACACAGCCTTGGAAGATGCCTGGCCACAGGGAGCACCAACCAGAACTTTGCCAGACGGGAAAAAAAATGAAAGGGATTGCTCATCCAAATGAAGTAGTCTGCCAGACTTCAGCCAGGCCAGAGTTGCTGCTCTGAGTCTACATGCAGTAGTTCAATGCTCAGGTCTGTATCATGGCATTCAGAGGCACTGGGCTGTGACTCCCAATTCACATGGCAGTGATGAATCTCCTTCAGTCTCAGGTGGTGTGAGTGGAATCACACCACCTAAGCCTAAGGCTATCTTAGGCTTTAGTCCTGTCATTCTAGCAGCTGATGGTGTAGTATGTCAAGAGCTCTACCATACGCAAAACATTCTTCAGCTCAGTGTAAGATGGCAGGCAGTTCCCAGACACAACAAATTCCTACAGAAGTGTGTGAGGTAACATCTGGAGTAGACAGTGACTTCTCAGAAGCCCTTCCTTTACAAAAGTGAAAACTTTCTCCATTCAGAGTAAAGAGACACACAACAGATTGCTTACATTACCTGTGTTTTCTGCCTTGGAAAAGCTTTAAGAAGGGGCACAAACATATTATGAGACATCTCAGTTTCTCCCTGCTGAGATTCCCAGGGCTATAGCAGCAGTGCAGAAAGGCACTGCTACGTCTCATCTAACCAGAGTGGTAAAGATGGCTAGAACAGCCAATACAGTGATCTCAAAAAGAGATGAAGCTCAAAGATTTGGAAAATACATAACTTAACTGTGTAATGCACTGCCTGCTTGAACTGGCATTTAAAAATCCAGTAGACATAAACACAATGAAGGAACAAGCTAAGTCAGGTGAATAGCCCTGATACCACACATTTAGAGGATGACGCAGACATGTTCTGATGGCATTGAACAAGGCAGCTTGTTCTACCACAAAGTTCAAGCCCACTTTTGCCCCTTTTCTCCCATCAGCTCACTTGCATTTGGCAGCACCACAGGTTGAGTGCTTCCCAAGTTACTGCAGACTTACAGGAAGCTTTGGAAACAAGTACAGAGGCAAAGACAAGGTAAGCTTGGACAAGTCATTTATGTGGGAAACTTCTGATAAGAGCTCTGGCTTCATTCCCAAAAAAAGCACCAGCTAAATGACTTCAGTCATTCAGCATGTGGGTGCACTTCAGGCTAGAGGAAGGAAGCAATTTGTAACTCCTGCCTTATGCCATGCCAGCTACTGCTTCAGAGAACAGCGAGGGAAGTACAGGTAGGGGTTCACAGAGTCAAAATTCACACAGAATGGCCAAGATTTTTCAAGGCTCCAACACACAGAGCTTTTCCCTTCCAACAGGCTGATAAAACAGTATCATGAGGGACCAGGAGAATACTCCTGAAGTACTCCTGCACATTATCCTAGCTCTTGGGACTCATTTGTATAGTGTCAGCCCCACCACCTAAACTTTCAATCCCATTTCTTGATCTCATTCTCTTGTCTACACCCAGACCCCAAAGTCTGCCTACTTCAATGCTACTCCGTATCGTCAGCAAATAGCTCTGCTCTCGTTTTGTGAATTGCTTCCACCGGGCCTGCTATATTCCCTCTTTGGGAAGAGAAAAACAAAGGCAGTGTAGGGAGGGGCTAGCAATGCAGTAATCTCCAATTTAATTAATTTAGAGGAGTAGCACACCTATTTGCATGCAGAATGTATCCAGAGGTATTCATTCTTTGTTCTTACTAAAGGTCTGTAGAACAATTTGTAAGAGTCAAGGCATCAGATCTGGAGTCCTGGTGTGATTCCAGCAAGATACTGCCTTTACCATTTCCAGTCTCAGCCTGCCACTGAGGGTTGCAATGTGAATGCTAACAAGATAATATGCTCCACCCCATAGCTTCCAGGTAAGACACAGATACTAGAGTTCTCAAGATTTGTAAGACACAAGGAAGAAGTTATTACACTTGAAGTATCTGATGGCTACCAGGCTGCATCAAATGTAGAGCCCCCTAATTTGACCCTCACTGATACCCATTATGCTGCCTGCCAGCATTTCCAAGAGCCTCTCTCAAATCTCCACTGTAGAGTCAGACCTGAAATGCAGGAGTCTCCAGCCATCCTCAGCCTTGCAGTCTAAGCTCTCCCAGCGACAGCCCCATGGCCTCTGGTAACCCCACGGTTTGCAAATGTGAGGTTCATACACTGCTCTGACATCCCCATGGAAACAAAGTGTGAGGTTATAAACAGGGGATTAGCACCTCCAAGCACCCAGCACAGAGCAGGAGGCAGCTGCAGGCTTTCCCTTCACCCACCAAAGGCCAGGGGACATTCAGGTTGGGGAGGGGGAAGGGACTGGGTTGCATGGGAAGGGCAGGCAGAGGGCGAACCACTGACTGGAGGAAACTGGGACGGGTTGGAAGGCAACAGGTCTGTGATGGGCCCCTTCTGGCTGCTCAGCCTGGCCTCCTCACTGCTGGTATCACTGCCTGGGCAGCCTCCTGCTGTTGGGGGCTAAAAAGGCTAAGAGAGAAGGAACTGCTCAGCCTGGAGAAGAGACGGTTCAGTGAGGTCTTACCAATGTTCATAAGTATCTGAAGGGAGGGTGTAAAGAAGAGAGGGGTGGGCTCTCCCTAGTCACTGGTGTTCAGTGACAGGACAAGAGGCAATGGGCACAAATTAAAAAAGAACTTCTGTCTGAATGTAAGAAACACTGTCTTGTATAAGGCTGGTTCTCTGGAACAAGCTGCCTTTGTAAAAATCTGGGGAAGGTCTATCTTCAGATATACTCAAAACCTAGCTGGACATACTTCTGAGTAAGCTGCTCTAGGTGACTCTTAAGCAGGGAGCTTGGACTAGACAATCTTCAGAGGCCTCTTCCAACCTCAGCTACTCTGTGGTGCTGTGACTCCATCTGTGGCATCCTCCTGTGACTGCCTTACTGATTGTTAGTGATGAGGAGGTGAGCACAGCTGAGGAAGGGCAGGCAGACTCTAACATGTGTGGCAGTTTTAATCTTGTGTGAATAAATGGTTTATATGAGATAACAACTTGTCCTTAAAAGACTGCCAAGAGAATATTGTGACAGATCTTCTCCAAAATGCTGAGTACTCTTTATGAACCCTGCTGCCTGAGGCATTTCTCACCCAGTTGTAAGGAACAGCTTTTCCCTTTCCAATTTTTTCCTGAAAAAGAGAAATGTGGAAAGACAAGACCATTCACCTGTTCAGCTTGGGTTTCTTGGGAATATGCCCTTCAGGAAGTGGAGGCCTGTGGTTTGGCAACAAACCTGAAACAGAAAAAGACGTGAGAATATTTTGCAGTGTCTCTTTACTTATATCACATTCAGAAGTCACATCACACCTCATAAGCCAGGCAACCCAGGTCACTACTGGGACAGCACAACAAAAGCTCAAGTACAGTAGAAAGGGTACTTTATCTTCAGTCACTGCTGAACCTGCACCCCAGCCAGAGAAGCTGGGAAGTTGTGCTGGATATAGGGAGGAAATACACACCAAAGACACTGTCACTTGGGCTCATCACAGAGGCTTGTACATAGGACACAGGGCACTGATGTCCAATCAGATTCCATCTCCAGGATGGAAAGTCTGACTATTAAATTTCTCAGTCCATTTAACTTTGATACAACTCAGGTACCAGGCATAAGATCAGCACAATATTCTTGACTATGTCAACCTGGGTCTCACTCCCAGGGAAAAGTAAAAAAGTCATCACGTGGCAGATGGCAGAGTTGCACATTACTAATGGGGTAGGTCAAGGTCAGGTAAACCAAGTAATTTCAGAAGCAGGTGTTTAATCATTATTACTGGAGACTGAGCCACTTCCCAGATATTTCCACAACGCTCGTCTCATCTACAGGGATAAATGTCTGCTGTCAAGGCAGGAGTCAGGACACAGAGAAAGCAGAACAAGTACACTCTGTTCCATCACCCTGTCCCAGCACATGGACCGTGACGAGTTTGCTGGGTGACTGGACAATAACATCTTACTGAGCTATACCAACTGGGCAGGAGAACCCTCTCAACGGGTTCAGTAGGTACCCTACAATCAGGGGTTATCTCTGGCAGAGTTACGTACCTGCACGGTGAGCCATCTGCACACAGACAGCAACCTTCCTGTGCTCCTCCAAGCAGAGGCCTGTGACCCTTCGTGGCAGCATCCCTCCATCTGAACGGATAAACTGGCTCAGCAGCAAGACATCCTGAGGGAGAGAGAAGGGCAAAACCATCAGTGCCCCAGCTACCTCCACTGCTGTGACTGCAGGTGTTGTGCTGAGCCTTGTGTTGTGTACAGAACTCAAAACAATGTAAAACAAACAATGATTCCTCCCTACGCATTTTGCCTGCAGCTTGACAAGTGGCTTTTGCTCGCTGTCACTGCCTGCCAGTTTAGCTTAGTAAGGTCACTCAGATGGTTTGAGTCTTCCCCTGACTTCACTAGTGTAAACACATTATGTCAGCTGCAATCCCTGCTCCTTCACTGTTTCACTACTTGCTCCAAGATTCTTGCTAAGATAATGTGTCCTAGGTACTCAGGCAGAGTTACACAAGACCTACAGATGGATATTGTTTACACAACTTGAAATGCCATCACAGCTGCTGTCCTAAAGTTCACAGATATGTTAGATCACCTCTGACTCCCTCCTTGTTCCCTCAGAGCAGGACTGTTCTCTGCTATCTACTCCTCAAACTTTTATCTAGTTTCCCATGGTGGAGCTTCCCTCAGGTCTCTCTGGAGGGGTGGAGAGCAGGGAAATGGTCCAAGATGTTGCCTGAGGAAGCTTTATGTAAGAAAAGAATATGTGCTGATGAGTAAGGACTAATAGGATAAATTGCTGCACTCAGTCCTTCAACTGTGTGTGCGTTAGGTGGGGCTGTGACAGTCACGGTGCACGAAAGGAGCACTTGAAGCACACTGAGGGCTTGTTTGTGATTCATGAACTATCTAGACTACACTGCTGTTGACCTTTACAATTAAAAACTCTAGAAATGTAAAGCAGCCCCTTTAATAAAAACAAAATTAAAGGGATCTCTAGGATCAGATAGTATCACAGGGCTGGAATGACGAATTTTTAAACACAGCAGCAACAGCTGTTGCACAAGTGTCCCATTAACTGTACACAGAACAACAGCCCAGGATTCAGATCCACGCTCCCCATTTCCACACACAACACCAGTGCAAAGATACCCCTCAGGCCAATATAAGCAGGCATCCTTGACACCCTGACATCAGCATAAGCTGGCCCAAAGAGCCTCCCAAGACATCGCACTTGTTTTTTCTCCTTCTGTTGACAGACTTGTTGCTGGTTGAGAGTTTACTTCTCCACGGCTCTTGTATGTTCCTAGTTGAGGCAACAGGACCACGCAGAGGCTGCCTGCAGGCTGAGGGGACCTGCCAGTGAGCATCCTGACAGAGCGAGCTCAAACAAGGCATGGCAGAACTTTGCACTCCCTGGCCAGGGCAACAGGCAAGAACAAAGAGTACTTGCTGCTTTTCTCTTTGGGTGCCCCTGACTGCCTGTTCACAGACTCACAGACCTGCTCCTACCCTCCATCCTTGGTCTTTCACAAAGAGCTCCCTGGAGCATTCCTACCTTCATTTACTGGCCTGGCAAAAATAATCATAAGTGAATATAAAGTGAGTATTCAGAAATCTAGCTAACTAGGAATTATTCACTCACTCTCACTGAACAAGACCAGCTCAGCTGTCAAGGGGGCTGCTGGAATTTAGGACACTCTTCTGGTAATCATGGCTTCTGACAGATGCTGTCAGAGTCAAAGAATGGTTTGGATTGGAAGTGACCTTAAAGATCACTGAGTTCATCCCCTCCCTCACCCTGCTGGCCACTCTCTGTTTGATGCAGCTCAGGATAGAATTGGGTTTCTGGGCTGTGAGTGCATGCTGCTGGCTCATGTCCAGCCTCTCATCCACCAGCACTCCCAAGTCCTTCTCCCCAGGGTTGCTCTCAACCTGTTCATCCCCAGCCTGTCTTGATACCAGGGGCTGTGCTGACCCAGGTGCAGCACTTTGCACATGTTCAACTTGCATGAAATTCCCACAGGCCCACTTCTTGAACTTGTCCAGGTTCCTCTGGATGGCATCCCACCCCTCATGTGTGTCATCTGCAAACCTGACAAAGGTGCACTCAATCCCTTTGTCTATGTTATTAACGAAGGTAGGAAATAGAACTGGTCCCAGTAAGGACCCCTGAGGTACACTACTTGTCACTGATGTCTATCAGACTCTGAGCAGTTGACCACTGCTCTCTGGATGTGACTATCCAACCAATTCTTTATGCATCTAACAGTCCAGCCATTGAGTCTGTCCCCAATTTAGAAAGAAAGATATTTTGGGGACCATGTCAAAGGCTTTACATAAGTCCAGATAAATGACATCTGAAGCCCTTCCCTTGTCCACTGATGGAATCACTCCATCACTGAAGGCCACTGGGTTAGTCAGGCAGGACTTGCCCTTGGTGAAACCTTGTTTGCTGTATCAAATCTTCTCCCTGTCATCCATGTGCCTTAGCACAGCTTCTAGGGGTATGTTCTGTGATCTTCTGAGACAGAGCTGAGGCTGACAGGTCAGCAATTCTCAGGTTCCTCCTTTCCACCCTTTTTAAAAATGGATTCCAGTCACTTGGGACAAAATGTTGGTTACAAGTGTTATAGACAAAATGTTGAGGGTTTTTATTTGTTTGGGGGTTTTGTGGTTTGTTTTTGTCCTTCCCACCCCCTTCCCCGACCCCTCAATCAATACCATTCCCACTAATATCATCATGACACACAGTTTCCCTCTTACCATAATTGGCTTTCTTTCTGCATCCACTTTTCCACAGTGAACACATTCAGACTGATTTTCAGATCCAGCTCCTTTGAAAACATGGCATGTCATGTAGGCCCATTGACATTTAGACACTGATTGTAATGTCTCACTGATACAAAATTACTTATCAGACACAGTACAGAAGGATGCTGTATCAAAGAACCAGAAAAGCCCAGCTGAGCAACCAGCAGCAGGTTCCTGGGAGGCCACCAATGGTTAAAAGGGAAGCAGAGTGTCCCTCAGCCCAGCTAAAACATGGCCCTGCCAAGGAGAACAGTAACCAGGGCACCACACAGTGCCAGCTGCACTAGTAGAAACTGGATGGAGGCCAGCCAAACAGTCCAAGGGCACCGACTTTTGACCACTCCTGAAATACACTGGATTGGATTCAGGAAACCAGAGCAAGACTCCATCCCCCTTTCTCCTCTTCTTTAGCTGTCTGGATCTTCAAATCACCAACAGCTCAATTTGCCATTTAGCACATAACACTTCCCTAAGTGAAAAAGGGCTGTTCAGCTCCAAGTGCCTAGAAAGAGAAAAACTTGCAAGACTTTGCTAATAGTCTGCTGCATTACTCTGTGAAGAAGAGGAAGAAGAGAGCTGATGGCAAGTTTGAGGCAGTTTCAGTCTTTGCAGCCATCAAAGCCTAAGTAGGCCACACACTCTTGTGAAGGGTGTGTGTGTGGTCCAAGTGATTTCTCATACTACAACCACACCTCATGGAGTCACAGGCTTGTTATCAAGTGTTTCCATGCAAAGAGGGTGGTGGAAAGCAAATGAAGACAATCTTTTTTTTTCTCCCTGTGGGGAAAAAAAATCAAGAAAATCTGTTCTCTGTTATCACCTCTGACCAACAGTGTCACCAACTGACCAACACCCTGCTGTGGCAGTCATTTCTTGACTGAAATCATCAGTCACATCCCAGCTGCTACAGCTCCAAACCACAGTCATGCTGCTTGGCTTAAAATGCTGCACCACTTGACCAAAGGTTTGTCCATTTCTGAAGATTCCCCACAATTAACAGGCCAGGTGCCTCTCCCAGAGTATTCACACAGATGTATCTTACCACTGGGAGAAAGCACACAGGTACAGCCAACTTCATGGGGCAGCTGTGGAGGGAAGTGAACAAGTACATGGAGCGGTCAAATCAAAAAATATGTCTGGCAAGTTCTCATGGTGCCGTCATGTTCCATGAAATTCACATTTTGTGCTAGTGGACAGCCAAGCCTGTAACTGCTGATTTGCTTTAATCACTGGACAGCTCCCATGAGGCTGGACCCAGATTCCCACCCCTGTAATCTGCAGCATTTGATGAAAACAACTTGGACTGAATTAATCTAGGGCTAATAGGCAAAACTTGCAGTTCGGTTTCCCCTAACTGTTGCCACAGCAAGATGACATATTTACTGCCTACTCAAACTAATGATGTTTGAAGTGGATAAGGGGGGGGGAAACGAAAAACAAGTTTAGCCTCCACTTCTAAAAGGGCTGGACAAACTGGCTAGATGAACGCTATATACCACACATTCTTGTGAATAGATTGTAACCAAAATGCAGAGGTACCTGCATTTTAATGTCTGCAGACACTTTGGAAAGCAGGATCCTTGACTGACACGTGATTCATTAAAACTTTCNTGCTCTCTGGATGTGACTATCCAACCAATTCTTTATGCATCTAACAGTCCAGCCATTGAGTCTGTCCCCAGTTTAGAAAGAAAGATATTTTGGGGACCATGTCAAAGGCTTTACATAAGTCCAGATAAATGACATCTGAAGCCCTTCCCTTGTCCACTGATGGAATCACTCCATCACTGAAGGCCACTGGGTTAGTCAGGCAGGACTTGCCCTTGGTGAAACCTTGTTTGCTGTATCAAATCTTCTCCCTGTCATCCATGTGCCTTAGCACAGCTTCTAGGGGTATGTTCTGTGATCTTCTGAGACAGAGCTGAGG
The DNA here is from genome assembly GCA_013399835.1 of Leptocoma aspasia. Lineage (NCBI taxonomy): Eukaryota > Metazoa > Chordata > Aves > Passeriformes > Nectariniidae > Leptocoma > Leptocoma aspasia. The sequence continues at coordinate 1,010,428 of VXAX01004361.1, forward strand.
CTGACAGGTCAGCAATTCTCAGGTTCCTCCTTTCCACCCTTTTTAAAAATGGATTCCAGTCACTTGGGACAAAATGTTGGTTACAAGTGTTATAGACAAAATGTTGAGGGTTTTTATTTGTTTGGGGGTTTTGTGGTTTGTTTTTGTCCTTCCCACCCCCTTCCCCGACCCCTCAATCAATACCATTCCCACTAATATCATCATGACACACAGTTTCCCTCTTACCATAATTGGCTTTCTTTCTGCATCCACTTTTCCACAGTGAACACATTCAGACTGATTTTCAGATCCAGCTCCTTTGAAAACATGGCATGTCATGTAGGCCCATTGACATTTAGACACTGATTGTAATGTCTCACTGATACAAAATTACTTATCAGACACAGTACAGAAGGATGCTGTATCAAAGAACCAGAAAAGCCCAGCTGAGCAACCAGCAGCAGGTTCCTGGGAGGCCACCAATGGTTAAAAGGGAAGCAGAGTGTCCCTCAGCCCAGCTAAAACATGGCCCTGCCAAGGAGAACAGTAACCAGGGCACCACACAGTGCCAGCTGCACTAGTAGAAACTGGATGGAGGCCAGCCAAACAGTCCAAGGGCACCGACTTTTGACCACTCCTGAAATACACTGGATTGGATTCAGGAAACCAGAGCAAGACTCCATCCCCCTTTCTCCTCTTCTTTAGCTGTCTGGATCTTCAAATCACCAACAGCTCAATTTGCCATTTAGCACATAACACTTCCCTAAGTGAAAAAGGGCTGTTCAGCTCCAAGTGCCTAGAAAGAGAAAAACTTGCAAGACTTTGCTAATAGTCTGCTGCATTACTCTGTGAAGAAGAGGAAGAAGAGAGCTGATGGCAAGTTTGAGGCAGTTTCAGTCTTTGCAGCCATCAAAGCCTAAGTAGGCCACACACTCTTGTGAAGGGTGTGTGTGTGGTCCAAGTGATTTCTCATACTACAACCACACCTCATGGAGTCACAGGCTTGTTATCAAGTGTTTCCATGCAAAGAGGGTGGTGGAAAGCAAATGAAGACAATCTTTTTTTTTCTCCCTGTGGGGAAAAAAAATCAAGAAAATCTGTTCTCTGTTATCACCTCTGACCAACAGTGTCACCAACTGACCAACACCCTGCTGTGGCAGTCATTTCTTGACTGAAATCATCAGTCACATCCCAGCTGCTACAGCTCCAAACCACAGTCATGCTGCTTGGCTTAAAATGCTGCACCACTTGACCAAAGGTTTGTCCATTTCTGAAGATTCCCCACAATTAACAGGCCAGGTGCCTCTCCCAGAGTATTCACACAGATGTATCTTACCACTGGGAGAAAGCACACAGGTACAGCCAACTTCATGGGGCAGCTGTGGAGGGAAGTGAACAAGTACATGGAGCGGTCAAATCAAAAAATATGTCTGGCAAGTTCTCATGGTGCCGTCATGTTCCATGAAATTCACATTTTGTGCTAGTGGACAGCCAAGCCTGTAACTGCTGATTTGCTTTAATCACTGGACAGCTCCCATGAGGCTGGACCCAGATTCCCACCCCTGTAATCTGCAGCATTTGATGAAAACAACTTGGACTGAATTAATCTAGGGCTAATAGGCAAAACTTGCAGTTCGGTTTCCCCTAACTGTTGCCACAGCAAGATGACATATTTACTGCCTACTCAAACTAATGATGTTTGAAGTGGATAAGGGGGGGGGAAACGAAAAACAAGTTTAGCCTCCACTTCTAAAAGGGCTGGACAAACTGGCTAGATGAACGCTATATACCACACATTCTTGTGAATAGATTGTAACCAAAATGCAGAGGTACCTGCATTTTAATGTCTGCAGACACTTTGGAAAGCAGGATCCTTGACTGACACGTGATTCATTAAAACTTTCATTTACTGCAAGAACAGTTCTATCTGTGCAGCCAAATGACTACTGGGCTGTATCAGACAAGTCTGCCAGTCATTATTTCCAGTTATACAAGAGTCTAGTTTTTCCTTTCTCCCTTACTCCTGGGAGCTGTACACCATTCTCTACACATTTTGTAACAGAATTGCAGGTTTCAATCCAGTTGCAGCCGTACAATGCCCAAATTAATTTATTTACCTCCAATGGATATGAAAAAAAATCAACTGAGATCTCAGTTTCACTAGACAGACAGACACACGCAGACCACTGACTGTGGGAATTTATATCTTAGGCTCTGTTATCCTGAGCCACAGCAGAGGATCAGGATTGAACTGGCAAAGACAACTGCAGCCATCTACACCACAGCTGAGGCAGGTTGGAATCATGACCTGCTAGTGCTCACAATGCCTGTTCAATTGATTAATGACTTTGGAGACACTGGTCCCCCAGTTCTCTGACAGCCAGAGTAACTCATTATGCCACTACTTTAGACTGTGCTAGCTGCACATGACAAAGGGAAAGTCCTGTGAGGTCGTATTACTCAACTCCCTCAGGGGCTAATTCAACATTTCCCTTTTCATAGTGCCTCATTCAGTCCAATTACAAGCGTCCCAAGCAAAAATGCTCACACTTTCCTTTCTGTGCAAGGGACTGATCTCAGCTTATCAATCTCAAACGAACCACCATCTATTCCAATCTCTCATCAAGCTCATCTTATAGGTTATGCTGCAAGAACTAGGCTGTATTTTTAACAAAATTAGCTGCTCTCAATTTACAGACATTTAGGACAATTAAGCATCAGTGAGAAGAATGTCCTACTGTTTAATTGCCCACAGAGTTAAATGCTTGTACTTCACTACTTAAGAATCTCACAATTCTGCTGCTCATCACAGCTGCAGCAGAGAATAAAACAGCAGAGTGCTTTAGTGCAGAAAATGGAGATTTTTATTCACCTTAACATTTAAAATCCTGAAAATCTGCAACTAGTACAAAGCATTCAAAAACACAAGGGACAAGCAGAGAAGTGGTCTACTCCAGAACTCAAATTTCTCCTAGTTCTCATCAGCCCCACAGAGGGATGCTTCTAAGTATGAGGTAAGAAACATCCACAATTTCAAAATACCAGTTCACATTGCTCTCTTTAGTTCTTTGTCCAGAAGGAGCACTGGATATATACACACTAGATGCACATGCATTCAAAATCTATGTGACAGCTGAGATGGACACATTCGTAGATTGTCTCTCAGCACCACAATTTTTTAGAAATTATCTTAGCAAAGATTCTGAAGACTGGCTGCAGAATCTCTCTTCACATTTAGTTTTCTCTTGCCTCCTTAACTGCACAGCAGAAATCAGGATCTAAGAATCAAAGTGAAGTGTGGAAGAAAACTCATAACTTAGTTCACTCTACAAACACATGTAAAACTTATGTTTCACACTATCTGTTGTGACCAATTTCTAATCCTGGAACTCAGACTCTACAGAATCACACTGTCTAAGACTTCTTTGGCTCTTGACGGCATTATTTCTCCAGATACTCAGTGGAGTCTTCTACCACACATGGCAGCAGGAACTGAGTCTGTGTAAGTCTACATATAAATTTCCAAGATGTAATCCACTGCCATAACTTATTTCATCCCTGAACATCAGTTTATAGTTTCTCAAGGGTTGTTAATGTGTGACTCATGGAATGCTTTCTGTAAATCTCTAGAATTACTGAGTTTAATGATGCTGTTTACTTCTTGCATTTAAAAGTCACATAAAATGATATGAACCTTAAAAAACTATTTTCCAGAGTAAGTAACAAGTTGGTTTTGATCACTTCACAATTCAGCAACCATGGAAAAGAACTGCAAGGAATCTCTGTGTTTGAACATGGGCAACACAAAACAGACATGATCCGGTTTTGAAGTACTTTACAAAGCTTAATGGTATTTGTCATTTCATCTAATTTATTATAATCTGCAAATTCATTGTATTTCCAGGTTTCCCACGTTGTTGAGAAACCAGGCCAGAAAACACTAAATACTCCCCTGCCCCCAGCTTATTTCACTGTTTAATATTGCAGCCTGAGTAAGAATCACTGACAACATTAGATTCTAAATGCCTCCATTTGTGCAACACAGGCTTTGAAAGACACAAAACGTATTTCATTTACACCTCACATCTGTTGTTTCACCTGCCTGGAATAATTGCAAGTATTTTGTCTGGTACTATTGCCGTATTCATATTCTTCATAATTCATGAGTCTTCATTAGTCCTAACCAACAGCTTATTTGCTTTTACTCCTAACTGACACCTTTTATTTGGAATTTGCAATGTTTTACTTACCAGCCGGTAATCATCAGCATCACTCTCCTTCCTCTCTTATCTACTTAGTATGTCACTTGCAGTTTTCAAACCATTTGGTGATTCCCTAAGATTTTTTTCATGCTTTAAAAAAATCCTGAGTGAAGTAATGTATTGGTTAGCTAATTCCTTCAAGACCTTGAGGCAACATGCAATCCAGGCCTGCTGCTCTGTACCTAATTCAGTGCTTAAGTTATTTCTGTATTTGTTTCTTCCTGTTGTTTTACATTTGTGGATTGCCATCAATATACAGATATTAAAACATAACTTTTCCTTTGCATGTGTGCACTAGTACTACACACAAGCAGCTCAGTCATTTTGCAACCAATGTGGTTTTCAGTCCCCTTCTCCTCTCAATAATGGACTTTCTCACAAACATTTCTTTTTCTCCAATGTATTTGTATCCCCCTCTCTAATCCTACTGACATTAGCTTATTCTGAGTTTTCTGTTACCTTATCTTAGTAACAGCATGTTCCTATCTGTTTTTCTTCTTTTCTAATTCCAGTGGTGGGTTTTGAGCATGCAAGGAGGGAACTTAGTCCTTTTGTAAACTCTGTGTTTGAATGACCTCTTGTAAAGTTACATTCTGCATCTGCTATATCACGCTTCTTGTTCTGAAGTGTTCGTGACTGTTGTGCTTTTGTTTTAAAGCACTACAGGATTTCCTTCCCATATTGCCAGTTATCCTCTCATTAGTTAATAAACTTCTCATTGGCATTTCTTGCAAAATGCTTGACTAAAACCTGTTTTTTCTCTTGCAAGGTAAGTAAAAATGTATGCTCTCCTTCATACTCACAAAGAGTTTTAAAAGTTGTATGAAACAGTTATTAACTCAGTGAACAATGACAAATGAGAAATCGCAGTGCTTGAAGTCATATAATTGACCTAGTCAAGTCTTCTGGTCTCTCTGGAGCTAGGCCTGTATCCACTGACTAAATGCTACATTCCAGTCTGATTCTCTGGGAAGGGCAATGGTGAAAGGCAGCTGGGCACAGAAGAGCTGTATGGCCTTTTCAGATCAGATGCCCATGTGAGTAATTCCAAATCCCCTATTTGATACAAGCTCATCCTTTTTCCCAGGAACACCATCAGCCAAGGCAAACAATTACTGTGTAGCAGGCTCTTGCTGCACCCAAAAGAAGCAGAGCTGGAGGTAAGTATCTTTACTACACCTAGGAAAAGACAAGAGGGGCATGCTGTGGGGTACGTAGATCTGAGAGCAACACTTGTCTAGCGATGAGGATTGGGGGAACTCCTCCACTGAACTTACCACATAATCGTACTTATGCTTCAGGTTCCAGCGACAGATGGGACACTGGCCAGAGGGGTTTGGAGGAGGTGGTGCTTCAGCATCCTCTATAATTCTCCCTTCAATCTAGGAAATAATTCAAAGCATGTAATGATCAGGCACAGCTTACAGCTCTACCTGCACCTGTGACTCAAGGAATACTTTTCATCAAGCCCACAGTACGTTGACCAGTTCTGTGTGGATGCATCTGCCTCAATCAACTCACTTTTATAGAGATATAACAAGCCCTTTGGTATGCTTATGCCAAAGACTGTGGGGAGAAGGACAAATTCAAAGAGCATAGAAAACCCTTTGGCAAATTCTTGTGTACATTTTTCTAAATGTAAACTAGTTGACAGTCAGTATGAAGTTCTCATATTCACCCGAATTCCACTTATTGCAGTACTCTTTTGATCCACCATGACTTGAAAGTGTAGAGGCCCTTTAGCCAAAAGCTTTAAAATAACCTTTTTTCTGGGAGTATGAGAATGCCACAGAATAGCAGATGCATGTTATAGTTGAAAACAATACAGGGGCTTGCTGGACTATAAATCACCAGCAGGGAAAACTCTCAGCAAAATTTAAATTTAAGAAAGGATAGTTAGGAAATGTCTGTGGGGCTTGTAGATTTTTTTATAATACTGACATTTTATCCAGTTTAATTCTCTGAACAATTCTTTTACAAGATTATAAAATTATCTTTTCTACATCACTATAAAGTGGTGGCATCTAATACTCAAATTTTCTCAGAAGTAACATGCAAAGAGATGTACGATGTGTAAAGGAAGAACTTAGCAAATTTGTTCCTTAATTGTAGATGTGTTAGAAATACAGAGTCTATCTACATGTGCACTTGTCCTTTTTTTTCTTTTTTGAGGACTTACTAATGGAAGCAAGAGCTATCTCAAATTGCACCCAAATGAACAGAAGAGACAATAAAACTAAGCTATTTTTTTCCCCAAGATATTTTTGAGTTTCCTCTGGTCAAATTAAGATTAAAAGCAGATTCTGAACACCAACTGTCAGCCTCAAAGAGTGCAAGCACCAGAGTTTGAAAAGAAAACCTGGGTGGAATGCAAGGTTACTTTTAAGAAACCATCAGGTTCTGTGCCTGAAAACCTGGGAAGAGAAAAGCATGACCTTTCCTGTAAGTGTGCATGGGAAACTGGCATCCAGCTGAACTCACAGAACTATTTCATATGCCAGATTTCATCAGATGCCTTTCTGATGATAAAATGGAAACAGGTAAGTTACTTGTAGCTTAAATATCTCAGTACCTCAGACAGAATTGTCAAAATTTAAGTAAGCTTCCACCTCCCACAAGTACAACAGCCAGTTTTACAAGAACAAATACTTAACTATGAATATAAGATGTAGGCCAGTATCTAATTTTCTATTAATCAGTAAAGTTATTTTCAGGGAAGCCAGTGTATCTAGTCTTGATTCTTGCCAGTCTGGCTTCAGACTGTACTATGACTGTAATTCCATCTTGGAAATTAATAAAGATTCAGAATGCTATGTCAACATCAATTTTTCTTGAGATAAATTTCAGTGTACAAGTTTTGGCAATTATTTCCCAACTGCTGAGGACTTCTGTACTGTTATTCTACTCAGTTGCTATTTTTCTGTTAAACAAGTAAGGGGGAGTGTAGGGGCTCTACATTCTCAGTATGCTGACGAAATCTGCATTTCTCTGGGATTTATTAATTGGTTCACATCAAACATTTGCTTCAATACAAATTAAAAACAAGGACACAGAAAGATGAGCAGGGAAATATGGATTCAGGGAAGACTGATGTAGAATTGGCAGGATAAATGGAGTGACCAATGGACACACTGAGAAACATATCAGCCCTTTGGTTTGTCAATTTACACAATTTTTGAAAACATTTTCCTAACCTAGGGGCACTGATGGATTCCAGACTGATGCTACAATATTACACAGCAAATACATCCAGATCTCCAAGGAGAGTTATTTTCATAAAGGGCTCTGCTAATGTAATGTTTACTTTTTCTACATCAAGCCTCAGTTAATGTTTTGGACTTTTGAGAATATAATTTACATCCCCTTTGAAACTGATTGAGTGCAAAATACAGCAATCCACTGAGTGTGTTTTGTTGGTGTGCACGTTCCCCTCTTGTTTTGGTTAAAACAACCTCAGGTTAACTTGAAAAAGCTCTTCTCTCCAGGTTTCTGGGCAAAGATCAGTAGTTTGGCACTTGAAGGCAAGAAATAGATACTTTCCATTATACCTACTGCCACACATTAAACTTATTTTTTGTTAACAATCTTATGAGATCTTGCTAACTGCCATATATTTTAGATATGTAATATCAAATAGAGCAAGTTATCTGCTCCATGCAGGTTTCAGACATGACAATGTCTGCTAACACAAATACAACAAGGCTTTCAACAAAATATATTTCTGACAAAAATACTTCAGAGTTTCAAAGGCATGAACAAGCAGGTTTTTCCTGTTTCATTAGGAAGCAAAATAGTCTATCCTCTTACTATTATTTATATATATAGATTACCATTTAAGTGCATTCTTTTCTAGCTATTCCCAAACTCCTCCTTCACTCTCATCTTATATATATATATTTATCAAAATATCTGTGTTACCTCTCTCCAGCCAAGGCATGTAGTGCTACTGCCATATGCAATGTGAGCAGAATAATGCAATCCCCTTTCCCCCACCAGTAATTTCAGTGCTTCTAAAAAATGACAATTCTCTTGATGAAAGTTATAACAGATTAGATGGTGCTACTAGGCAAAATTCTAATTCTACTGCTTTAATCTTTCCCTTCCTGTCTTAAACTGTAGCTAAGAAGATGCTCTTCTTTATCAGTTACTTCAGAACTTCTGATTTAATTTTCAGGAGCAGTTTTCTTTTAGTATTTAAGGTCTTCCTTTGAAAACACGCCTTTCACTTAAAAATTGTTTTTACCACACGTGATGTAAGATGGAAGCTTTGTATCACCTGAACGTCAGTATGGCACACGCTGTGGTTAACAAACACAACACAGATTAAAGGCATGAAATGTGTGTGGCGTGTAGGCAGTACAGACACGTCCTGCAATGCCACAGTGCACTGCCAGCACAGGATGAAGTGACAAAGCCACTGGCAACCCTCCCTTGTGCCTGTCCACACTCAAGACGATGCCAAATGGCACCAGTTTAGGAAAGTAACCCGTCTGAAGAATGGCCTCTGGTGTTTTAGATCCTGAATGCCTCTGGTCCGGGATTCCAACTTGACCCGGGCTGCGGCGAGGGATTTGGTGCTCCTGAGTGGCTCCGACTGGAGGTACCTGTCACCAGCAACAGCGTGACGATCCTGTCCTTCAGCAGCCAAAGCCTCCACTGCTTACCTGCACTCGCAGCAAATCCCTACCTCGGCTCTGCCTTCACACCCTGAGAAGTCTCTCAAGAAGAAAAGCGTCCCCTTTTTTCCTTTACTTGTTGTGGGGTAGGGCACGGACACACACACATGGCTGAAGGAGGGAGAAGCCACGGCAAAGGCAGCTAAGAAGGAAAAGGGGTTCAGGGACTTACTGTGGTCGTGTTGCCTTCAGTCACCTCCACGACTGCAAAAGAAAAAAGAGACGGCAAGCCAGAATGAGACCCATGCAGCCTGAAAGAAGTAGCACCAGGAGAGGGCGGGGGGAGAGGGCGAATTACAGTGACCGCAACCATCTTTCAAGGACAGCGGCGAGGCGACGGGGCGCGGGGCCGTGCAGAGCCCCCCGCGGACTCACCCTGGCGGAGGGCTCGGGCCGGCGGCGCGGCCCAGCCGCTCCCCAGGAGCCCGGAGAAGATCCGCCGCAGCCCCCCGCGCAGCAGGCTGCGCGCCGCCATCTTGCCGGGGCCGGCGCTGCCGTCACGCCGCTTCCGCCGGCGGAGCGGGGAGAGGGGGCGGTGTTGCTGCCGCCATTTCGGGGCGCGTCCCCGCTGAGGGGCAGAACGCGGGGGAAGGAGGCGTTTCTGCCGCTGCCCGGCGTCTTCTTCGCGGGGTGGTTCTCCTTATTGTTTTCGTTTGTTTCTTTTAAGTTTTTTTTGTGGTTGGTAGTGGGCTTGGGTTTTCCTGTTTGGTTTTTTTTTTTTTCTTTGTTTGTTTGTTTGTTTGGGAGCTTGAGGTTTTTGGTGGTCCTATGAGCTTGGGATCACAGCATCACAGATTCAGCTAGGTTGGAAAAGACCTCTGAGGTCATCGAGTCCAACCCATGACTGAACGCCACCATGGAAACTAGGCAATGGCATCCAGGCTTTCCTTGAACACCTCCAGGGGTGGTGACTCCACCACCTCCCCGGGTAGCACATTCCAATGGCGAATCACCCTTTCTGTAGAGGAATTCCTCCAGCTGTCCAACCCACACCTCCCCTGCAAAGCCTGAGCCTGTGTGCTCTTGTCCTGGCACTGGTTGCCTGGGGGAAGAGGCGATCCCCGCCTGGCTACTCCTTTCGGGAGGTGTAGGGAGTGACAAGATCATCCCTGAGCAGCCTAAACCCCTTCGGCTCCCTCAGCAATTCCTTACAGGACTTGTGCTCCAGACCCTTCACCAGCTCTGTTGCCCTGTTCTGGACACTCTGCAGCACCTCAATGTCCTCCTTGCACTGAGGGGCCCAGAACTGGACACAGCTCTCCAGGTGTGGCCTCACCAGTGCTGAGTCCAGGGGGACAATCCCTGCCCTGCTCCTGCTGGCCACACTATTGCTGATACGGGCCAGGATGCCATCAGCCTCCTTGGCCACCTGGCTCACACGCTGCCTCGTTTAGGAGGATGGAGGAAAATCTAGTGGTAGTGATGCCTTTGTGTTGTGGAAGGCTGAGATACACTCCTGCCACAGCTCCTGAATCTCCTAGCTCTCCAGCGAGGGAAGGCTGAGAGGTGGTTTTACTTCAACTCTATGGCTCCTCTGTCTGGATGGGCTCTGGAGTGCCTCCCGCATCAAGGAGGGTTTCAGGCCAGCTGTGGGATTTGGGGAAAGGCTTTGTTTCAAATCACCATTATCACATCTGTATGTTCCAGGGATCCTGAGGTTCCTGCCTCTTCCTGCAGTGCTTTGTGCATTTCAGCAGGTGGCAATTTGAAGCAGTGTGCTGCCAGGCTGTAACTCTTGTAACAGTCAGTCTAGTTTAAACACTTCCCATTTTTGTTTTAATATCACTTGTCTTTGACAGTTTGAAGGCTTCTGAGAGATCACTTTTCCTATCATCTTTCTTAGCGTACCTCATCACTTGACTTCTTACACCAGCCTTTGGTGCAAGGTAGCCTAGAGGTGCTTGCTCAGACCCACATAATCCACTGGGATTTCAGATACCAGCAAACAATTTGTCTTAGAATGTAATGCTGCATCTTCTTGAAGACCGTACTTGAGTTGAACTGTACTTGAGAGCAAAGGTCATTCATGCAGTTTCTCCAAGTGCTTGTTTGTTTTCTGTCATTTCAACTCTTAAAAAAAATCCAGAAAGTGAAAACTAACAGAGTAAATTAGAATCACTTGTGAGTCACGGACACTGATGGACATTCTGTTTCATCAGTGGCCAACAGTGCTCATCCAAGATGTTCTGTATGTTTTTCTGAGTTTGTATCTAAAATGTGGTGCAAAAGGTAAACTGCAAAATAAATGTAAAATTTATTGTAAAATGTAATTTGAATGTTCCTGTTACAGGAGGTCCTTCTATCTCCTTCCTCTTGTGTGTTACACTTGCTCCTTGTTACAGTATACTTTGCAAATCTCTTTCTGTTGCAGGTCTAAGCTCTCAACTCTGGGACTTTGCAAAGAAGTGGGAATGAAGGCAGGGCTTCTGTCCAGACTCTTGTGCTTTATGCCAAGCAGTGAAAGCAGGGCCATCCCATTTATTCAGAGAACAAATTTAGTAAGAATGCTTGCCGGAAGAGACCTCTTCCTCTCTCGCTGCTTTATGCTATATAATGATTTCTATAATCAGGGTGATTTTCAACTTGTCCAAAAGATTAAACATAAGAGCCAAACAAAATATTTACTGCCATCCAGTCTGGGAATTATTTCCTTATGAGGAGAAGGAACATTGCTGGGCACAGCGGTGTAGTGAAGTCACAATTTTATGAGTTGGTTGTTGTTTTTTTTTTCTTTATAAACTGAGTTTTATCCTAGGGTAAGAAACAACCTAACAGAAGAGTTTATTCAATGGCTTAAAATAAATTTAAAATAAATGCAATTTCTTCTGCTGACTTTGTTGCCTCTTGTGATTGGGAAAACTTAATTTATGGGATGGAAATCAACAGTTGATAAGTGCAGTGCTGGCTCACCATGGTAAAGTTGTATAGACGGAGCATTAGTGGCTGTTCAAAAATTTCTCTGTGTCATGGGACTTTCGAAGCAGATACTTAAGCAGCAGTGTGGCTTTTGGTTAGACAGAAAGAGACCAGTGGCACGGTGGTAGTTCAAATGCAGTAAGTACTCCACTTGGCTGCCTCACCGTCAAACAAATGCTGTCTCTAAAGGAGTTTAAGTGACAAATAATTTAATGCAAAGAAGGAAGATCGTTGCATTCTTAAAAACCTGCATGCTTGGGTTGAGCGATTTGTCTCTTCTCCTGAGAATTTTTTTTGTCCTGTGAATATTTCTACAACTGTTAGCAGTGCAGACCATCAAGTCCCAAGGAGAAAAACAAAGCATGTGCCAATTTGAGTTGAAGCCCATAATCTATTTCCAAATTTGGAAATTTGACATATTTCTGATTTCTTGCAGATAATTTTTGAATGTGTTTATTTCATCAAGCCCTTGTGTTCAGGGAAGAAGAAATACAGCCCTGAATACTATGTCCCTGTACATGAGAGAAAAGAAAGTGATTTTCTTTTTGTAAGCTGGTTCAGCCGTGTTCTGTGATTTCTCAGCACTGTGGTGGGTCATCCAGTTCAGATAGAACTGGACGTTTCCAAGGAGCAGAACAGGATGTCACTAGCCGTTGAAGAATTAGTCCTTTTCCTTTTGAATAAAAATTAAACCTGTACTCCCAAATGTGGGTCTGGTCAGGAGCAAGCAAGTACCGTATTTTAGTTGCGAAACTTATTCCCTAACTGTTCACAGCCTCCAGAGATTTTATGGGACTGTTCTCAAAGAAATTGTATTCTCTTGTTTGAACTGCTTTGGGATTACACATTGTAGATGTTCTGTAAGGGTCCATTTTTCTTTTCATACTAATTTGTGTTATGTTCTTATCTGAAAATGGACTATGTTTTGTTATTTTTCCTGTTTCTTGTAATGCATTAGTGTATCTGCTTCCATCTACAAAGAAACTTTTCTGGTCTTGTGAGCCTTTTCTGGTCCGCTGGATGTTAATGGATGACATGTATATTTGCTCCAGAGCCTTACCCATGCAAATAGCTTCTGAAGGCTGAGGCTGTTCCAACCAAACATGATTAAAAGTCATAGGAATCAAGATGGAAAAAGCTATTAGGTCAAGTAGTTCCCACACGCACCCCCAGGACCAATGCAGGTTTGTTTCCAATGGTACATTCTTGGTGCTTTCCAGAAGGGGTCAGTGCAGGTCAGCGCTCACTTTGCATCCAACGGCCCTTCCCCCTTCTTGAAAAATTAGGAAACCTGAATCTGGTTACAAGTAGGTTGCAAAGCATCTAGAATTTATGTTAAAGTCTATAATTTGATGTTGGGTGATCAAAAGCCAAAGAAATGTGTTCAAATCCAACAATTGATCATCCAAGATTTTAAACGAGGAAACTTAGTAAACTCTTCAAAATTACTTGTTAGATATGTGCATACATTAGATGTTACAGATCCTAAGAACTGTTCAGGGGATGCTAAGCTGTAATGAGAGGGACACAGATTCACAGGTTTATCCTGTTGGGCCATCCATACTTAGAAAGCACATATTACTATAATATTTTATAGTTACATAAACAAAAGCCTGGATAATTCAAAATTCTGATCGTAAAAGACAAATGTGACAAAACCTCTCATAAGTCTAAATAAGGGAAGAGAATAACAATCATCCTGCACCACAGTACAGTTCATCCTACTCAACCACTGAGACAGAGGAATGTCCTTGAAGATTGTCCAGCGTCACAAGTCCTTTAGGGCATGGAGGCTCCTGCAGGGTTCATCACATGTGAATCAGCTGTTTGGTCAAGAGCGGCCACCTCCTGTCAGCAGGAAAGGCTGGCCCATTCCACACCACAATGGTGTACCCCAAATGCCTGTGTCCGTGAAGAAGTGACAGCTAGCTTCTCACACTGACTTTAGAGGGTGGAGGAGAATGACATTGGGACAAAAATTAATAGTTGGAAGTGTGAAGGGAGATTAAAAGGTGGCTAGAGATGGTAAGAAGGAAATGCTGCAAATAGAGCAGCAAGAGATGGCACTGGGATGGAAGAACGAGTGACTCACTTGAATATAACTTGTTTATATTTTTAAGGTTTTCTTGTTTTCCCAGTGGATATGGCTATTTTTCAAAGTAAAATAACCAAGGAATAATTTCATTACGTTTCCTTCCAAGATTTCAAGCTAAGTGTAAACAAGAAAAATCCAGTGGGAAAGTTAATCCAGCTTCCTTTTGCGAGAGCATTTCGATTCCGTTTCTCCCCCCACCATACTCCTTATACATTTTCACTGCTACTGTTCTTATACCCAGTATCTGGCATTCCTGACACCAGCTAAAATACCTCAGTGATGGCATTTATTAGAGGGAGAAGACTTTAGGATCACTCAAAATTACTTACTTCTGATATAGAAATGATAAATTCTGAGCTTCTCAGTGTTTAAAAAATAGTGATGACTTCTGATGCTTTGGGAATGTTCCATATGGGCAAGTCAAAATGATGGAAAACATCTAAACCACTTGCACTGGATTTGATTTCTGGCAATTAATATTTGGGCTGCATGAAAGAACCATAAGGAACAAAAACTCTGTAACAACACCATGGCCATCAGACCGGCAAACTTCCAAAGCGTTAATTTTTCCAGATGTTAAGTGCCTTGATTTTCCAACCCAGGTGAAGGGGTGACTTCAGAAAAACAGGCAATAAAAAACCATTTAATTTGTAATGGTTGGCTGGCATAAAGACTACTGCATTGCTGAGTGTTCAGATACCAATGTTCTGAAACACCAGCAGTCTTAGTTTGCATTAAATGAAATCAGAGGCTTTATCTGAGACATACATCAAGATACGTTTTATAAGTTTTAAAATACATTTGTATGTTTTTATAATAAAAATATTGCTTCTTCAGATGTTTCCAGGCTGCACTGTAACAAATGCTGCATCTGCCTTCTACAACAAACATGCTTGTAAATGGCTAGGGTGAGCAGGAGGAGACCGGAGTCCTCTGGTTCATTCACATTAGGAGAGCCCTGGGGTGGTCTTTCACTGGGGAGTCATGGAAGCCTGAAGACAGCTGTTGGTGTCAGTGTTCTGTGCTGTTGGCTGCAGCACGTAGAGCCTTGACTCAGTTTCTCTCTTGTTGCCACCAAAGCTTGAGATTTATTGGAGAGGCCTTGGGACAACATACTTTGTGAAAAGAGTAGGGGCTGTGTCATAAGGATGAACTTTTCAATCCTCTTCTTGCTCATCTTCCCATCTTTCACTCCATGAGACTGGAGTGGGGGAAGCCCGTGCTGTGCTCTGATGTTGGACCACGATGGGACGTGATGGGGAGATCTCCAGCAGGGTTTTACTCTTATGGCTCCTCCAGCCAGATGGCTTCAATCTACTGACCAATTCTCTGTGCTTTGTGTGAGGTCTGTATGCAATTTAAATGGAGCCTGTTCTCAGCTAGTTTTGCCTTTTCCTTGCCCCCCCTCCCCCACATGCACATATATTCCCAACTGACCCCTTTCATGCTTCTCTTTTTCTTTAGCCATTCGGGGAAATTATGCTGGCACCATATTGCAAATATATCAGCTGGATTCGCCTCAAAGTCCTTTACTTTTGAAGACTTTCAGTCATCTAACTCCTCCAAGTATTTCTGAGAAGTGTGCTCACTTAGCCAACTGTGCTGTTGATGTAGTTCTCAGAGTGGTATTTCTTTGTGATGCTGCTGTTTTCCAGCTGGATAGAAATTTTAAAACATGGCACTTCTTGTACACACCTATATGTGCTACCGCTCTGAGTCTCATTAGATTTCTGTCTAATCCACAGAGAACTGTTATCTGAATCTTGATTTATCTTTGTATTCTGCAAATCTGGAAAGAATGCATTTGCTTTCTAGGTTTTTGGGTTTTTTTTGGTTTTTTTTTTTTTTTTTATTTTCCGGTATTGTTCAGCATGAAAAGTCTCAAATATCACAACAAATAAAAGCAGGGAGTGCTCTTCTCAATGCATTTTTATCACTTAGCATCAGAATTGCACTGAGTAGTAAACAATAGGAGACAGTCTTATTAGACAGTCTTCTAAAGAGAAGACAATAGAAGACAATAGAAGACAATAGAAGAGTCATAACAGTGCAGGACAGTAGCACATCTCTGTTTGTTTTGTTTCAGTCATCATCAAGCTTGCTTCCTGGACTGGCATGGTGGAAAAAAGGTTAGATGAGCTGAAGTGATTATTAATGGTCCATTAAAATCAGTTTTACTTCATCCCTAACTGTATGCGGTTTCTGCTTTGCAATCTGTTGCATTGCCTTTTTAGTGAATTCTTTACTTTTATTAATCATCAACTTGGAAGAGACCTGGAGGCTGCTGGAAAACTGTAGTGATGTCCTCCTTGCCATCAGGTGAAAACAAAATATGATCCTGCATTTCCCTTTGTGTTCTAGGGTGGATGGCTGGATGCCTGACCTGTTTAGAGACAGATAAGGGAAAAGAGAATTTCCAAAAGAGTACTTTAATGGCACTTTCCAAATCTCCTGGTACATTGGACTGTAGGATCTACATGGGTCATGTTGTGCAGCTCAAAGAGCTGTTCCACTGCTGAGGATTCCCAAAGTGTATTACAGTGTGGTGCTTTTCATTTAATGTTTGTCAGTTTGTTTTTGGGAAAGACATTCTGTGCCTGTTTGTGTGAGTGATAATGATAACCAATTCCCATTTTGACATCCAATACATGGAAATAAAATCCCCTCCTGGGCTCAAAGATACTTGTTTCTGGTACCCAGCAGATCTAGTATATAAACAAGGACTCTGTTTGTGCATGTGTGTGTGTGTTTGTGTGTTTTTCCCCAAACAACAAAACAAAACTATTAACTGTAATCTCAGTGAGTGCATCAGAGAAGAATATGAGTTTGGCGTGCAACAAGAAAGCTGAGGCAGTGCTAGGCAAAGATGAAAGTGAGACACTGATGGCCATAGTTTAATTGGGTTTTCATAAAACATGCTGTTCTTCACAATTTGGCTAGCGCTTGATAGTTTATTTTTATGAGTCTGGCAAGACAATCAAACTTCAAACCATTTGCTTTGCAACTGCGAAAATGAACCAGAGAGATATTCAGAAGAGCACTAGGACTCTTTGTCTCTTGTATTAAGAAGAAGCAATTCAGCAGTAAGGGAACGAGAGCTCCTGCAAACATACAGGCACAGTTTAGCAGTAAATCAGCTCAGCTGCAGTTCTTGCCACGTGATATTCTGTAGCTGCCACGGCGGGGAATTCTGCTCATCTCTAGACAAGATAGTGACTTGAGTTAATATTTATTTCCGTTTTTACAGATGTGCTGTCCAGTGATGGATGGGGTGTGTTAACCTTCTACTTTTTCACACCTGGTCCACACCTGTTTGTGATCTCATTCTCTGTCCTACTGGGCAGCAGCTCTTGAACTTTGTTGGATCCTGGATCTCAGGCCAGTGGAGGGTGATGAACAGCTTTGAAACTCTTGGCCAGAAGGCTTTTTTGTTTTTAAAGTCAGAGAGGTTGGTAGCTTTTGTTTTATTCTTGACTGAATATTCATTCTCATGACAAAAACATTTCACAATAAGCTGTTTCCATTTGACAGCTCTTTGGCAGTACGTGTGTGAAATAAGTTGGGTTTTTTGTAGTCCAGTTTCTAGTGAGCAAGAATATCCCTTTCTCTTAAAGGCCTTGGACTTTCATTGCACTCATTGAGTGTTTAATCAAAAAAGTTGTGGACTAAATGTTGCTCGGAGTCTAAACTCACTAGGGAGCGTAGAAGTTGATTCTCCAGCAGACTATGAAGAATCTTGTCTTGCCTGTGCAGTTCCTTTTGAGTTAACAAGGGGACTGTGGTCTCCAGGGCTGTGGATTCAATAGCATGAAATTAAATACCAGAATTTAAAAACAAAAACCAAATAGTATTGTTTTGAATCCTTTTATAGCATGTTTTTTTTCATTTGCACTGCGTGAGCTTTAAATATTACTATGTGAGCACTAGCCAAATTTAGGTTGATCAAGACTAGAGAGGAGTTCAGAGAGACCCAGCTAAACTTACTGAAGAGGAGGCTCCATGGCAAATGAAGTTTCCTGTAGAATGCCAGGAGACAGTGCATGATTTGAGAGAAAACTCATTTGTTCAGACATCTTGAATTGCTCTAATTTAATTCTATTAATTTAGGAAAAGACCTGAGTAGCACTACTCAGTGCACTTATACTATTACTGTTTACTTGGTTGGGCAGTGCGTGAATAGCAAGTATGTGGAGAATCACTGCAGTTACTAACAACATAATTGAAAGCCAGAATAAACATGATGTTTCAGGCTTTTAACTAATGTCAGTTCAAATTTAGATGGTAGACAGGCTACTAAGTGGAATTTAAACCCTCCCCTCTCTAGTCTGGTAGCTTTTTCAGGAGGTAAAATACTGAACTATGGGGACCTTGGGACTGATACAACAGAGCAACTCACACGTTCCACATCTTCTGGTTTCTGTCTGTATGGGCTAAAGAAGGTGGTGAATTGGGACTGAAGTGTGTGGAAGGAGGTGTGCTGTGAATGAGGGACAGACAAGAACAGTTGGGATGTCATGAGCGAAGGCCAAGGAGTGCAGCAGAGATGGGTTGTGGGATCCCAGAGCTGAGCTGTGATTAATTTGTGAGTAGACCAGCATGTCACTGTCCCACTGGCTGTTAATCAAGGCTCAAAGACAGCTAGTGGGGAATATATCGTGGTCCCAGGGCTGGAACAGTAGGGAGAGCTGCAGGTCAGCAGAGCTTCTTGTGATGACACCAGGGAACAACAGAGAGAGGAGGGGAGTTACCAGTCAGGAATGAGAGCTGTTAGCAGAGCTCAGTGTTTGGACTAACTGGTTAGTGCTGAGGTGCTTTCTTTTTCCAGGTTTTTGGGGTTTTTTTTTTTCAATTTTCCTTGAGCAGCAAGTGATCTTAACTATAATGTAGAGGAATAAGCTTGGGAAAGTTTTGTCAAAAGAGAGTGGGTTATAAAAACAACTGTCTCTGCATGGCTTGAACCTGTCAGCGTGAGGCTGCCGACGCTGCAGCTGGAGGGGAACGCGACAGGCTCCACAGCCCTGAAACAGAGCAGCCCACACAGCCTGCAAATGTTATGGGCCCGACGTGGGTTTGGGGGAGGTGTGCCTGCTTTGCCAGGTGGGCCATGCATGGAAGTCAGATGCTTAAGTAGCTGTAAGCCTCTAATTAGAGCAATAATTTTGAATCACAGTTCTGCCAAGAGTTTGAGAGGGGTGAGGAAAGTGTCTGAAAGTCCTGTTGGGCTCATCTTCAAAGTACAGGGTGCTTTTGAGTGTCTGTTTTGGGCCTAATCTTGCCCCCTTGGTAGATGAAAGAACTTTTTGTAATGATAGTTCTTGCTGCAAGTGGCTGCAGCATGCAGTTGTGCCAGTGTCCAGGCCTGGGGCAATCAAATAAAGCTAGAAAGAAAATGGCCAGGGGCTGGGAAGGTTTGTGTCTCTGTGGCATGGGATGCTGGTCTGCCTAAGATGTCTTGGTGTCCAGCTCAGATGCAGTAGCTTTAGAGCAGGGGTTGCTGCAAACATTTTTATGCAGACAAATTGACTCTGTTTGTTCCTGTTGGCTTTGTTCCTGTCTCCTCTGTGTTCCAGAAAGGGAGAATTTACCCTCTGCAAATGCAAGGCTTACACACAATTTTCCTGGAGCTCAATCAGTCAGCCAAATCAGCAGGAGGTTTTTGGAAATGACAGGAGCCAACTGAGGTCAGTTTTGATCTGATGGGAACTTCACTAAACCAGTATTGGTTAGGAGTCACTTTCATTAGACCAAATCAGTAGGAACTGCAGAGAGCTGGCTGAAAAGGTGTAATTCCTGGTGAGGAGCTCTTGGATGAAAATCACGTCCTAGATGAAGGAGTTGGGGCTGTGCTGAGTTATTTGCTGCTAGGAGGGTCTTTGTTCTCAACCAGCTAGACTAGTCTCTTCAAGATTTTTCTTTCAACTTTTCTCATTGTATACTAAGACCCTTTCCAAAGAGGCAGCAATGCCCTACAACTGTTGTGTAAGGAGCATCAGAAGTTACTATGCCCTTTGTGGGTACCCAGAGGCCAGGCTGGAACCTTCTCTGCTCCCAGCTGCTGTCTCAATCCTACTGTGTGGTCCTCACTCTGGTTGTGTGGAGGCTTCTCTTGATCTTCAGAGATACTGCAGGAAGCTATTTGCTCTCACTGTTCTCAGGGCTGTCCATTTGGAGAGGAGGTGTCATAGCCTAGCATGACACGCCAATGTAGGTAGTGCTATCCTGTGGAATATTCAGCAAGCCATGTCTCTAGCCTTGCAGCATCATCTGTGAGCATGCCCTAGGGTCTGTTGGTTGAGGTAGCTCATCCTTTCTCCCAGGATTATTTTGTGTTCTGTTTTCTGGGTTGTTACATTCTGATGATGGCACAGATTTTCCCGGTGTGCTTCTAGGCTGTCCTGCTTCTCATGCCTCATCTGATCTGTGTTCTTAGGTGACTAGATGGAGACACAGACCACCTGGCCTCAATTCTCTGCTTTGCTACAGACTTTCTGTGTCATCTTGAAAAGTCATGAGGCGATTTTTCCAACATGTTTTTCTTGTGAGCAATTAAGGGACACATTTTTTAGATGCCAAAGTCAAACTCCAAGAGAATAGCAAGAATAAACTTTTGCATTCATGGAGAGTACCTAAAAAAGCATGTTTTTAGTGGAGGAATAATAAGTTAATTACTCTGTGATCAGGAGCATAACAACATTGGCTGAGCCACCTAGGGGGAACATGGTCTGCATGTCTAGAAGCTGGACTGGGCATTATTTCTGCCTTCTTTTCCCAGCCTTGGGCCATTTCCTTGTTTATCCAGTGACAAAAATGAGGACAGTATAGGGTTGCATCGGCTTGAAGACATCTACATGAGAGGTTTTGCTGGCACAGTTACATCAGCAGCCCTCTTTGGCTGAATGAGATTTGGAGTGTGGGACAAGCCTTAGTCTTTTGAGTTTGTCAAAGACTTAACCATAATTGGGAAATAATTGTGCCTCTCTCTCCTGTAGGTCTGTATGAAGATGAACACATTAAAATTAAGAGTTGGACAAGCTGTAGCTGAAGGGACCATTGAAAAACTTGGATAGGTACAGTATCATTCAACCAAGACTTCATAAAATGTACAATTCATAAGATGACTTGAAACATGTGCACTTGATAAGTGGAAGTGAAAACAGGCAGAAGGTGGAAAGGTAGATCAGTTCAAACATTTCCCTAATTATAAATATCCTTTGCAATGCTACTAAGACACTTATGTTTATATACAAGGAAGGAAAATGTAAAACAGAAGAGCATGAAGGTGATCTGTTTACTTCTAGCTACTCACCTGGCTTTCACATTGTTTTGGTTGTTGGTGCTCAGTCTTGTCTCTCAAACAGTAAAATCATTGAATTGGGGATTATCAAGAGGCAAGTGTGGATAAAGCCACTTTACTGCAAATTTGAGGCCTTTCTGCTAATCTTTATTAGTCTCTGCTACAAGGCTAGTAGTTCTGAGACTTAGTAGGCAATTAGGTTTCCTCCAAAATAAAATTGTGAAATGGATCCAGCTTTATGCTTGAAAGCTACTGTTAGGTGAAGTTCTGTGACCTGATCCATTTCTCCACAGACCAGACTCTGTTATAGGAGCTTTCTCCAGCATGGTCTGTAAAAGCAGCTCTTTCTCATCAGCCTGAAAACTGATGGTCCAAATTGACCTACCACTTTTGGCTTCAGGGAAAGTCCCTGATCCCACTGGTTTCAAAAAAAACCCCATTCCTTGTGGCTGCTTCCTAAAGTCAGCATTTCACATCAGTGCATACTTGGCCTTTATATTTTAAAAGCTTTTTTTTTTTTCCCCCAGATACTTGGGAACAGGAGGTTCAGAATGTTTGGTGATGCAAGAGCAGGGTGATGCCAGGGGCTGTATTGCTGGCAGCATAAACACCCTTGATGTATAAGCTGCTGCCAAATGAAGTTCTTAGAAAGCCAAGGAAAGACTATCTGGAAAATCAACAAAGGTGTAACATGCAAATGAGCCACCTTCCTTTTTGTAGCTCTCAAAACAAATCCTTCTTCTGCAAGGTGATTTGAGCATTTTAGGGAGTGGTAAGGGAACCACACCTCTTCTTCCAAATTCTTCTCACTGACCCACCACTAGGCCTTAATTCTGCCAAGCAAAAGTCTTCTAAAGTTCAATGTCAACAGACAAGTGTTGTCTGTTCTCTGTAGGGACAACATGTATCTGGGTGATCTAAAAATATCATTCAGTGTTGAGAACAGGAAAATCTGTGTTCTTTATAGGGACCCAAGTTACACAGAGTAAGTCAAATACAAAAATTATTAATTTGGTCCAATAATTAATTGCTGGTAGCATATGAGGACAGTTTTCAGGAAAGACCAGTTTTCATTCTTGATTTCCTGAACTGAAACAGTGGAACTGTCTGTCCACTTACCTGCCTACCTCTGCTGGACATGCATGAGGTTATGGTGAAGAAAACAGACCTGAGTTAGATTCTGAGTTAGATTATTTTCCTATCAGCTATACCATGCACAGACAGCTGGGGGAGATCAGGAAACCAAAAGCAACTTTCTTGTCATATGGGACAGAGTGTGAGTGAGTATGCTATGAGCAGTTCTCTCTTATACTACTGATGGTTAAATTCCATGGACTCTTATTCTGATGAATAATCATGTAATAAAACAGAATCTGCGAAGACTTCTGCCCTGTTAAAGCATCTCTTCACTGTCCCTTTACACTCAGAGTCCTGAAAATATGCATTGAGTTATGCAGAATGGCAGGGATGGAAAAAAGACTGATGAGTGGTATGTAGTTTCCAGGCCATTTATCCCAGCCCCAAAGTCTTTCCATCCCACCTCACTCCCTATGTTTCTATGAATGGCAGGGAGGAACTGGACTGTAGCATACAAGTCATGTTACTTTTTGTTTGTTTTTCTATTAATATACATTGTACACCGAATTGTGACATAAACTGCAAATGCTCTGTAAAGGGCTTTTTTGCCCTTCAATACAAAGATTTCAGTCTGTGCCCCAGTACAGCTCTGCCTCTCTCTTTTAATGGGAGGCCTCAACACGGGGAAACACATCCTAAGAAAGCAGAACAGCAGGGCGGGAATTAGTCGGATGCAGTGGAGAGCAGCTCGATACTAATGGCCAAATAGGCTCTGACAGCCTCACACCAACGAGCCACTCTCTTCTATGGGGAGTTTACGAGGTCTTGGCTTGTGTGGCCACCTCCACTTATGAATTAAAATCAAAACCAGATTGATGCCCCCCTCCCAACAGCAGCTGCCTGTTTTTTTGCATAAATCATGCTCCCCGGCCCCTCTCCAGGGGAGTTCCATAAAATAAATGGATTCATTACATGCGGATTTCCTTTTCCTTCTTCTCTGGAGAAACAAAGAGCCTATTAGACACAATATGGAAATGCACATACGCATGCACACACGTGCAGACAACATGAAAATGTGCACGTGCACATGCACGGTAGAAGCTCCCTCCCATCTCCCTACATGGGCAGAGCCATAAAAAACATGGACAAAACCCCTTCTCCTTTATGTGCACAACTCTGCTGAACACACAAGCCTGTATTCATTCATGCAGACCTGCAACTTGAATTCTAAACTAACAAGGACAGGAAAGCCCAGGGCAAGTTGCCTCCTCCCAAAAGGTGAACGACTGCGAGTAAGCTGAGTGGGGGTTGCTTCCTTTTGCCAAAGCCTTCCCCAGTGCCCAGGAGCTCTGTTTTTACCAAGAAGGTAAGGGCCCCGTCCTTTGCAAAGCAAGGCTTGCAAAAGGCTGCACTCGTGGGATATCGTAACCACAGAAGCTGGGAGGCTGCCAGCTCTCCCTCCAGCTGAAATAGAGGAGGATGCTTTGTGGCTGAGAAAAGGGAGAGGGATGAAGGTAAGGAAATGGCTGGGAGCCCTTCATTCCTCTCTTCTCCAGGTGGCGGCAATACTGGCACAGAAAAGAGCTGGAAAACACACCTTTCCTGGAAAGCTGTGCCTGTGTGCAGCAGCCACAGATGCAAATCTCACACACCTGTGTACTGGGGTGGGGGAGGCACTGGAAACCCCTCGCTGAGCAGGTTACACGAATTTAGGAGATGTGTACATTCACCTTCAAGATGCTGCTGTAAGATATTGGCCCAGGACAAGACCGTAGTATGCGGGCATGTACACACTCTATGCTAAACCTAGGTCAGAGGCTGAGCTTGAGCATTAACTTGTTTCCCATGCAAACTATGAATGCCCTAACCCTCAGGTAGGTCCAACTCCATCTTCAGTCAGAAAGCCTTTGGGGTTCCAAAAGCCCATCCCCAAAAGTGTGCTGTGCTGTAGAAAAAAAAGCCAAATTACAACAGCAGTGGAAAATTGGTCATAACCTTTACCAGCTCATGGCTACCTCTGCTAGCCTGACAGGGGAACCAGGAATGCAGGGGGAGGAGGAAGAGGAGAGCTGTTTTTGCTGCCTGGCCAGGGGATGATGTGCCCTGAGACAAGGGAGAGAGACACAGAGCTCAGCTGGAGGCAGACACAACAGTGACATTTGCTGGAGCAAAGCTCGGGGCCATACCAAGGACATAATACTAGTGGCCTGAGCTGGACTGAGTTTTGGTGTTCAAGGGAACATCAATCTCCTTCTTTTATCTAGAATCCATACTGCTGTGGAGCACTTTTTAGCCTTTTAGCCTTTTTAGGAAGCAGCAGTGTAAATTTAAAATGGCAAATGGCATAGCAGCAGGCTGGAGACAAGAGAGACCCATTCAAAATCGAGGGCTGGGGAGAGCAATGTTGCCAGCAGAAGGAGTTCAGATACACGATCCAAGACCTGAATCTCTCAAATCATAAACATCTCAGTAGTGTAAGAAGATACTGGTGTTTTTCTCAGGCCTTCAGTATTGGGCTTTTGGGTTACAGTAGGGCTCCGTTGCTCCAGGCTGCCAGCTTTTCCTGGCAGCTATAAGGAGTAGGAACTTTTCCTTATATGATGTAAGTTTTCACGTAATTGAGTGAGTCTGAGAGCTGGAGCTTTAAGAAAAACAGTGACTTCAACAAGATGTCTGATGAAATCTAGAAAGTCAGCAGCATGGGGGGAGGCAGATGCTGCAGAGGAGGGCTTCTCAAGGGCTGCTGAGCTGCCCTGCAACTGAGAGAAGCTAGAAAGAGCTGAGATATGAGGGAGCTTACAGCAGTTTACATTGCCTTAAATTCAGTATTCTAAGCCCCAAGGGTTCAGATGTTTTAAGCTGGACCACAAAAATTTGTGATAACCGTAAAATCATGAGCTTTGGTAAAAGAATAAAGGCAACGTTATCTCTTTGCCTTGGTTTCTGAGCCTTAGAGTTGCCTTTAAATAGTATTTTTTTTATTTTTTTAAATTTTTATCTACAGTGAAGACTACAAGAAACTTTCTTGTGTAGAAAACATGTTGCATTAGTATCACAGTTTTCAGTTTTCCTCACACACAAGCAGACTAGAAACTTGTTTTATGCAGATGTGTTTCTCACCTAATCATCTGTCATCAGGTTCTGCAGCTTTAAGGAAAAACAAGAACAGTATAATGAGATCCACAATCCATCACAAACACAGGCAATGCTATTTCACATGTCTTCACTTCCTTGGTGTCTGCAAGGACTTTGTATACGCAAATATAGAGATTGCAATCTTGACCCTGGCAACACTGGAACCTTGAAATGGTCAAACTGGGTGAGCCCCAAAATCCATTTATTTCCTGATCCTGTCACTGATTATCTGATGCTTTCTTTGATGCCTTTGCCAGATGCTTCAGGGGAAAGTGCAAGAACGTTACAGTAGGCAGATGTAACATAATCTGTTCAACAGTTAATGTCACTTTCTGGTTACTCTCTGTTGAGATGGGGTTGGGACCAGGAGGATAAATTTTAGCATATTTTACAAAAATGTTGTTAGCTATCATTAGTGTGCTTTTTTGTTTCTTCTCATTCACACCATTGTCCAATCTTTTTGTAAGGTTTGCTAAATTCTTGTCTTCTGCATCTTCCTGTGTTTGGGATGGTTTAGTCCAGATAAGTGAAGGAAATCAGTTACTTTGATGAAGTTTGGACTAGTCTCTTCCTCATTTTATTGAACGTCTGTTTGCCCTTGTGAGTCCAAGGACAGCAGCAACACCCAGGTGCAAAATACTCTGTGAGTATTTTGTACACTTTCATCAGGATGCCTTCTGGTTGCAAGAATAAACGGTGCTGGGGATTTGTGCCAGGGAATCTCTTTGCTCAAGTCTCCCATGTACTTTACCTGCTTTCTTTTACAGACCCTTCTTCCCCTCAGTGTTTTTCTCTCCCTGCATGTGTTACCCTATAGCTGAGCACTCAGGATTGGACTGAGACAGCGTCTGATGTTTCTTGCTGGGACGTTTTGCATCAGCATCTGCTCCTCCTTAGTCTGTAAGCTGTGAGGCAGGGATGAGCTTCTGTGTACGTGTCTCTGCCTGCAAACCATGATTTCCACTGGAGCCCCTCTGTTCTGCTGCAGTGCACACAGCAATTAGTAACAATTCACACCTAAATAAACCCTGCTCTGCAGTTCACAGGGTTAAGTTGTGAGTTCCTTCTTTATAACCTGGTGTCCAGGCTTGGTGGTGGGGCTCATCCCTGGAGTACAAGGAGGCCAGTGTCTTCGAAGGGATGCAGTATGCTCCTGATTCTTCTTGGGAAAACAGAGGGCATGCTATTCTCTCTAGAAACTATCCTGCCTCTGGTCTCCCTCCTTTGCCCCTTTCCGAGGAGATTTGTATGCAAATAGGGTCAAAGGCTCAGAGATGTGACACAGACTGAATATTCAGGTGAGCGAGGAGGAAGGATAGAGGCAGGGGATCAATCCCTGACCCTTCTCTGACAGTCACCCTTCTTTCTTACACTTGGGAGGCACTTGCTGCCATTTCTGGAACCAATACCTCCCCTGTGAATGGAAAATCCAGCTGGAGATGTGCCTGTGATATCTGACACTTGTAATTCATGGTATGTTGGTCAGTTCTGCAAATTGGATTGGGAGTACAAACATCCCCTCATGACTTGCCAGCCACGTGTGGAATTCAGCAGTCACACCGTGTGTGGGCTCCTTGGAGAGGAGAAACCTTTCCAAGTACTAATGGACTATGGTGAGGGTGATAGGTGGGAGGGGTGATGATTCCCCAGTTTGGATCTGAGCAAAAAGGCAGGTGAGGGTTGGTATCTTGCAGATTTTCTCAGGCCCAGGAGCTGGTGAGGATTTGGAGGTGAGGAGCTGAGCAGCTAGCAAGGGAGACAGTCCGATGGAAGGAGAAATGAATATTTTGTCTGTGCTTGTGTGGGGCTTTTTTGTCTTCTTTCTCACTGCAGTCTGCCTCCAGGATCTGGAACCGCAACTGCTACCACAGAGTTCTGCTGGGCTGCTTCTTGGAGAATAACTTGTGGCTTTGATCAACCATAGCCATGTGCCTCCATCCCTGCCTGCTCCGTGAGCATGGAATTCCGCTGTTCAGACAAGTGGCAGCTTGGCTGGAGGGGGACATGGGCCCTGCTGCTGTGACAGCCCTGCCAGAGCCAGCACTTGCTCTCAGGGCAAAGAGAAAGATGCTGGCCAGCCCAGTTGCCTCTGGTGTGCAATGGGTGTTCTCAGCTTCAGTATATCTACTCTGCTGCCCAGACCACCCCACAAGTCCTCACATAGGAGGAAAGGGCCAAAGTAGCCTTGGAGACATCAGTGTCCTGGTTCTTAAGGGAGACTGGGATGATTTGTAGGGGTGGGACAGAGACAAAAATGACCAAGGCAGCTGCAGGGAACTGTGCTGCTTCTGCCAGCCTCTGTCTTCTATGCCTGGCCTACCGAAGGCAGCAGAAGGCTCCTCTTGTGTGTAGGCCATGTCCTGGCAAATTACCCGTGGGTAGTCACTCCTCCCTGAGCGGGTGGGGCATACAGCAATAAAATCTGAGTTTCAGAGAGTGCTGTTTTCAGGTTCATCTATTCCCTGTCCCAGCTGGTGATCCCTGGAGAAGAAGGATATAGTAATGATGGGAGGGTAATAAATATTTAGGCTGTTTACAGTCTATGAAGATCTTTCCTGCCCTTCACACCCATCACGTACACTATGCCATGGGCTAGCTGATCTCAGGAATGCACACGGGAAACCACCCCAGGTTGTGTTCTTTGGGCTGCAGGGATACTTGGGCGCTACTCAAATTGTTGAAGGCCTGAAACCTCAAAGTGTAGAGCTCTTACTGGCTTCTGGATGGGCCCACTGGCCCAGCCCACATCCAGACACAAAGCCACGTCTATCCTCTGGTTTTCAGACAGGATGTTTTTTTCCCAGTAGTTTGAAGGTAGACTCAGGTCTGGCAGCCTGCACAGCCTATTAAAAAACAGCCTTATAAAATATGAGCTAGGAAGCAAAACTCAGTGCTGTAAGAGAAAGAGGAGGAAACCACCAATTAGGAACAGCTCCCGAGGGGATGTTTTCTTAGGAGCCAAGAGGCACTCTGCCAACAGGGCTTTTGGAACGGCATGGGGCTGGCTGGGGAGGGCAGAGCCAGGGGTACCTGCCTTGCACAGAGCTTTACTGCACTCAGGAGGGCTGGTCCTGCAGCCCAGGAGCTACTGCCCCTGAAGCAAAGCAGCAAGGGATTGCACCCTGGCTGGGCAAGGACTAGCACCCAGGAGTGAGGAGGAAGAGCAAGAGCAACACCAGGAAGGTTCAGCCCTCCTTAGCCTGTGGCAACCAGCTAGCAATGAGGAATTCCTTCTGCCAGAAAGCAACTTTGCCAAGGTGCAGGTGGGAGCAGCTTTCAAAGCTCTCCTGATAGCCAAGCTTCCCACACAGTGGCAAACACGTGCCTGACCACAGGGTGCCTGCAGGCAGGCAGAGGCTCTGTGGTCCTGCAATGAGCAGAGAGGTCCCCTCAGGAAAAATAAACCCACAGCTGATGTCCAGCTCCAGAGGTGGCCTCAGGTATAGGTTGGTAGAGAAAAAGGACACAAGGTCTGAGCTTTGTAGTCAGTGCATCCTTCTGGCAGTTCGGTAGATGCTGGGGGATTATTGTTTATGTCTTGGCCCAGGGGCTGTGGTGGCTGAGGACTCAGGGTTGCTGTCTGTTGGTGGTGTCAGAGCATGGCTGGCACTGGGGCCTGCACTCATGTTGAGACACCAAGGTCTGAACAACCAGGATGTGGCTTGTGGACCGTGTGCTTTCTGATGGAGAGGAGTGGGTGTGCAGTGTGGCTTTTATTTGCTCCAGTCTATCTTGTTCTTCAGTTTTTGTGGAATGACAGCTGTTTCCCAGCTTAGGAACCTGCTTAAGCAATGGGGTCTGGGGAATGATGAAGTAAACTACTTGCTTGAGGCCACTGGGTGCTGCCTACAAGGACTGTCCATGGCCTGTGAAGAGGAGGGCCTCCAGTGGGAAGCCTGAAGCACCTGAAATCCCATCTGCCTTTTGGGGTACCAGTGGAAGTCTTTCAGGAGATTTAGGCCCTATTGTTTTCTCAGCAATGAAGTGGCTCATTTACTGGCTCCCCAACAGTTTTTAATATCTGTGGTTACCATTCACTACCCTGTAGGGGTTCAGCCCTTTGCTTCAACTCTTTAACAACTGGTTCTGTGCTTCGGGAGCAGCTCAGCTGTCCTTACTAATCCCCTGAGTAAAGGATACATGAGCAGCACTACAGGTCAGACCTGCCAGGCACGGGTCACCGCAGTGGCCACCCAGAGCACTGTGGACAATGTGGCACAAAGTATTTTGAAGATGCTGTGTGAGAGCTGCTTGAATATTTGCTTGGATTGAAGCAGGGACTGATCTCAGTCTTTAGTGTCCCAGACATTTTTCCCATCCTGCAAGTTTCTGTGTGGAAGTGGTCTCCCTCTTCCCAAAGAGGTGTTTCATGTTATGTAAGGGATTCACTATTCATTAGGTGAGGGATTTGAGTACAGGCCTCATCCTGGCAGAGGAACCAGAACAGGGTAATGAATCAGTCTCTCTGGTCCATTTGATGCAGATGGTGAATCTGGGTCTCCTGCATCCTTCTTGCAGACCTTGACCTTGACCCACATGATCTGTCAGCCTTGATAAATTTCCACAAAGCTGTTAATTTCCGGTAAATTGATATTTCTTTCAATTAAAAAACCAGCAAGAAAACGTGCTGAGAAATACCAGGTAAGATCCAGTCCAGACATGTCAGTCTCCCACACAGAAAAGAATCTGTACCAGAAATCATCTTGCACTAGATTAATCTCATAGAGAAAATATGCACTGCAAAGTTACTTTTGCCTACTAGTACATGCAAGTGAAATAAATTAAAAAAAAGATCTTTAGTTTGACACACCAGGTAACAGAAATCAGGCTGTGTAATATTTTATGCCTGACTACCCTTATCTAATATGAACAGCACGGTGAAAAGGGAAACAAGAAGTGGATAGAATATAGAAATATGTCTTCTGAGTCACTGTGAACAGGAAGTCCTGATGATTCAAGATTTGGCACTTTCTCTTGCTGAACCCAATGGCACATCCTAGTACTAGGAGAAACTAGGCTGTAGGAAGTGCAATCTTTTGGCTGAGATAACAGACCTGTGATCTTCCTCTTCATCAATAATGAGTCCAGTGGTATTTCCATAAGAAAATAAAGCCCTGTCATAGTCAAAGTCATAGTATCCTGACTGAGACTGTGTGTGTAAGTCTTCATCATCTCACTTTCCAAAATGTCATCGAATCTCTCCTCATTTCAAGTATATCTTGCTCTGTGATAATGTTACATACATCAATTTGTTAGTCTATTGGAGGAGCTAGTTATTTTGCTCATTAGGACAAATTATGTTTATCTTCTTTATTTTGTTACTTATAGATTTCATTTTTCTCTGTTTTTCAAGTGTTGAGATGCAGAGCCACTCTCATTGGCTATTTGTGGACAACACCATTGTTTGGTGTGTGCATTTTGCTCCAGATAAATTCAAATCTGTGGTTGTTTTAACTTCCTTTTGGAAAGCAATGTTACTAGGAGAAAGATTCTTGTGGTCTCTTGTCTGCTTAATGGATTCTGTGGACCAGTGTGGGATGTGATAATGTTAATTTATAATGGCAACCCTTATTCTTTCTCTGCTTCATTTTTTGAGCATGCTCTGCTATTGTGCTTATCCAACTGTCTCTCCTCCTGTCTCTTTCTCCTTCTCCTTCTTTCCCATTCTTCTCTGCCTGTCCCACTTGCCCACCATCCAGGTGCCTTTGGGGAAGCACAGATGTGTGTACATCCAAAATCCTGCTGTGAGTTGTTGGTAGTATTCCAGCAGTGGTGAAAACCTTGTATTTCATAGCCAACTCAACAAAAAGGATGGGCTCTGCATGGATGACTCATTTCATTTCCCTCTGCCTATAGCAGAATCAGCTGAAGAATTTCCAGTTGGTTGCTCCTTTAGCCAGGGTGCCTTGCTGTGTGTTGAAATTGCGTACGTAGCAGCAGTCATAGTTATTGCTCTGGCGAGCTAAAGAGGGCACTTGAGGCTTTTGAGCAGCAAAGATGGACTCCTGAGGAAGAACTAACATGTGGAAACCACGCCGACCATCCCCAGGCTGCTGGCTGGTCTGGGCCTCATCCCCATTGCCTCTGCCAAGCCCGCCCATAGCAGTGATGTCAGTGAGTCGCTCTGTGGGATTCTGGAGAGCAGTGGAGTGAACCCAGTGAAGTCAATGATGACATTTCCAGTCCTGGGGGTTACACAACCATGGATAGCCCCTGTGCATGTTCTGTTGGATGCAGATCTGGCAGCAGGACCCCTCAGCTCCTTGAATACAACTCATTATATCTGGGAACAGAGCCAAGGGGGAATGAAGGAGACTTCAACTGGTGTCAATCCCAGCTTCATCTCTGCTTAGCAACACAGGTTTTTGTAAAATAGTTTGTCCATGGCTTTGCAATCTCTGCTTATTTTTTTGCTGCAAGAAGAGGCCCATGTGGGAGCTGAGGCCACCCCTAAGACCACTGACCCACTGTGGCCAAGAAAGTTTTGGAAATGCTAAATCTATCAACCACTGAGCACTAGCAGCCATCCCCCAGGTGCTGCTCCTCATGACTGAACAGCAGTGATTGGCACGGGTCCTGCAGCAAGAAGGGCAACAAGTCTCTGCTCATCTTCCTAAGCAGCCACCCAGTGTCTGCTGCACTCTGGCTGCATCTGCTGCAATGTTTAAATGCCAAATGGAGGAGACTTTAAGATCAGATAATTATTTGAGGAGAAAAACCTTCATATTAGAGACAATGTTACTGTACTTTCAGTTTGGGTCAACGACCCTTCATTCTTCTAGGATGGAGGTGCTCAACATCAAATCCTGCTGGCATCAAGCTGGGCATGAGCTGAAGACCCTGTGTCCATGTTTTGAAGGGGTCATGTGTATGGATGAAGCCAGTCCCACTTTTTGCTTTATCCCTAGGTGCTTCCGTAGCCCCTGCAGGGTTCAGTGGGTGGAACAAAAGCTCTTCCAAATACTAATGTGAAACAACCAGAGCAGGACTCCAGAACTTCCCTTCCAGAATTAGGAGATGAATTGACCTAAGAGATGAAGCAGGCCCCTGGAAGGCAGGACTGCTGAAATCACATCCTAGCAGCGGGAGGGGTTGAGGTTAGGTGGCCAGGAGAGGGGATGAGGAGCCAGGATTCCTAGGCTGTAGCTTTACTCTTAATGGAGAGTCTTTTTCTGATTGTAGTGGCAGAGAACTTGGGTTGGGACTGATCTGTATTATGGACAAGCCACCCAAAAGCTTTGTTTGCCTTTGATTCTTGTCTGGGTTCACTCAACTTTTGTCTGATGCCAGATCCGGTCCCACTCCTTTCCCTTTGAAATGGTTTTCCGTTACTGGTGTAAAGGAGAAAAAAATGACTCAATCATCTCGCTGAGTAAACAGTTCCCACTCCATCCTCTGAAAACAAAAGCTGAAGATTGATTTTCCTCAGGACCCATGGCAGATGAATCAGAAGGCTAGGCTTTTCGTGTGTGTGTCTGAGTGGGCTGACAAGAACAAGAGCCAAATGGGTACGACAGAAATGACATCAGAAGGTGGCATCTCCATGCACTGGGAAAGCAGCATATGCTGGATGTGAACACAGCTGAGGAGGAGGGACACTTCCAGCTCCTGGCCTCTGGATAGTTCAGCTGTTGAGTCAGATGAGTCTGGGGCTTTACAAAACAGCAAGAGGGCAAGGGTGAGCAAAAAGCCAAGAGCAGGAGTGTGCAAGAAAGACGTTTCACCTCTGGCAGCAGGCCAAAGCAGCGGTTACCGCAGCCCTTGGAGACACACTTGCACACACGCTTGCTGCTTGCACACACACACTCTCACTGACACACACTACCACTACCAGCACAGGGAGGCTGCTCCCAGAGGCCAGCCCTGCTTCACACTGGTCCCTGTTAATGACCAACATCTGGTGAGGTAGCTGGGGTGGAGAGAGAGCTGGGGCCCGGCAAGCCCTTTCGCTGGCGCTGGCGAGGAGTGAAGGGGAGGGCTGAGGGCTGGGCTTGGGTGGGCTTCACTTCTCCAAAAGCAGCCTGCAAACATTCACTTCTGCTTCCTCTGTGGAGAGCAGAGGATGAGCAGCTCACTACTTTTATGGTTTGTGTGTTCAAAGTTGCTGAAAGACAATCATGGGAAACCCCCAAACCAAAGCTCCCTAGCTGCACCAAGAGATAACAGCCAGGGCAAATTTTGCCAAACCAGCCTGATTCTGCCTGGTTTTAGCTTTCATGCACAGCATAGGAGCACAGATATCCTCAATATATCCTTTTAGGAAGGATGAAAGGATTTTTCAAAATAGATGTGGTCTGTTTACAGATTTGGGTTTCTCTGATCTTACTGCTGGCAAAACTGGGAGGAGGCAGCATCTATCCCATGGCTCTGCAGCAGCCCTTCCCACAAAAAAAGCAGTGGTGTTTTGGCAGCCAGGGAGGATCATTCACTGGTGTGAACTGGTGGATGATGGTGATACTGCTAGAGGGTGTGTGGGTTTGCCCTGCTGCTGTCTGTCCTGTGCCTTATGTGCTCCCCAAGGTCTGACGTTAACTGAGGTGGAGTAGACGATGCACTGGTAGGGAAATACGGGAAAACTTTGCATGTTTTAAGCTACAGCCATTCTTCATCTAGAAGGATTCCCCTGCCAAGCTGGGCATTCACCCCCTCCCTGCTCCTTAGCAACTGCACCCCTCTTACCCCTGGAATTTATCTGCAGGGGCCCAGTCTGCTCACACCTTGCCCTGTCTGGAGAATCCCAATCCTCCCCACCAGAGCTCTGGGCAGCAGAAACCCTCTCCCGTGTGTCAGCCCGCCTGAGCATGGACTGCAGCTACCCCAAGACAGCACTTAGCAAACATACCAAAGGCTTTCTGGGCATCAGAGAGGTGATATTATCCAGCTCTGCTGTTATCATTGCTTCCTCCTTGGGAGTACAGGAGAGCTGTCAGAGATGGGGAGAGAGAGATGGGAGGGTATGGAAAGGCAAAGGAAAGAGAAAAGGTCTTTTATGAGCAGATTTTGGAGGATTTCATCTCTGCCTGTCCAGCATGGGACTCCTGAGGAATGAGGCCTCATTTCGTGTAGCTGAGCATGAGCTGGCTGCACCCACTGGAAAATGCCCTGCCTGACACTCCACTGAGCTGAGGATCTGGGGAGAATGATGGGGGCAGTCGGGGCTGGGAATGGTGCACCCTGGGACACACACCACAGGGTGTGGTGCTGGGCCTTGGGAGCTGAGCCTCACCAGCATCTTTCCCCCTCTCATCATCTCACCAACATTCATGGTGCCTGTAAGGCACTGGTTGGTAAGGGCTAAAATGAACATCAGAGTATCTTTTGTCCCAGGAATGTTCTCAAACTGGAGGTCTCCCCAACCTGGGGTCAGGAAGGCCAGACTATGCTCTCGATCTCTGGCTTCCAGGTTGAGTGTGGGACCACAGAGGAAGGCTGAGGTTAGAGTTTGGCCACAGATCTAATTACTCCCCCAGATGTGTGTATGCATGTCACAACATCACCAGACACAATCCGCACGTCCCCAGTTGCTCACCAGTGAGTCACGACAGACTGGAAAAATACAATCCCACTCTGATGCTGCGACAGATCTGTGAGTGCTCTCTAGTAATACGTGAGTAGTGTATGTGAGCAGCCAGTCAGGACAGTCAGCATCTGACGTTGCTGGCTTGAAGAGTAGGATGTTTACTGTACGGCTGTGTTGAGCTCAACAGGGAATGACTCAGGGCAGACCTCCAAGACATGCTTGAGGCTTTTTGGGGATGATGCTCATCAAGTTCTGAGGACACTGGCTTGACCTCCCTCCCCTTCCCTTCAAGCCCATCACACAAGCATTGGGCAATCAAAGCCCTAAATCACAGGTATTGAAGAAACAAGGGAAGTTCTGTTTTATCATGAGATGTTTCTGCTAAGACGGAAGGAATTCATCTTGGTGGGCGTTTAGGGAGAAGTGCTTTCTGCAGTTTGACTTGTCTGGGACACCAGATAAACTTGTGAGTGAGTTGGTGATCAGGGAAAAAGCAATGTCTCTCCACCATCCTCCCTCCTCACTGGACACTCCTGTGTAGTGGCATCCAGACACATAGTCCTGCTGAGTGGCTTTCTCCACAGAGGACCAGCCAGCTCCTGTCTCAAAGGCTGAGAGGGGGCACCAGCTCCTTGCTCAGAGTTGGAGGAACAGCCCATACAGCACACACAGGCTGGCGATTCCTCTCCCCTCAGGAGGCCCTGGATGCTGCCAGTGCTGCCAGCTGTACACAGCTGGGTTACAGATGTGCTATTGTGGGGCACACTCACAACATGCCCATGTCTTTGCTGGTGGGATCAGGAGAGAGCCCACAATTATCTGAAGTGCAGGCAAGAAACTGAAAATTCCTGGGCTCTGTGGCATTTTCTTCAAAGGCCCATCTGTGGAAGGAGCCAGTGCTGACCCAGACATGGGATTCTTTAAGCCTTTACATGTCACCCCTTTGCACTTGAGTACTTGAGGGTTTAAGAGTTGGGCAGCAAAGGGAAGATGGTCTGGTCTCCTGACGCGTTGAACTTGGAGGACTAGAGAGGTGGAGCCTCTGCCTGGTGAAGGGATGGATCACAGCCATGATCAGCTGGTGGGAACCCTAGCCTGTGGCATTTATATGGAGTAGTTAGGAGGCTGCAGGGTGTTGCTGGGGTATAGTGCTGTGACTGAGGTTGCTGCACCACTGTTCTCTCCCCTTGGCCTTCCCAGGCAGAGGAGACACAGTAAGACTTCAGTGAAGAGAAAGGGAAGGGAGCTAGGTAGACATTCTGACAAACCCTTGGTGGCACCGAGCTGCCATGCTGTTGGAGCAACGAGGAGGAGTTTGGTGCTGCTCTGTGTCCCATTGAGATGGACCATTCTAACCCTCTGGCTCTGCATCTCTGACCAGCTTGACCACAAGTGCCAACTGTTTGCCTTCAACCACCATATCCTACCAGCCACTACTTCTTCCTTGCCACTGATTCCCATCTCTTGTTTGGATCCACCCACTGCCAAAAGGTCATGGAATAATAGAACTATAGATTCAGGGAATTGTATATGTTGGAAGGAACCTTAAAGATTATCTAGTTCCAACCCCTCCACCATGGGCAGGAACACCTTGCTCACAGCTCCATCCAACCTGGCCTTGGACACTTCCAGGGGTTGGATGCTGAGTCTGTGTGAGCTGCATTAAACTCCAGTGTGAGTGAGCACCTCAGTACCAGGCCTAGGGCAGACCTCCAGCTGGCAAGCACTGCAAGCCAGACCCACACGATCAGTTTGGCATCTAAACTGCTGTTAAAAATAACTCACTTGTCTCTGAGGTGAAGCTCTGTGGTATCTCATCTGCTCAGGACTGCTGCTGGAGGACAAGACTGGGTCCTGTTTCAGGGAAATGATGGAAGACAAAATAATATAGGAAAGACACTGAAGCTGACACAGAGATCAGAGGAAGCTTAGAAGCACCTGAGTCCTAAGAGTTGGCATCAAACTGAAAAACCATACATGAAAGCAAAGCAAGACATATGTTCCCAGGCCAGCTCCTGACCCTGCAGTTTTGGATAAGGGCTTTCTATGGCTTGACATGCTGCTGAGGTGCTGAGCACTGAGCTGATGGCTCAAGGGTGAATTTTACTGTAGTCTCAAACAATTTGTCAAGTGACTAGTGTAAAATGTCTCTCTTCCTCAAGATCATGACACCTCGTCTTGTGGGGCTGCAGTCACAGATTTGAGGGTTTGGTGGTTGTATAAGCCAACAGCAAGAATAAGCGTCCTGAGTGAGACCTAAATAGCTGCTGATGGGTATCCAGGGCCTGACCTGGCTGGTGTGCTTTGTCCTTTGATATCCGGGTCTGTCCTGGGCATCTGGACTCAGACAGTGATAACTGAGAAAAGAGGAACCTGGGAAATGGGGGAGAGAGGGAAAAAGGTGGCTGGAGGCAGGGAGGGCTTAGCTAGACTGGCATTGGGGTGAACCGATAGCATCATGGGTTGTCCCTTTGCAAAAGGGAACAGAAGCTTGCAACGCTGAAACGTCTTCCTCCCACCATGGTGCCTCAGGCTCAGAGCCAGAGGATCTGCTAGGATCGTTTCTAGCTTGGTTGTCTGCATCATGGATGAGTGTCCAGGTGCGTGACTGGGTAGGGTGGATCAGGTTGCTGCGCCAGAGCAGTTGGTTTAATGCTCTCTCCACCGGTATTAGGTTGTTGCAGAGTCAAGGTGGCGTGTCAGGCTCCGGGAGCTTTGGTGAGACCGCTTGTGGGGGCAGGGGGCTGTGTTTAACCCTGCACGGGGCCAAGCGTGCTAAGAAGCTGAAGTCTGTGGAGACAGCCCCATTTCCTACTCCGAAACTGACTGCGGTTTTCTGCCAGCACGAATAGCTCTGTATCTGCACGGGAAGGAAGGAAGGAGGAGGGAACTGCACGATGCAATTCCTTACGCCTCCTAAGCGAAGGACGAGACAGGCAGAGGTTTCCCCCGCGTCTGTGACGCTGGCGCTGTCCCCAGCCCGAGGCTGCCGCCGGGCTGGCCAAGCTGCTCTGGGTCGCAGGGTGTCTGCACGCTGCTCCCAAGGCACGCAGCAGACTCAGCCGTGCGCCCGCACGTAAACTGTCCCTGCGGCCACCTGCCTGTGAATCACAGCCCTCGGGTCCTGGCCGAGAGCAGGGGGATTTCCCAGAGCCCGGCTCAAGGGTTTGCGTGCGGAGAAGCCTCCTTGCAGGCAGCTGGAAATCGTCTCCAAAGACACATTCCTGGACAAGCCAGAGCTGAGAACGTCGCTGAGTGGGTGGAAGTCCCTGAGGACTTTGCTGTATTTTGTGGGTTCTGTCCCTGCAGTGAGCACAGGGACAGAAGGCGCTGGCCTTGCTGCACCCCCTGGTGTGGTGTCTTTTTCTCCAGTGCATCCTTACATATGCTGCAGTTCAGAGTATCTCCAAAGCCATCTGCCTCCACAGAACGGACAAGTCCTGACACAGTTACCTGGCTGAGTCGGGGCATGAAAAAACCCTGGGTTACTGGGGCTGTGACACCCTGACAGGGGCCAGTGGAACCCCTCTGATGGGGGGGTTGCTTGTCTGGTTGCTCTCTGTGCGGTTGGCAGGATAGCAGAGTGAGTGTGGGATGGCTTTGCTTGCTCTTCCTGCACAAGGATGACCCTTCTCTGGCCTCCTGCCCACTCCTTCCAGTGCTGGGCACTCTTTTCCCGAGATTCCCAGGGGAAAAACTGCTTTCATATTTCCTGTGCTTCCATAGCATATAGCTGATGTGGGATATGCCAGGATTGCAGATAAGACATCGTGGCAGCAGGGCCTTGTCTGAATGTGATTCTCCAGGCATTTGAGTGGAGGGTGCCCACTGCATCCCCTGAGCTGCTTCTCACTCACTGCCTGTGGGAGGAAAGAATATTTTAGCATTAGCCAGGCATGGATGGCAAACAAGCAGCCAGCAAAAGCACAAATATTTGGCTACCCCAACACATCTGTTTAGAAGCAGCTCAACCCCAGTTTTAAACAAAATGGGGAAGAAAATACATTAATTGAAGCCATGTCCTTAGGAATGCAATCCCTTGGCGGGGGCCCAGCAATGGCAGCCTTGTTGGGAGATCACATGTCACACAGCCGAGACAATCACCCTGGCTCTGTTGTGAGCCCCTTGTGCTGCTTTTAGGTGCCCTGCAGAAGCTGAGGGAAGCCATACCTGGCTGTGTGAACACATGGTGCTCTTACAGAAGTACATACTCCGGCAGCATACCTCCTCATTGCCATCCCCACAGCAGCATCCTGTTTCTTGGGAAGGACTCAATGACAGGGGTTAGCTGCTCCTGTTCTGCGTCATCTTTTGAGGGAAGGATCCAACCCTGGGAGATCCTAAAAAAAGATCAGCTGTTTTCCCAGCAGCCCCTCACTTCGTGTGTGGGACTTGGATTATTAGATTGGGAACTGCTGATCCAAAGTCTGTTGACAAATCCGTGAAGAGTCAGTGAAGCTTAGACACTACTCTCCTGATAGCCTCCTTTGGTTGACCTCAGACCTTGTTAATCTCCCAGAGGCAAGCCTGCAAAAACAGCTTAAGATGGGAAATTGGTGTGTGGAATGAAAAAGGGAGATTCCCAAGCTTCTCATCTGCTTCTCCAGTGAGCTCTCCAGCTGTTCCTGAGCTCAGTGGTGTTGCAGGTATCTGGGATATTTAGACTGATCTCACAGGTGAGGAATGACTGCACTGTGGTTGTGGACAAGTGCCCAACCCCACTGATAGAGCACTGCCAGGATGGTGTCTGCTATGTTACCCAGTGCCTCATGTGTCCCACAACACTGGTGTCCTTCTCCCCATCTTCTTTACAGCAGAGGCAGCACAACCTGCCCAGCTGTCCCAGTTTGCCATATGGACATCTGTGGGAGCTGTTGGAGGGAGGCCAGCCCCCCAGACTACTGCAGTAGGGGGCTCTCTGCCCTCTCACAGGAGAACAAAACACATGAGTTTAGGGGTCACTGGGGTCTGGGAAGGAGGCTGGAGAAGCCCAATGTACAGAAATGAGGATAGGGAAGGAACCAGCTGCCGCACAGCCCATGGGATGCCCATACTGCAGCACTCAGCATTGGGTGAAGTCCTGAGGGACAGGACCTGGCTTCCCAGCAGGGCTGTCCCAAAGATCCATTGGATACCCCTTAGGTGGTGATGTTTGGTGGTATCATTGGGTCTGTCCCGTTGTCAGCTAGGGTCACGTTCCCATGCGCTCCCTGTCCATGCTGGAATTGGCCATGCTCTGACATGGAGAGAGGCAATGGTTAACAGCTGTGCCATCATTATTCTTACACAACCTCCTCTGTAGTACGCAGCCAGCCTCGGGATGTAATAAGTACTAATGTCATCCTGGGCAGAAGCGATGGGGGCAGGGAGTGCCTCAGAGGAAACCCTTGGCTCGTGTCAATCAGCACAACTTTTTATTTTACAGATCACGCTGCAGAGCGCTTCCAAGTATGAACAAACCTAAATGAAGACAGCTGGCAGAGGCTCTTGTCATCTAATTCCTTCCAGATGTGTGGTCATATGCTGCAGTTTCTGACTAATGACATCCCAGAGGAAAGCCCTGGGGATGCGGCAGCAATGGGGCGGGTGAGGGGCATGCCAGGAACCTGTTGGTGGGCTGGCAGCACTGACTCCCCAGGAGCTGCTGCCTGGAGACCCTGGGGAGGGGCCCTCTGCTCTCCCCCTCTTCCCCTTGAGATCAGCAGGGCTCAATGGGTAGCACAGGGCTGCTTCTGCCACACTTGGGCACACAAGCAGCTCTCCATGAGTGGGTAAAGCTACATAATCCAAGAGCTGTATCCAGCAGAGATAGCCACTTTATGGCCTGGAAGCAAAAAAAACCCACACTTGGTAGGGTTGTGCTGGAGCAAATTAGCGATGTTTTCTGATAATGAATTGAGGTTGAAGCGTTTATGCTTCTTCCTGCTTGCGAGCCCATTCAGATCTCCCTGCGGGATGCCTCTGTCTGCCACAGAGATGTCTGAGAAATCAGTCTGGGTGGGAAGATTTGTAAATCCTGCTGCCTTCCTCTGAAATAGCTGCCCTGCAAGCTCCCATTTTATGTTCATGCACAGCCTGGATTATATTAGAGCCATGCACAGTCTCCAGTGGGTTGAGTTTCCTCAGCCCCCCCTGTAGGGGAGACAGTGCTAGTTTGATGACCTGGGGCTTGGGAGATGCTCAGTGGCTTGGAGATGGGTCAGGAACTGTGGGGGACGAGCCCTTCTGACCACAGGTGGGAGATCACATCTTCCTAGAATACTGCTTCCTTCACACTGTCTTTCAGAAACTGCAGCCCACCTGGGGCCAGGCTTGCTGCTTAGGAAGAGGAGTCATTTTGGGTCTACCCATGGTCCCTGTGCTCCCCTCTTCCTCTCCACACCTTTGCAATTAACCTCTGAACTCTGGCTAATCCCAGGATTAGCACGTCACGGGCTATTGGTTATGTCTTCCACCACCCCTTCTGTGTCCCGACATCCCTGACAAACTTGCAGGGGGGTCCGGAAAGCCAGGTTGTCCCTGAGAAGGGAGGAGGCTTGTAATGAATGCACGATGTCAGGAGCCTGAAGGGTGGTGAGAGATAATCCGGGAGTCACCTGCGACTGATCATGGTCTCCTGAACCCTGGGACGAGGGTGGAGGGGCACAAAGAGCCTGAGGGGATGTGACAGCCACTTCAGCCTCCCTACCTTGGCCCCTTCTGCCAGGCAGAGTGGGCTGCAGAAGAAAGGAAAATCCTGGTGGGCTTTCAGTGAAGACGTAAATGTCTCCTCTGGCTGCAGGTAGAAATATCTCCTTGGGCTGCAGGCAAAGGAGTAGCTTGTGGCTTTTGGTGCAGCGTCTCCTCCAGGACTTACTTATGCATGTGTTTTCCCTAGGGTTTATTCAATATCAGTGCTTGAGATGCACTCCAGGTCTGTGGGTGAGCTTTCTGCTCCCTTCTCAGCTCTCCCCTGCCTTGCCTATGCCTCCCTGGGGGCACTTCACAGCTCCCAGATGACTGATTTTCAAGGAGAGCCCCAGAGAGATTCTCATTTAACCTAACAGAGGCAGTGAAGTGACCTCTGTCACTTCTCCCTCAAGATGAAAACTCCCAGCCGTGGTGAAGGATTAGGCAGTACAGTCAATTTAGCCATGAGAGCTGCTTTTTATGTCCAAGACGTCCAGCTGTGTAATGGACCACACAGTGGAAATAACAGAAGTAGAAAGGGACTCATGCTGGGGTTGGCCCAAAGGAAAACAGACACTCCAGGGGAAAGCCTCATAGATAGTGGTCAAGACATCCTGAAGGGACTCCAGTGCCTGTTTCCCTTAGCTGAGGGGTTTGTCTCAGGTTTTCAGTGCCTGTTTGCTCCCTTGCCCTAAATGCCTGTGCTGTCTCCTTGTGTAACTCCATGAGTTTCTCCAGGACTCTGGGTCAGGGGAGAAGGGTGAGCCCAGTTGCTGTAGCAATTCCTTGCCACACTGACAAGGTGCTGGAGCTGAGCATGGTGGATGCTGCCTGGAGGGGAGAAAACTCCTGGAAAAGCATCTGGATTTGCAGCAGTGTGGGCTGCAGGTTTCCTTTCTCCCTGGAGCAGAGGAACAGCACTTTCTCCTGCTTCCACTGTGCCCCAAGGA
The DNA here is from genome assembly GCA_013399835.1 of Leptocoma aspasia. Taxonomy (NCBI): domain Eukaryota; kingdom Metazoa; phylum Chordata; class Aves; order Passeriformes; family Nectariniidae; genus Leptocoma; species Leptocoma aspasia. The sequence goes on from VXAX01004361.1 coordinate 1,053,001, forward strand.
CAGAACGGGGAGGGGAGCTGCTTCCCAGAGGCAGCCTGGAGAATGAAGAGGTCAGCATGAGCTGGCAGTTGGTTTGCACCTCCTGTTACATGCTGGGAGTGGGACTGAGGGCAGGTGCAGACGTGCTGAAAAGGAAATGGGCAATAAGCTCATGTCCCTGCTGTACCATATGCTGTGTGTGTGCAGGATGTTTGGTTTCCTATTGATCCTGTCCAGAGATAGTTAGGTCAGGAGATTCTGAGTCCATGGAACCTTATACCCAGGAAGGGCGTGGCTACTCCCTGTTTGAATGGGTTTCAGTCATGCTTTGGCCCCCAGCTGGAGAATGGACTAGGGGGAAATCAGTGGTGCTTTCCTATCTTCTCAGTCTTCTTAGCAGTGGTGGTGAAGGGAGTACCAAGGAGGGAGTTTAGGAAATACAATTACAAGGTGCAAATATTTCTGAGGACAGCCAACCCTGCCCCATCTAATTTCTGTGATATCAAGGGGAGTGTACCCCAGGTGTGCACACTGAGCCTCTAAGCAATACTTTGTTTGTAAACACTTGTTAAAAAAAAAACCATTAAAAAATGAAAGACTTTTGAGATGATCTTGGTCTTGCCACATCACCAGGTGCTGGAAGAGCTCTGGCTGCCCACAGAGCAGGACTTGGGTAAGCCTCAGGCATGCCACTGGGGATTCCCTGGCTTCAGAGGGGAAAACTTCTGGGAAGAAGCACCACCAGCTTCTGTGAAATGCTTTCATTCATTTCTGTCCAGGCGGGAACTGATCCTGGCAAAAAGTGGCGAGGGGATGTGTTTCATTCCCAGCAGGGGCTGGTTTTGATCAGAAATGATCTGGCACTGGACCTCGGCACGACTGATAACTGCAACCTGCTGTCCTGAGCACAGCTTGGCCCTGAGTAGGTTTGCTTGTGTTTGCATTTGGAAAGGCCTCCCATGCTCCCAGCAGCTCACAGTTGAATGGCTTCCAAGGCGGCTTACTTTTTTTCTCTTTTTATCGCCATTATTATTTTTTAATAAAGTTCTCTGATTAGCTTCTGAGGCTTCGTGGTAAAGTGGCCTCAGATTTAATTTCCTCTCCTTGGCTACTTGCTGTGGTTTCCAAGCCAGCTCAGCACTGCTGTGAAGTGAGACAAAGCGTGGTGGCTCCCAGCAGGCTGAGGGGAAGCCCAGGACACTGGCTCTGTCCTGATGCCACAGCGCTCTTTGGGAGGTACCAGATGGGCCATGGGGTGAGGGAGAGCAACAGGGTAGGGGTGCAGTGTGGTGTGGGGAGTGCTGGTGTGGGATATCCACCCAAGTTCATCTCCTTGACTTCATTCTCCTCTGCATTTGCTGTAGGGCTTTCCTCCACTCCTCAGAAAGCACTGTTTATTAATATCAATTGTGTTATTAGTAACAATAATTAAAACATTGGCAGTAATACCAATGCACAGTGCTTGTTGCTATTTGCAGAACTGAGGACAGGTACTGCAAATAGCAACAAACTATTGGTTTGTTGCTGGTACCATCAGCTCTTCTCTTTTTATCACCTTCTCTTTCTTTTTCCCCTCTCTAAAGCAAAGAAAAAGCTTTTCCTTCTCTCATTTAGGTGCTGGGGCTGCAGAAGACCAGAGGTGTGGGACCCCACAGCAAAGGCAGGTGGATTGTGGAAGCCTAGGCTGGGTTGCACTTGAGTCCTGGCTTGGCAAACACCACAGTGACAAACAAAGCTGACCTGGGAGAGCACTTCCAGCATATCCCTGGGACAATTTGGTCTCTGCAGGAGGACAGGACAAGTTCAAGGCTCATTTTCCCAGAGTGCAAACTGTGTGCGGTGGAAGCAGTGGCATGAATGGATCAGAGAAGTGGAGAGGCATGGGAAGTTTTGGGTTTCTTACTTAGAAGCCTGAGCCAACCTCACTCACAGCCACTGGCAGACAGAGGGGACATCCTGGTTTAGGGTGAGCAACAGACAAGGAACTGAAAGGACAGGCATGCCCCTGGGCTCGTTGCCCTGTTGGGGCACACAGAGCATGGCTACATCCCTGCTGGCATTTTCCTTTGCAGAGTGGTGAGGCAGAGGCACAAACAGGAAGGGAACATACCTTTACTGGAGAATATCATGTATTAGAGTCAAGTGCTGTAGTGACTGGGCTTCCCAGAGAGAGGACCAGTGGTACTTAGAGGCACCACAGGGTTCTTTTGTTCATGAACTTTAGTGATCAGCAAGCTCTTTGCAAGCCTGCACTGCATCCAAGCTGCTCTGGCCACCTGTTCTCTACTGGCTCTTAATTCTCACTCATTCACTTGTCTAGAGCCTGAAGGCTCCTACATACTCCTAATTACTGGGAGTCTGTGTGGAGGATGGAGATGCTTACATCCTTATTCACGTTTTCCCTCTCTTCCTCTTCCTTCTCTACTGGGGTCCTTTGCTCTTTGGCTGTGTTTCCCCCTTACTGCAGCACCTCACCTCCCTGCCCAGCTTTGGTCTTTGGCTGGTCTGAGGGAAAGGCCATCCATTGCTAGCATATATTGGGTTGCTTGCCTTCATTTCCTCAGGACCTTCTCTCCCAAGCTGACGTGCTCAAGATAATATATCTCTCCCTCCCTTTGCCTCGCTCGCCTTTCCCCTTTACTGCACGTGTTTCTCTCTCTCTCCATCCCTGTGATTGAACCTTGGCAGGAAATTCAGATATGCTCAGTCATTAAAGTGACTAAGGAAAGGCCAGATCACAGCCTGAAGCAGCAGAGGGAGTGGAAATGGGCTCTCAGCTGATCCCTATAATTTCCACATCAGCTGGGAATGAGATCCCTCCTCCCTATGCAAGCAACAGCCCCTGGCTGACCCCAGGAAACTGGCAATGCTTGCCTACCTGAGTGGGAAGTGGAATCTGCTGGGACAACTTCCTTGATGCTCCTTGCTCTGACTTTTGGGTTGGAAGATGACCAAGTGCTTTGTGTAGTCCCTGGGAGAGGGGATAACCAGGAAGTTGTGTCTGGGAGTTCAGGGGCAGATCCCTTGAGCTGTGCTCTGGAGCCAGTGTGCTGGTGTTGGATGGTGGTGCTTGGATCTGTGTGTGCACTGCTGCTGTGTTTGCATGTGCCTGTTCACACAGCGGAACACACAGCATCTGTGATGCTGCTGAGGCCAAGCTGTGTGTACTCATCGGGTGTGCTTTCCACTGGCAGAGGTTTTGTCTTTCCTTGCTGCTCCATCATTCTCCATCTCTGTGCTGCATGGCCAGCTCTGACCCCCAAACTCTTTTCATAGGAGGCAAAACAGGGAGAAATTTGCTGTAGCAAGTGCATGGCCTCAAACAAGGGAGCACTGTGGCCTACCTAGTAGCTTGAAAAGGAAACAAGGGCTGTGCAATAGTGGAATAGATGTTGTAAGGAGATGTAGAGAGGCTCTGGTGTGTCACAGCTTTCGGTTTCAGGTGAATGGGGCATAGACTGAAATGCAAAGGGGCCAAACTCCAGGCAGATAAAAGCGGTGATTGTGCAACCCTTCAAAGCAGCGAATAATTCACATGAAATATTTTTAATGACCAAGAAGAGCATTAGCCAATTGCTTTATAAAGTGCCCCAGGTGGTGCTGTTTAGCCACTGGAGCCAGGATCTGGAGAGGCTTTGGCCAGGGTCAGGTTCTTGGGGCTGAGTGCCCAGCTGTGGCTGGACACATGCAGTCAGGAGAAACCCCAGAGAGAGCAAGGGGTGCTGTGGGGAGCAGAGGTTATGTTTTGCTGAAGCTGATGCTCTGTGACCCTGCTACTGTTTTCCACTTGGGCCGGGAGGCAGGACACTGTGATAGATGAGACCTCCTGTTTCTGTTTGGTGACAAGCAGGATAACAATCAGTGATGGCGTCTGGCATGGCAAAAGGGTGGTTTGTGGTAGCTGGCCAGACCCTGCCTTCTTCAGCTTCACTTCACTTGGTGCACCTCTGGTGGCATTCTTATGGCATGAAGTCACTGAATCTGGATGTACTACAGCTGGATGTACAGCTGGATGTACAACAGCTCTGGGCAAGGCTGGGCTTTGATGTCCTGTGGTTTTGTTCTTGCAGCATCCCCAAGAGATGGCTTTCAGGCAACATCCCAGCTTCCCCACGGGACAGTGCAAACACCAGACATCATTAGGTCTAGGGCAGATGTAAGGAGAAGCCACAGCTATTCCCAGCTAACACTGCCTTGTCTTGGGCTTGGTGGGAGTGAGGTGATGTGAGCAACCTGTCCAGAACAGGTCTTTGGGAGTTCCTAGCTGGATAAGGCAGATCTTGGGAATGACAGGAACTGGCAATCTTCATAAGCTGTCCTGCTCCCTTTTTCTCTAAACACATGGATGCTGGCCAGACCATATGACGTTGGCTCGTCAATACTCATGGTGTAAAAGTGCCTTGTGGGTTCTGCTAAGAGATCTCTCGTGTCCCCCACGGGGGATCTCGGTCAGCTTCAGCTCCCTCATGGAGTTCAGCCTACCACCAGCACACTTTAAGGGAAGCCAGACTAGAGCGCTAGCTGAGATGGCCCTTGGAAGTCACTGTCTCCCGAGCGGAAAGGAGCTTTATGAGCATTACTGGAAGCTGCTGTGGCTGAGTTACCAGAAATAAACCACTTCAATTTGGGGCCAAGTGCTCTCAGACCACTGAATTTCCCACTCTGGTAGCTGGGCCACCTTCCTAGTGCTTTTGCTTCTCAGCAGGGAGATATTCTGTAAATGCCACCCACTGCTCTTGCTGATTTGGGTGGGTGGCAATGAGGCAGGAAGACAAAGGTGGGTGCCTTGCCGAAGGCTCCTGTTAACATGGATCTTTTTTTTTTTCTCTTTTCTGGGAAATGGGTTTTAAAAGAAGTAGCAATAATAGCTCAGTTTCATTCACAGGCAATTGCAGGGCCTGAGGGGGCAAGAGGCAGCTGGAAAGAGATGCTCTGCCCACAGTCCGGGAGCAGAGGATGTGTCCTTGGGGAGGCACAGATGCCTCAAATGGAGACTTTACACACATGGGGGTGGCAGGATAAGTGGTCCTTAGCCAACGCATCCTTGCTATTCTCCTGCCTTTGATTTTAAATAAACTGCAAACATGACGCACAAGCTACGTGTTAACCTGCTCCCCATCAGGAAGCATGGGGGCTGATGCCTACACAGCCCTCAGCAGATAGATTTTTTGTCCCGTCATCCCAGGAAAAGGGGGCAGGGACCTGTCAGCCTTTAGTCCTGGAGGGGAGACTGAAGCAAGGAGGGGTTTGCCTGCCGCATGCAGAGGAGGGAAACCTGAGCCCAGTGCTTTAATCCCAAATTCATGTTTTCTCTTCTGTGGGAATACCTGGTGAAGAGGCAAAAGCTGAGAACAACAGGGATGTGCAAAGATTCTGTGTGGCTCAGGGCAAAAGTTGTGACTGGTACCACCTCTGTGTTAGGATGGAGCACCATCTGACAATTCAGGTCTCCTGATGATTTCCCTGGCTGAATCTTTGAGCTTTGCGAAGACAAAGAGCCTCCCAGCAGATCCTCTTGGCCAGTGCTGCGAGTTGCTGTCTCAACCAGGATCTTTCTTCAAGGGTTTTTTTGGTGGGAAGAGTGTGGCAAGAGCCCTCTGTGGCTGAGGCTGGTGCCCTTTTAGCAGCACATTCTCCCTGCTGCACTGTGAACTGCCTGCAGCATGGCCAATGCACCAAATCCACCAACTTGGCCAACATCCTAAACCCAGATAACACAGTCAATTGCCAGGCAGTGCCTGGCTTTCTGCCCTGGAGTCAGAGAGAAGGAATGTGGGTGGCTCTGCGTGCTGAGGCTATCTATGCCATGGTGGTGGTTAGCCCTTCTCAGTGTTGATTTCCAGCCTCCCTGGGGGTTGGGAACCAGCAGGCACCCTTACCCATGGTCCCATGTGGCCCGAGCTTGGATGCACGGGGCAATAATCCTACATTGAGGCAGTCCAGTCCAGCTCTGGAGTGGGCCAGGGTGATGTTGGAGGGTTTTACTATGCCCTGTTGTGTCTCATGCTTGGTATAACATCTGGTAGCTCAGTATACACACACTGCTGCTTTACCCATCATGTCATCCTGTGGAGCTGGGATTGCAGGCCACAGCACAAACCAAATTCTCTGGCACAGGACCTGCTCCTTCTTATATCCCCTCTATTCTGAAGCCCTCAGAGGCCTGTGAGGAGCAAGTCATGGACTCTACAAACTGTTCCTGCTCCTTGCTATCCCCCAGCCTTTTCCTTGTGATATGACTAGCAGTGTCTTCATTGCATGATCAAAAGTCTGGCTTTCTCCAATGACTGGAAAGGGCAATCCTTGCCATGTGGTGGGAATGGCTATGGATGTCAGGATGGCGGTGGACTTCTTCCCACAGAGCAAGAGAGCAGCCCTGCAAGGACGAATTTTCCTACCCCTGATGCAGTAGAAGGCATCAGATGTTTTACCTACAACCCAAAATACCCTGAGATAGACCCAGTTATCTATCAGCAGAGGACATAGCAACTTGTTGAAGGGGCACTATCCACTTAAGAATGCACTTCTCTCGCATAGTTATTTCCATCCCCTTGCTGAGCTGTGAAGTTCCCAAGAGCGGAGGAGAACGCTCCTGCTCGGCTCCTGCTGGAGCTGGGCCATGCGGTGCGTGTGTCAGCACTTTGGGTGCAATCAGTTTTCCTCTGGTCAGTGAGTTTCTTCCGTTGTTTGGGTGGGCCTTGCACAAACTTTGGGGGAGAGCGAAAGCTTTTTTAGAAAGTGGAATATATGACTGTGAAACCACAAGAGTGTCGGAGGGTCTCAGGCGTGGGTAGGAAAGCCTAAATGGCTCCTGGATTTCAGGATGTTAGTCACCATCACTATCGCTTTCCTGGCCTACTACTCCCTGCTACCCACCTTTTGTCAGCATCCTAATTCTCCATGAATCATGTAGGATTTTGGGAAGACCATTCTTTCCTCACCATCTGTACAATTCATAGTGCCTCATGGCTGCTACTGTGACATAAAAAAATGTTAGTAAAATAACCACAACACACTCATTTTGGAAACATATGAGAATTCAAATTGACAGTTTCCCTCTATACTTAGGAGTAAAACCACAGGTCCTGGAAAAGCTCCAGCTGGTATGAGGCTTAGCACACATAAGTGTCCAAGAATATTTGAGGTATGATACAGGGAAAAACTTTCCTACTGTCAGGCTGGTTAATGAAGGGGCAAACAATCTAAGGGTACAATGGGAGATCCTTCCTGTGATTAGACTAATATCTCTCAGATAGTGCTGCTGATACCTGAGCAGGGTCACTTTCAGGCCTACACCTCTACAATGCATCCTACTTTCTCTCCTGGAAGACAAAGTCCTGTTCAATATCCCTGGTTTTAGACTTGGGAGCTCTATGATGGCTTTGGAGCTCTCTGACAGGTTAAGCTGAGCCTAAGGAAGGGATTGTATCTATCCATGGCCATCCTCTGTGAGAGGTATGCCATGTCAGTGACTGAAAGGGCTCCTGGGGGCGGGCTGCTGAACATAAAATGGGAGAGCAAGGTAAAAGTGAGAAAAATGTTGCTGAATTTGTGATGCCATTGTATGCTGCAGGAGTTCCTGGAAGAGCTCCCTGGCAGAGGCAGGAGCTGTCCCAAACAGCTAAGGACAATATCAACCCCAGGAGCTGTGTCTCTGGCATGGAAAGGCAACAAGCCCCATTACACCTGGGCATGATGGAAAAGACACTGGACTGAGCTCACATGCCTGTGCGTCCCATTACTTGGGTGGGTGTATCCAACATCTTACCAGGAGTCTGGGGTCAAAGAATCTGGTCTGGCATCCCAGACACCACCATGCTTCCAAAACAAAAAGTACCTACTTAATGTTATTTGATGCCAGGGGAAGGCAATATTATGTACAGTACAAAAGCAAAGAGGGTTAGTCATTCATAGAACCCCTGGGTAAGCATCAGGATGCAGTGAGTACTAAAAATCTGTGACTCCTGTGACAATTAATCAGACACAAGGAGTAACAGTCCCTCAAGGATTCTTAGTTATGAAAGCAGTTTCTGTCTCAGGAAGTCCTGAGCTACAATCAGCCTGGAAAGGCATGCAGAGGCAATATCACTGTTGGCCTGCTCTTCTCTTCTTCTCCCTCAGGCATCTATCAGCCAGCATTGGAGACAGAGCACTTGGCTAGATTGATGCTCACTTTGACTCAGCACAGCTGTGCTTGTTCCTTGTGTGTGGAGCCACAGGGAGGCTGCTGTTGCACGTAGAGTTTTGCCCATGACTCTCTCTGTCACATCAGATCATAAATATTTTGCAAGGGAAAGCTTTACAAAGCCAAAATGTCATCCTCTTCCCTTTTCCCTGTGAAAAAGTGTATTGCCTCACATTCCCAGGCTGTTGATCCGTGCTGTCTCTGGTCACTGATGCCAGGGTATGTGACTTGTCTGCTGTCCCTGAGGGCACCCAGACATGGAGACATGGAGTTTCATGGATGGGATCTCGTCCTTTTGTGCAACTGTGTTTAGACCCTATCTCCACGCTCACAGTGGGAAGTGTGCCAAGAGAGGGGTGACCTCTGGGAGGTCAGAAGAGAGAGGACAGATGGCCCTTTGGTATCTTTAGCTAAGCACTGCATGATCTGTGCACTGCAAATTCCGCTGGGACAAAACTGCACAGAGCCCTGTGGTGGGGAAAGAAGCAGGAGAGTGCATGCACAGGGCTGTGGGAAACCTTCTGGGTGCTGAGAGGGAGCTGTGTTCACACCTGGTGAGCGATGAGGGGACTGCTGAAGTGAGGTCCACATTGCTTTGAGATTTGGTGAGAGGCACAGCTGATGTCAGCCCCTGGGCACTGCCATGCAAAATCCAGGTGGCACAGGAAGATGTCTCCCACCTCGGTGCTGTATGTGCCAAGGCTGAGGAGCTTTCCAGAGTCTGTCAGGGAGATCTGGGGCTTGGTGTTGAGAGGCAGGCACAGTCCCTTGGTCTGGGATGCTGCCTTGGAAAGACCCTCCTGAGCAGTGGTTCATGCCCTGCACACAGTGTGCTGGGTCTGCTGGCAGAGGGTCCCTGTCTAAGACTCCTGGAGGAGCCTCTGCTTGTGGAAAGACCTGCCAAGCTCCTCCTGCTCCTTCCCTCCCTTTTGCCTGGTGCTCTCCATTGGGATCTGTGGCTGACACAGAGGATTTTTTATTATGCTGTTGTTCTTTTTCCTCTCTGAAGGACAGAAAAGGCCAGGATGGAGACGAGCAGCTCCACTTTCACACCAGGAAAGATGGCTGCTTAACAGGGAAGGGAGAGCCAGGCACCAGCGGGTGGGGCACAGCCATGGGCCAGGCCCCGAGCAGGAAGCCAGGGCACCCCCTGCCATATTTGCACAGGGCTGAGGAATGCCCCCGTGCCCCCTGTTCCCAATCCTGTCCCCCTGTGACCCGCTCCCACCAAATGGCTGCCCCCCCGGCCCCGGCAGGGCTCTCCGCACAACGGAGGGGCTGTGTGACCTGCCTGCTCCCAACTTGGTTGCTATAGGAAAGGGAAGAGGCTGGAGAGAATGTGTGGGGCCTATTCACACCCCCAGCCCCGATTCACGGTGCCCCTGAGGTAATGTTTGCCCGGCTCGCCGTGATCTTGCCTGATAAAGGGGCCTCCTAAAAGCCGGGGGGGACACACCAGACCAAAGAGTCTGGGAGAAATATTTGCCTTGAATGCCAGTAACATGTGGAAATGGGGAGGTTGAGTGGGGAGGGGGGGATGATAAGAAAGGACCCTTTGAAAAAGAGGGAGGTGGGGAAAAATGCATGCCTGGCTGGCCCCACAGGCTTGCCGCCTCTGCAGGGTGCAGCCATGCATGGGAATATTGGGGTTCCTCTTCACTGCAGCCAAATGGTGACGTTGCACAGGTACATGTGTATGAACACTTACAGTGATGATGTGACCTGTATCCAGGTGGTTTTCTCCTGACACCGGGGATCCAAAAGGAGCAGCAGCTCAGCAGCAGCAGCAGAGGCTATATGTCTTTCCAAAACCCACCTTTGTTTCTTTCTGTTCAGCCATCTCACCCTGAATGCTCTCATGATTCAAATTATTCCTGTTAGTATATTATTTCTGCTTTTGTGCAGTCAGAATGTTCTGTGGGCTCATCTTTTTGTAGGTTGTAATGGTTTTGTTTCAGAAAAGCCCTTTGGCTGCACGTCAAACCTGGGAAACAAAACCAAAATTCCCATTGCTTAAAAATAAGCAAAACAAAACTCCAGTGATCCTGTAAATGTTTCCCTGTGCAGATTAAGAACAGGAATTTTGTTGCCTGGCAGGCAGTGACCACCTCTTCAGTTTTCATAGCTGATCTCAGCAAATGTCCTGTTTGTATACTTGATATTCTTGAGTGGCCTGATCAAAGCAATGAGATGAGTATGTCACTGCTGTTGGGATACTTTGTGATGAAGACTGCATTCAAAATGCATTTTCAACATTGCTGATGAGGCTCAGAGGTTTCCTCTCTGGGACAGTGTTATCTCTGCTCCGAAGGAGGCGTGAGGAGGGCGGTGGGAACATCTGGACCCTGAGGCCCAGAGAAGCAAACCAGTCTGGGGGAAGGTGCATGGCAAGGGACTGGTCAAACCATTCATTCAGAGGACTTTGTCTCAAATCAGCTGTAGTTGCTTGGCTGGGATGTTCAGTATCAGTGGGCATGGCTGGGTGGAAAGCTCTTCCCAGTGTGTCACTGGGGTCAAAAGGAAACAAAAACGGGAGTGGAGTGGAAGAGGAAAAAAAAGAAAAACCAGCAAATAATATAGTGGCATTTTCTCATGGGAAGGGAATATAGTCTCCAGCTCTGGTAAAAAAGAAACAGAGGGGGTTGGGGCACTGCTACTGAGAAAGGCTGGGAGCCTGGGAAAAGCGTTTCTATGAGAGAAGGAAAAGATGAGGGTGATTTAGGATAAGAAATGTTGTCGTTGGCTTTGACTAGAGGGAGAGCAGGTCTGTTCCTCCTTTTAAGTGGCAGCTATCATTGTAAGAAGAAAACAGACTCCAAACAGACCATGAATATTGTTTATAAAAACCTCTGCTTATACTAAGAAAAGGGCACCTAGGAATGGGTTTCCCAGACTTTTCCTATTTTGAGGAGTAAACCCTCACTTTGGAAAAAGAGAAAAAAAAAAAAAGAAGCCCTTGTGTGTGAGGGAAAAATAAAAGGAACATCAAAATGCTTGACTGATGAGTTTGAGAAGAGAAATGGTGTTCAGAGAGGTGACTTCTGGCCCTCTAAGGATAGCACTGAGAGAGAGGCAGAAAGAAATGACATTGCTTTTATTTGTGATTAAATAACACTTTGGCAGTCTCGCCCCCCCTCAGCAGCCTTTCTGCAGACAGCAGCCTACCAGTGGGGGAACACTGCCTCTCCAGCACTGGGGATACACAGCACAGCAAACAGGGAATCTGGGACTTACTGCAAGCTTTATATTTCATTTCAGCAGCTTGATTTGGGTCTTGCCATAGAGTCAGTTGCTGTTAATCCTGTATTTGTATTTAGCAGATGCACTCTTGCTCTGTTTTCTGGAATTCCCCTGGAGAAAGTTCTCATAGGTGATGGAGGCTGCATCTCACAGAGTTTAACTTTCATTTATCTGCAGAAGAAACAAGACTTATAATTCTTTTGCCGCTGCTTAAGCTTAAAGTCTCCCCTGCCCCCTATCTTAGGTTAAATTCATATCCTTCAAAGGATGTTTTTACTTTTGGATGAAAGTTTTTCTTTAAAGCCTGTGTTGCAAGTGACCTGGTGAGGCTGAGCACAGTTTCTGAGCCCTCTGAGAGCTCCCATGGCTAGTGTGGATTAAAGGAACTAGGTCAGATTTCTAAACTATAGCATACACGATGCTGCTGTTCCAGCTGGACTATCTATAAAAGCTGGAAAAGAAAATCAGAGTCCTGGAAAGACTTTTTCTTGGATGTGCACTTCCCAGAACTCCCCCTAAAAGTCATCCAACTGTGCAGGCAGGAGTGCAAAAGTTTCAAAAGATTTTTCCTAAATCAACCCAGCCAGCTGAAATCCATACGAAAGCTTGTGAGAATTCTGCTCATGAGATGACAGATAATGCAAGCAAAAAAGGAAGAAAAAGCATTTTTCTACATGATGTCACTCCCATCATTATTTAATGTGAACTAGTCCATAAGTAATTGTGTTCCTCCTTCAGCCTTAAGCACAGGTAGGAGGATTTTATCACCCATTGCAGAGCAGTTCTCTTTGGGCTGGGACAGAAAGCTGTCCATGTGTACTGCAGAATGGCTCGGCATGTGCAAGGAAAAATAAGTTTGCAGCCCATTAAAACTCTCTCAGGGAAACAGAGAGGTAGAACACAGCATGCTGTGGTCCATGGTCCACTGACCAGGCAGAGGGACTATGCTGTCCATCTCACTGACTTTTTTGATCTCTGGGTTCTGTGAAAAGGGTGCTGGCTGCTCAAGCCAGGCTGGAGCCTGGCCAAAACAACATCCTGATTCTGTGGCAAGTGCTCTGGGATCAGAACACACGTGATGAGTACCCCAGATTTGTGCTGCATTGGGAAGAGACTATTGTCATGACCCCTGCTGCGCCCTGGGAAAGTCACTCGGCCATGGCTCACAGGAAGGAGAAAGCTGGCTTTCTCTAGATCCAGGATTTCCTCCTTTCCCCTTCCCCTCTCTCATGTGCTGTGCCACATCTTACCCCACTCCTGGCATGCCAGGATCAAAAAGCAACATGGAAACGTTGTGTGGGCTGCCAGCATTCCTGTGCCAACAAGGGGGCTGGTGCATGGCTGTCTTGTCCCCAGTGAGAGAGGTGGCCTTGCTCCTGCCTCGCAGTGCCACTGCTGCCGCATGGCACTGGCCTGCAAAACTGCCTGCAGGACTGGGCAGCCCTGGCACGGATCGAGCACGGCTGAGCAGACTTCCTTCCCCAGTGTGGGAAATTTCTAAAGAAGCAGCTTCCTTTAAACCACATTTTCATTTAACTAGCCTAAATATACTTCAGTTTCAAAACACACACTTAAAAATAACTTACAGAAATATTTATATGGACACTGAAAGGAACTTTCCAGCTTTGGGGATTCAGCCTGCAGCCCACTGCAGAGCCCGCAACTGCCTTCCTGCCCAGTCATTCTTTGCTTGTTATTGAGCCTCTTGTTTTGGGAGTGTTTGAGTCTCTTTTTCCTTAAGTTATCTTACTTCACTCCACCCTGCCTCAGGGACTAAGAGAGTTTTGCTTCAGTGAGGTCAAGACTGATATTGCAGGATAGTTTTTCTCTCAGTCACGATCATCATAACTCTCTCGATGGTACAAGTTTTGTTGCAGACCTGGGAAATTCAGCTCCTCCTGTGGTGGGGCACAGCACATATTTGAGGAACTCCCTCTGTCATCACCTTGCCCCTCTCTATGCTCTTCATTCATTTGCCTGTCTTAGTTCATGTGTTGCTTGGAGCAGATCTCAGCTTTTGGCAAACATACGTCAGCCTTGCACACTGGGCTTGAAGATGGGATTTGGAATCTTCTAGGTGGTTTTGCAACCCAAATGCAATAGTAAGGGTAATAACAAAACTTTCTGCCTAGTGGTTTTCACCATCATTTATTCAGAGCTGTCGATATTTTCTTCAGTGACACTGTTAGTTATCTGGAGGCGTACCAATCACTTCCCCTTGTCTATGTGGACAATCTCCTTTGCTAAAGAAAGGCTAGGCTCTTACTAAAGCATCACAATTAGGTCAAGTCCACAAGTCCATACTATATATCATATGGGAGAGAAGCAGTCTGATGGGTTGGGACAAAGGTTGTCTGATAAGGATGTGTTGTGTCATTTGTCTGCGTCTTAGCTTTTCGAAAGACATCCCCGTAGCCCAGGAATGTCTTATAGGGGGTTTTAAATGTCTCAGTTTTTCATTTCACCAGGTTTTATTTTTAGATCACGATACAATGTTTGTTCAGTACATATTGCGGCATTGGTAAGAATCTGTCCTGTGTTTATCAGGAACAAACAGCCCAGAGGAAGGTGTGCTCGCTATGAAGAAGAGTATTTGGATTACAAGAGAGGTCAGATGACTGCAAAACTCTGAATCTGTATGACCATTCAGTCTTGTTTGGTGCTGCAGAAGGAATTGATCTTGAAATGTTTAATTACTGAAAAAGTTCTGCTACAATAAACACTTATGTTGTTGTAGATGAGGTAACTTGCATAGGAAAAAGCACAAACCAAAACTAGTTCTGCAATATCTTTTATGGGAATAACTTGTGACACTTTAATGTGTCACTACCAATAAGTCTCTGGTTTTTATTTTCAGAGTGAGGTTCAACACCCTACTGGTTTGTTAATGATTTTGCCTCTCTCTCTCCCTCCGCGTTTCTTTTTATATGTAAAGGTTGGAGAGGGGTTTGTGAGTGAATGTGCTTCAGTGTTTCTCATCAAACTGTAGTCTAAAACTTCATACAAGGCAGTGGGAACAGACTCTAAGTCACCAATTAAATGCAACTAGCTCTGAAATGTCACACAACATCCATTTAAAACAGTCCAAACTCCAGGCTTGGATTAAGATCCAGGCATTCCTAAAAACACAGGATTAAACTGAAAGCTCAGATTTCCTTTAAAACAGAAAGCTTCCTGCTCTCTGCCTGCATAGGCAAGATCAAACCCCTGATCCAAAGAGAAAAAAAGCAACACCTCCTTCTGGGGTCCCGAAACCCCAAGAGTGCAGTTCAGAGCTGCAGTTTGCCTGGCAGCAAAAATGGGCAGAGGTTTCTGTCCCCTGTGCTGAGGTTGACTGTGCCTTCAGTTGTGCTGCTGCTGTCATTTGCAAGCTGGATCACAGAGAAGGTTACAAAGGGGCACAAAACGTGCTTCAATTTCAGAAGCTTCTTTTTTTTTTTTTTAGCCCAAACCGTTTCCATCAATGAGCTGTCTCTGTGGTCATGTACATCGATGTAGTGGCACCACAGGGGGTGAGGGACAAGAGGAAGGACAAGTTGCTGTGCAGGGTCAGGAACACAAGGCTAGGGCAGGAGCTTCCTAAGCAGCTTTGCTGCTGAGGAGAATTTGTCATCAATATGCCCCTGAGAAGGCAGAATATTGCAGCGCGGATTCAGGAACAAGCAGCCAGGCTTAGGAAAGGCCAGAAACTTTTAAATAAGCTTTGTGTTTTGAGAAAAAGGGATCAAGACTCAGACCCTGAGACAGCAGCTCTGAAGGGGGTGAGCTGTTCTGCTCACCTCACTGGGGTCTCCTTTCCAAGGCTCATCTATAGCAGACCAAAGCAGGCACTTGTCATGGCCTCTCATGGTCAGAGTTGCTCAGGGCATCATTTGCATCCTCCACAAGAGGGTCCTTTCTGTAGCACAGGCCTTCTGATGGCCACACTAGTAGCAGGATGGGGGAGGCCTGTGGAGGGAACCCACAAACCACCAGTCCACTTGGAGCAGGACACCACAGCCTCACGGAGCCTGCTGGCTCAATGGGGCACTCCCTGACCCCACATAGTTTTCTGGGGAGATCACAACTTAAACTTGGCATGCCCAGGGACCTCACAAGGATGTTGTCATGAGGATCAGGGGCCATTTTTCTTTCCAGAGGTGTTGAGGGTGTTGCATTATGTTTACATCAGGAGTGAGAGCAAAGACATCGCTGGAGACAGCGATCGCCAGGGACTGCAGTGTGGAAGCTCTGGAGAGCCTTGCCACAGGGGGACAAGCTCCCACCACACTCTGGTGAGCCAAGGCCAACCAGCACACCAATTTCAGACCAAGCCAGCAGAGGTCACAGTAGGTCCAACAAACTCTCCATGCCCTTGTCCAGTTCCGCCTGCCCTCACAGTTCACCACTGACTGACTGGTATTAAACCCTCGTCCTACTCAACAGCCTGAGCAAACCTGACAAAGCCAGGTTTCGACTGCAGAGTACCTTCCTGGGGAGAGCAAATAGCTGCTGCAGACTTGGGCCGAGGTTTGGTTGTAACTCTCTTCCTCAGTGTGCTCCTGTTGCAGCTAGTGTACAGCTGTCTTGGTGTTAAAATCAGTCATGAGGGTGTGGACGTGTTTTCCTCCTGTCATTGCACAGAGGAAAATCACTAGACATGCCAGCCTGTCAGACTCCTTTATCTTCCCAGACCTCTCACCTTCATCCTCCCTGTGCCAAATTCATGCCTAGGCTGGAGGATGTTCCTGCTTCATGAAGGTGATCTGGTCTGCAGGGAAGTTGGGTCCATGTCTTCTTGTGCTGTGTTACCACCCTCCTAGCAACTGCTCTAGGAAAATCTCCTGAGCATCTCCATGCCACAAGCTGGGTGGATCCCTGTTGCATTGGGCTTTCCTGTGGTCTTCCACAAGAGCTGGGATGATCCCCATGGAGATACATGTACTGCAGGGGCAGGTAGGTTTGCAGACAACCAGTCCATGTCCCTGCTCAATTACAGCTCCACAAGGAAATTGCAGGCATGGCAAATGCAAGACCAAATGTATAGTTCTGTGTACAGAGACACTGGGGATTTCCTTCCTTCATTTCTAGCAACACTATCTTGGGCAGAGAAGAAGCCAAAGTCAAAAAAGTATTTTTTCAAAGTACATATAGGAGCCATGAAGGGCTGTATGCCTTTGCTGATGTCAAGATCTGCACAGGATCAAGGTCTGGTTGGCTGAGGTCTCCCACAGGCAACTGGACCACACACCAGGGCACCTTTCTTGCCGAAGAATTTCTTGGTACAGTGCCTTGGTGGCTTCAGAACCCACCCACCATGGCTATGACGTGTGGCATTGCCCGATGGCCACAAATGCCCACATTCTGCTATGGAAAGCGTGAGATAGCTGTGGCTGGTGAGTCGGACAGGCGAAGCCTGGTAGCTGATTCCTGTAGGTCTCTGCCACTGGAGGGGGACAGAGCACCTCGCTGCAGAGTTAGGTGCCCCTACACCCCTCCCAGAAGAGATCCTCCCATGCTGCAGGGCTCTCATCCAACTCATCCTGGTGGATGGGCCACTGCTTGCAATGCCGCGCCCTGGAGTGGGTCATCGCGGGATTGCGCTTTTAGCAGAGGAGGGGCGCCGTTTGGCAGGAAGGCAGCATTTCACACAATAGCAGTGAATCCACTGAACATTGCTGAGCCTGCCACCATGGGTGGCCCAGCACATCCAGGGAGGGGTGTTGATCAGGGGCTCTCTGGAGATAAACGCAAACTTCCTTTGAACTTCAAGTATGCTCCTGGTGGTCTGTGATTTCCAACTACTTTCTTGAAACCTTTGGCCCTTGAAGAGCCACTCACCATCTTTCCCATTAGTCCATGGCTTGAATTGCTAGAGTGGGGCAGTGCTGGTGCAGTGTCCTATCCTTGGCTGATCTGCAGATACATTTTGCAGATCCTGGTGGCAATGCCTAGAGCAGCAGGTACTTCGGCTGGGTTCAGTGCTGGGCTGGGCTGAGCAAGACTACCTGCAAGAGGTGTCACACTGATACACCACAGTGAGGTGGGTCCTGGGCTCTGAAATGGAACATTTTGCCTGGCAGAGCTTCCCGTGGAGCAGTGCAGAGGGTCTCACCAAAAAGACATGATCTCAGCTTTGGTCAAGAGGAGGCCACCTGGGCAGCTCATACTTTGCTCACCTACTGGGCTCTTGTGCTGATGTTGTGCCAAATACCACAAAGAACTGGGTGGCAACTCCCCCTGCACGTTTTGGGAGGGTGTGGTGATCTGGGAGAGGCTTTCCCACACTGGGGTACCCTGAGGAGCAGACACCTCTCTCCTGACCAGCTTGCTGTGGCTGATGAGACCTGATCGATGAATGAAGATGGCATGCTGCCATCAGGCTGCATTGTGCAACAGTGCATGATGCAACTGAACTTTACATAACCTGATGCAACACTTAGAGCTGGAGTTTAAAGCTGCAGGTCCTGGGTCATTACTGTATGGTGGATGTACCTCCCTGGTGTATACATGCATGAGGTCACCCAGTGTGTGGACAGTAGCACTGCTCCAGGCAGCTCCAGCTTTACTCTTGGGCTTGAAATTGTTTCAACCAACCAACCAACCAACCAACCCCAACCAACAAAGGCTCATTGAGGATGACTACATCAAGGGCAGAGGCAAGATCCACATTTATTGCAGACAGCAACTGTGGAAATGTCATCCATGCAGCTCAGCTTGTGCCCTCCATTCCTATCTGTGACTCATCCAGCCCAAATCATCTTTCCACACTCCTGCCCTTCATCCTTTGCTGGTCCAGCCCTGGACCCCAGCTCTGCCTGTGTGCTGCAGCCTCCCAATGCCTGTGATAGTGCAATCTTCCTTTGCAGGCCCTCTCCCCCAGATGCTCCTGAACAGCTTTCTCTTTTCATGTGAAATCATGGCTTTGAGCTCCATGCTGTGTTAGACAGGCTGCTTTGGACTATGCAGAGCTGATGTTTAGCCTGGTGCTTTTGGAAAGGTGGCAATATTCCTCTCCTGAGGCAGGACACCAATGCTCTACAAGAGATGTAAGATAATGTAGGATAATTGCCTTAAAGAAAATTGCCTTAAACCTGACTTTCACTATTGTCCATACTGAGCTTCAGGCCAAAGTAATTTCTCATCTTTTCTTTGACATTTATCATATTTAAGTTAAAAGAAAACAGAAAGGAGTTGCTGGCCTGTTGTTTTCTGTACAGCAATGAGAGTTTGCAGCTGTTCTAAGGTCTGTCATGTGCGTGGTGCATGAGCAAGGCTGGGGGAGCAGGAACGTGTCAGAGAGAAAGGACAAGCCCCACCAAATAAGCAGACATGGCACTTACTTTCCTCTCTGAAACAGGGGAATCCTGCAATGCCCCTCACTGCTGTAGCATCAGTCCAGCCTAGGTAGCATAACTGCATTAGCTTCCTTGGGCTTTTCTGTCTCTCCCTCTGCCCTCCCAGCCAGTCCCTGCTGGGAGATGTGGTTCCCATGCAGGTAAGAGAAAGAAGCAGAGCCTGCGAAGAGCCCAGTATTCTTTTTGTGTGAGGATCAGGCTAGCACAACTCCAAGTATCACCTGGCTTTCCCTTCCCCCCTTCAAGGGAAGCTAATCCTGGGCATCACCAGCTCTGCCAAGTTTACATGGAAAATACCACTAGCAGGACCAGCAACTCCTTCTGAAACCGGACTGGGAGGGGACAAGCTGGTATCCCCTTTCTGATGTGACTCTGCACCCGTGACTCACTGACATCTCAGTACCTTTCCAACAATGCTGTTGTGCCTGTAGCCAGTGCTTGGGTACCTGGTGAAACTCCTTTCTTTTCAGCGTTTTTTTGCCAGGCCCCAATGATGTAACACCCCCAGTGAATTGCCACAGCCCTGCCAGAATATGCTGTGGTGCCAGAAGGAAGGTGTGAAAAATGCCTTTCCCCTACCAGGTGCCTGGTGTATTGATGCACTATCCCTCCAGTTCTCTCTTTCCCCTAAGATACATGGGCCCCCTTTCTCTGCTCCTAATGGTGCCCTCCACAGTTGATGCACATCAGACGTTTTCTTGCCTGGCCATGAGCAGAGACAGTGCCTGCAAAGTAAACAAGCATCATGAGGCACCTCTGCCTGGCACCTGTAGTGCCACAAGAGATCCCCCATGGCGTAGGGAGGAATTACAGGGCATTCACTCACAGCCATCCTGGCAGCTAACTGCTGCATTTGCAGTGGCTTACAGGAAGGCTGGATCCCCACAACTGCTGCATGGTGCTGGTTTCTTTATTTCAGGTTCCCTATCAGCAAAGTGGGAACCATGGATTGGAAAACAAAGGCACCACATTGTCCCTTATGGAGAAGAGAGAAGAAAAGAGGTCAAAGGCCTGAAGCTGTGAGCAGAGACGTGTGCTGGCAATGGTGTGAGCTATTTGTGTGCTGCGGTGAGGCCTCGACACCGCTGCTGACCATGTACATACAACAGCCTGGGTGTTTGAACTCCACCCTGTGAGGATTCACTGGTATGAGAGCAGCACCTGACATGGAGATCACCAGGTGCCCAAGATCAGTTCACAGATATTCTGGGAGAATATGTAATCAAGCCTGTTCTTTACATCCCTAAACTAAACAGCCTCCAGGAAGCAAATAAATGGTTAAGAAGGCAGGCCAAAATGCTAAAGGAGAAAGCAACATTTACTCCATACTCATGAACCAAGTTGTAGCGGGAGAGACTGCTGTGTATACTCAGTAAGCGCTGATCCGTGACCATGTGGCTCTTTGTATTATGTCTAGGAAGGAAAGAAAAACAAGAAATGGTGACCAGAGTGGGATTATAATCCAGGAATACAGTGGCTGCTGAAAAGCTAAAGAGGAAACCACAGAATAGTGGCTTCTGTTAAACCAATGGGTGAAATGTTTGCCTAGATGATGGAAGTTGTCCCAAATCCTCTCTCCATAAAGGCATTTGTGATGGTATTGTGTTCAGGCTCCTGAAAAATGCAATTAAAAAAAAAGGAAAATTAAACAATTTCTAAATATGGGGGGGGGAAGGGGGATGTTTAAGGAAATTACTAGTGTATTGCCAGTTTGGAGAGAGTTTAAATACTGTGTCAAGGGAGCAGTTAGTGTGTGGTATGTAAAATTAAGCAATACAAAAACGGTTATTAGCTGAGGCTGATTTGGCCTTAAAATGTGCTCTAGGAACGGCTGTGTCAAAGGATACAGCTACTCCAGAAGACAGGGAGTTGCAACAGCATCAAACAGCCTGAAACAAAACTTTTATTGTTCCCCTTTTGGGGGACAGTCTCCCCTTTGAGGTGAAAGTCCTTCAGGAGGATATCAGTATTGAAAAAATTCATGAGACAAAGCTTTGTTGAAAGACAAACATTACTTTATTCCACTGTGCTTCTGAGAACCCATCTGCAGGACAACCTGTGTAGGGGCAAAATGACAACATGGGCAGGATCAGGAATCCTCTCCCTCTACTGAGGGAGGATATCAGTGAGGAAGACAAATGGGGTTTTCCCTTTTGTGGTGGTTCCCTAGTTGCTGTGAACAAACATGGATATTCTTTGCTTAGGTTCGAGTAAGCAAAACTTATCAAGCCTATGGGAGTGCTGGCTGATGGCAAAACACCCCTGTGAATAGCACACACAAGGCTTTATTCCAGCATAACAGGCCAACACTAGGATAGTTTCCACACCCATGTTCTGATGGAGGGTCTTGGCTCTGCTATTGCAGAACATTTTTAACTCTCAGAGCTATGCAGGCAGGGATTATTGGAAATGACAACAAGGGTGTCTGCAGAGGTACTTGTGAGGCTGTGGAGCAAATGAGGGAAAAGTGATTTTTCCAGAGTCTCAGCCATATGCTATGGGTCTTATAGATGATATTCATAACTCACAGTAAGACATGAGACTATCCTCAAGGCACCTCAACTACAAGATATGTCACAATTATCTTCCTTTCTGGGGATACGCAGTTATTACCAATGGGTCTTGCCCAACACATCACATTATTACATTCCC
Organism: Leptocoma aspasia; assembly: GCA_013399835.1. Classification (NCBI taxonomy): domain Eukaryota; kingdom Metazoa; phylum Chordata; class Aves; order Passeriformes; family Nectariniidae; genus Leptocoma; species Leptocoma aspasia. Next base: position 1,074,394 of record VXAX01004361.1, read on the forward strand.
TAAATAGACCAGTGCACAAAGGACAGAAGTAATGTTGATCCACATGATGTGCCAAGGCTCCAGATGAAGCAAACAACTTTGCATTAACAGAAAATGAAACTGTAGAATTAGCTTGCTGCACGTCGCCGTGTGCCTGAAACACTGATGCTGAAAGCCAGACATCAGGGTAAAATACTCAAAAGAGCCACACTTGGGGCTTGCTGGCATCTGTCTGCAGCACTGTGCTCACACCCAGAGAAAAGACCCACGGGTCATCTTGGGAGGTCAGCGGTTTAACCACAGCTTATCTCAAGAGGAAACAATTTACTCTGGTTGCAAATGCCAAACACTGGCTTCAGTGTTAGCAGGAACAGCCTGGTTAGGAAGAAGGAAGGTTTTCTGGGGTATTTCCTGCTTGGATGGTGTGATAGGAATACCTAGTGACTGGTACCACAAGCACCTGGAGGGTGGCAGGTATCTTAACACAACATGAAAGAGAGAACAAGCCAAGTCGATGGAGACGTCTGATGAAAGGATGAGGAGATGGGCTTAGCGCACAGCCTCTTTGAGCCTTCTTGGCTGGAAAGAGAGTACTGAAATACACATCCAGGTTGCCTAATGTGTGGCACCAGAGTGCTTACTGTAATAAATCTCAGGTCTACTGTACTCCAAGAATTACATTATGGCCCTCTGGGAATGATAGCTATGAAAGCCCTGGCTGGAAATTTGGTTCAGTGGCCAGACACTGATACACAAATAGGAGGAATGGCAAAACAATGTTAAGGGTATTAATAAAGCTAGTTGGGAAATTTTCCATCAGAACAATTCTCCAATGGAAAATGCCGTTTTCACTAATTCAGCAGTTTCTGTAATGAAATTGCAGATTTCCATTGGGAAAATCAAACTGAAGTATCCTTGGCTCTTTTCTTTGCAAGAAGAAAATAAAATTGCCAAGAGCATTGTAGGCAGACTAACAGAAATTTTCTTTCTGTGCAGCTCTCAGACAGTCAGCTTTCCCTTCGGGTCCAGAAATCAGAGATACAGTGAGCACTCAGAGATGCAAGAAGGCTGGGAGATGGGAAGTCACCCCCTTAGGTTTTTGACAGCTCACCTGCTCCAGAAAGCAAATATATCCCTACCAGACGGACAGCCAGGAGGCCAGAAGTTTTCATTCTGGTTCTCGTAAAGCTTAATTTTTGTGGAACTCTAATGAAGACAGGGTTTTTGATTTTTCAGTTTAGTATTTTCCTTAAAAAGAAACTCAGCTACTCTTCTTTTCTTTCTTGCTGGAAGAGATTTCTATTTCCCAGCCAAGTCCGGGTATCAGCAAACACTACACTTGCTTATATATTCTCCTTTGTATTCTCAGGAATGGCCAGCTGCTCTAGGAAAGCAAACTTAGAAATGGGCCATTTACTGGACATATGTTTTTGATTGCAGGAAATGCGCCTCATAAATGGCCTGAAGTGCTGCATATGAATGCTACTAATTTAACACAGACTGGGAAAGTGTTAAGATCAGTATTTTCATGGACAGGAATTCCTACTTGCATTGTAAGTGATGAAGGGTCACTTTTTTGATGTTCAAAAAGTTGTGTGCTTTTATCTTACAAAATAGTATCAGCCCTGTCATGTAAGCTCCTTGCTGTCCTGCCATAAGAGGAGCAGTGGGAAGATTTGTTCAAACATCTGATTCAGTGATCCAAACCAGAAGTCTGGATAAAGTGAACTTACAATAAAAAGATATGAATTCTCTTTTGGCCTGGAAAGAACGTGTTAATACAGATCTCAACTACAGTCATCCATGGTCTTGGAACACAGATTTTTCTTGCTGGGACTTGCTAGCACCTGATTTCCAGGGGGGGTGTTTGTTTGAAAAGTGATAGGATCAAATGGCCCCATATAGTCATGCATGAGTCTGCTGCCTTCAGATTGGGAAAAAAAAAATCTGTGCAAGAGGTAACTGTGAAAACTCTGGGAAGTTTTAAGCAAATTATTTGATGACCTTCTTCTCTGTTTTATCAGGTGGAAATGGCATTGTGAGCCTTAGAATTAATTAGAAAAGTGGAGTGGTTGAATTGGGCCCTCTTATTTAAAATAATAATTGTCAGCTTTATGGAAATGTTTGTGGTTATGGATGCTGAAGTAGGTCAGCTGGCAATTATTCAGGTATCAACAGTGGGGACATGAAAAACCTTGGAAAGACAGAGATCATTTTTAACATGCCTGTAAGCGCTTTTAGACATCTGATTTAAGGCTTCTACATTTAGAAACATTGGTTGGAATCTCCTGGCACTTCAGTTTCCTGATTGGTAAAGTGGAAATGCCTTTTTTGCAAGGATGTAATGTTTAACTGGTTCTTGTCATGAAGGACATTGGAGTTCTCTGGAATTCCCAATGGAGGTGTTATGTGTTGCAGCTAAATGTTTGCTTCATGCTTGTTCTACCATGCTTGTGTATTGTTTATTTGAACTTCTGCTTCCCTCTGGAGCACCTTGGCAGTCAGAATTCAAGAAGGAATGATTCTACATGTCCTTCAAGCAGGAAATGTAGAAAAGGCCTAACGACTTGGTGCTCCCCTGCAGAGCTTGGTAGCAGGGTCAGCTTCTCCAGTGCTGCTCCTATGTCTTTGTGGCAATGTTTGTCCTGCTTTATGTCATTGTTTCAGAACTCCCAGAACCTTTGTCTTTTGTTGTAATTTGGGATCTGTCTCTTTCAGCAGCTGGCCATAGCATGATGGTAATGACATTCAAAAAGTATCCCAAAGGAGCATACTGGAGCTTTGCTTTTTCTTGCTGACTTTCAGTTTTCCCCTGTCCTCCTGCAGAGCTCACAGTCTTGCTCCCCTTGATCTGAGATGCAGAAAAGCTTTTATCCATCAGGGCCAACCAATCCTTCATCTGCCTCTCGCCTCACTGAGCCTTCACCTTTTGCAAGTTCCCCATCAGACCCAGCTGTGGATAGATTAATCACATTTCTATCAGATAAAGATCAGCAGAGGCGTCACAGATGAGGCTGGGCTTGACTTCCTGGTGCAGGGTCAGCTAGTGTATGATCTCACCTCACACTCCAAAGCACACCATTCTCCATCAGCTTCCTTGCTTTTGTTAGCAGAAAGTAGTAGGACAGTGCTGGGCTAATGGTTGGACTTGGTGACCTTTAAGGTCCTTTTCAGCCTGAGTGATTCTATGATTCTGAGACTTCTGGTGGTGGGTCACTGGCCTGAGTCAGTATAGCTGTTCCCTCTCATGGAAGAAGGCCCAGGGTGTCCAAGGAGGGATCATTTACACAAGCTCAGAGGGCCCTGAGGACTTTGGTACCAGTATCTGTTACATCCAGTGCAATGTGGCCATCCTTGGCAGCAAATCCATGGGAATTTACTTGTATAAATGTAGAGTGATACACTTGTATGTATTTCTGAGTCATGTCCTGTTGATACTTCCTGCACCAGTTACATCTGTGAGTTAGATAAATAAATAAATAAATAAAAAGAGCAAGCAGTGAAAAATAGAGTTTCATAGAAATCTCAAGAATCAAGATCTTAAAATAATACAAGTTCAACAAATGATCTAAATACAATACACAAATCAAACGCTTGAGCCTCTCACCCTTCTCCATGGCTCTTCTGCATCTTAACTAGAAAAGCACAGGGACTTTGGGCAGCTCTGGCCCTTTTCCTGGGATGTGCTATAGGGCATTCTCTGTCTACAGAAAAAGCAAACTGTCTTACTTTTTGTCCCTCTTCCCATTCCTCATGATCTTGATCTTACATGGGGATGGCAGCTGATGCTTAAGACTTAGGACAGCTGCATAATTCATTGGCAGGATTGCTGAATTTATGGAGGGAATCAGATATCAGAATAACAGGGTTCTGGACTGGAGGGATTAAGCTCACAATATTGAGTTTTGGATGTTCCAGTTGGTGATATTGCCAAAAGGGACATGAAAAGTGATCTCATTTCAGTTTGGTGCAGTGCACTAACTAATTTAGGGGAATATACACAATTCTGCTAAATTAATCCCTATCTCAAGTTGCCCATATAAACCTACTAACAAACTTTTTTCCCTTTTGACACTTAGAAAGAATGCTGAAAAGACATTCAAAAGGTTTTTGTTTGTTTTTTTTCCCTTGTGATGCACAAGTTACTGGCTTCTGCTAGATGTAAGATGTTGTGGGGTATCACGGTGGTTTTAGTGGCACACAGAAACATCTCCAAGGCCTTCCTGACATGTCTAATGCATGTGTTCAAGCTTTAAGGAAATGCAAGATTGGGTGTTAGGAAAGTATTTCCATCCAAATCAGATGGGCCAGAACAATTTTTTTAACCTTCTGTAATGTGTGGCATAGTCTGCTTCCCTTAGCCAGCAGGAGATGTTCCTGTGAACTGCGGAAGAGAAAAATGACACATTTAATTATGTGAGTGATGGAGAAGATGGAGGTGAACGTCCTTGATCTCTCTGGATCAGCTTGTCGTTGCCCGGACTGGGACTGATGGCTGTGGTGGTCCTAACCAATCTGACAGTACTGTAGATGACAAATAACTGCATGCCTCTTCCCTGCCTGGCATTTAAAGGATGCCTTGTGCTTTGCTTTCAAAGTTACCTGCATTGTATGCAAACATTTTGATCCCTCCACTATACAGAAATACAAATATAATAGAAGTTCAGTATAGAGCATCATCCCTGTCCCCTCCAGAAGCAACACCTCTGGGCTTTGCACTTTGTGTCTCATCTGCTATGGGACACGTTCCCACCTCTGGGAGTAAAGTCAGAGGTGAACAAGTGACAAGTCAGGGGAAGTGTTTAGCTCCAACATTCTGGGAGGGGACCCTGCACGTGTCACTCACTGCTCACCCTGCAGCAGCACAGCCATCATGACGTTGCCCTCAGCAAGGTGAAGGGTTTCCCTTCTGGGAAATGTTTCGGAAAGTAGCAGTGTCTCTGTCATGGCAGGCAGAGCTCCTCCCTGGCCTCTCGCTAAAACAAGCCATTGTCCGTGTGCCTATGAATCACCCAAGCACACTCAGAAGCACACAGGTGTTGTGTCATGTGAATTGAGGGGTGCAAGAGGGAAACCAGGAGAGTTTCAGGGACTGGCTGTGTAAGTGGTCAGGAGCAAGATGGCTACTTATGGAGGCCTTGTCTGTGGAGAGGGCTTGTATCAGTGAGCGGACCAGCTACATGGGGCAGGCACTGAGGATTTCAGCAGTAATCCTCACCACAGGTCAGCATGCTGCAGCATTCCCCTCTGCTCCCTGTGGAGGAAGTGGGAAGGATGGTTGGCAGGATCCACACAGCTGCCTCATGCCTCCTCCAGTTTGTCTCTGCACTCCCACTGCTAGCTTTGTGCTGCCCCTTGAAGAAGTATCTTTATAGCTAAGTCACCCAGTGACCCCTAAGCTTGTGCCTTAGCTGCAGTTTTTTGTGATGTGAGGCTGCTTCTGGGAGCCTTCACTTGAAGGACCTTCGTGCTCCTTTGTTTTCTGTGTCAGAGACACCTTGATTATTTGAGCAATGCCTTGCAGCTGGGATGGCTGCTGGTATGAATTAGAAAACCCTCCCCCTCTGTCTGTGAGGTTCTAGATCTTGCCCCTGCTCACAGCACATTTTATGGATGGGGTTTGTTTACCTTTTAATGCAACAAAAACGCCCACTGTCTGCTCCCGTGTAGGTTTATACAGCAGTTACTTCAAGACTGAAGCTGTTGGTAACTGTGCTAGGTGAGAACACAATTCATGGGGGGTTTGCTGCTTCTTAGCTTATGCTAGCAAAATCCAAACTAGGATGAAGGCAGAATTTTTCAGTGGTGGGCACAACTCTTTGCTGGAGCACTCTGTTGTGGATGATAGCGGCTTCTTTGTTTCTTGATGTCTTTGGATTGAAACTGGATGACCTTCTGGAAGGTATGCCTAGCTAGATGAAAATACTTGGGATCAGTAAGGGAAGAGCTGAGACTCAATTTCACAGCTAGCTTTATGTATGAGGTGCCAATCTGTTTTGGCCTGAACACACAAGTCTGGGCTTTGGCCCCCATCTAAATACAACAGCATATGGTGCTTTGGAGAGAGCTACTCTTTGCTTGGGCTGAGAACTGGTGACCATGCAGCAGCTCCTCAGAGAGAAGTGATTTGCTGCTGCCTAGGGTGAGCATTCATCCTGGCAGCTGTGGGGACACGGCCAGCCTGGGGTACAGCTGAGCTGCAGTTTGTTGTGTGGCTGAGAGCTGAAGTTGGCTGCATCTGGCTGGACCAGTAACCCCACTAAACAGGCTGCTGCCATATCCACCCAGGCTCTTCCTTAAGTCTCTTTTGGAGCCCAGGTCTATAAGGAGATGTGGCTCTTTGTGCAGGGATTCCCATACAATACCAGCTTTGACAGCTGGGCAACAGCTGGTTGCAGATGATTGCCAGCATTAATAAAGGAGGCTATGTGATGGATTCCCTTCTCTAGGGGTAACTAAACAAACAGAGCTTGAGGAAACCTGGCCTTCTCCAGGAGCAAATGCGGCACAAAAACTCTTCTTGTTCTGACAGGCCAGCAGTGGGTCCTTCTTCACTGCGATTTGCAGATAATCCCACATACAACAGCTTCAGAAACTGATCTGGTGAGAGCAGCCCCCCTCTGCTTCCCTCACCAGCCTGCTGGTTGTAAGGGAAACATACATGTTAAAGAGCAGGATGATTCCTTTGGGGCCTCCTAAATTATTTTGCCGTGCCTTTGGGAGGACATGGACAAACTGTGGCAAAGCTCCCATACATTATATATTTGTAGGCAGAGGTATGTGGATGTAGGGGATGGGAAAGATTGCCCAGGCCTCTCAGGCTGGTCTCACATGTATGGTGATGTCTTAAAAGGATCGTGGGAGGGGCAACAGGCCACAGTTTCCACGTTTCTGCATCTGTAGGCAGTGCAGTCCTCATATTGACTTCCAGCAGGCCCCTGTGCTCTTGAGGAGAATGTTTCCCATCTCCCTGGGACCAAGGTCTCCCTTGAACTGGCAGTTCCCACTGCTGTGGGGTCTGAAGGACAGCCTCCCAAAATGCACCAGACACCCTCTCTTGAAAGGCAGGCCCCTTTTTGGCAGCTGCTGAGCTGCCTCCACATGTGCCACTGTGCTACAGAGTCTTGTGGGCAAACTTAAGGCTACTGAGTACCGGCAAGGGGGGAAGATCCTCTATGGTCTGCCTTTTAAGCTGCCATTTCTCCACTCTTCCTGGTTCCCCCTCCTCTTTGCTCTGGGTTTCCCTGATCCCTCACAGCCTGCTGTCCCTTCCCTCGCCAGGGCTGTGGAGGCTGGAGCTGGGCAGGGGGTTAAGAGGCAGATGGGAATTGGCGGCTTCACTCTGCTGGAGTGAGGGAGGGCAAGTCACTGACCTCCCAGCAGGAGTGACACAGGAAACCTATAATTACATGCTTGTGACAGCAATGCTGGATCTTGTTAATCACGCTGCTGCCATGTCAGAGATGCTGCCTCTTGGGATTAAGGAAAACAAACAAGCTCAAGCGGCACTGGCAGCAGTGGTGACTCTGTCCAGTGATTACCCAGCACCTCCCAGTGCAGTCCCCCCACAGCATTGGCCAGCCCAGCTGTGGGGAGAGTGTGATGGGAGCCGAAGGCTCAGCAAACAAGCTTGTCCCAGTAGAGCCTAATGGATCCATCACTTGCAGTGGCAGATTGGAGTCCTCTGCCTTTTTCAGCAGCTCTCTAAGCACATGACACCTTCACCTCCCCTTGGAAATCACCCCACTTTTTCCCCTCTGTGTTTTGTCGGAGTAGGCTGAGGCACAAAGGAGGTTTACACAAAGCCCTGCAGGGAGCCGGTGGTAAAAGTGGGCTTTAAGTGCAGCAATGCTGCTTCCACACCGTTTCCTCGACCCTTGCTCTGCTGCTCCAATGCTGCCTCTCAGCCCTTCTCCTCCACTTTGGAGGGAAGCCCTGGTGTTCTGCCCTGCAGTAACCCTGTCCACTATGATGGCTACATTTTTTTTTTCTTTTTTTTTTCTTTTTTTTTTTGATGATTGCTAAATATCTCCACTTTTGCAGTGTGAACTTTGCTTGAGCAGTTTTCTGTCCTCATGAAGTGACTTCACCTCAGATCCCATCCCCACCTACTGGAAAAAGTCTTGGCAAAAACAGTCAGGGAATACAAGGTCTGGGCTAATTCCCTCCTCCAGGATCAAAATCTCTGCCTGGGGCAGACCTAACAGCAGTCCCAAGGTGGAGAAGACACTGTTGCCTTACTGAGCGTTACGAGGTTGTGTCATAGTGGGCAAACCCATCCCACATTCTTGTGGGGTCCTCTGTGCCCCAATAGCCAGAGTCCAGAAAAGGCCATTGATGCTGGACAGAACTTGCCTCAGGCCAGCACGGGAAACAGAGGGTTTGGGACTTGGGGTAAGCAGGTCCTTGGTGCGTGCCCGAGAACGAGGGGAGCGAGCCTCAGACTGGGGGCTGCAGGCTTCAGCCAGCCCCTAATCCAGTGTACAGCTGAGAGGATCAAGAGATAGAAAGGTTGCTCACTGGAAATCCTTTTGAAGTCTGTTCCAACTGTTTTGCTGGGAACTTGCTGGCCTGTGTGCCAGAGGGGATGCTAAGCTGGGAAGCTGTGAGGAGCAGGGGTGTGTGTCCCCTGTGGGGCCTTGAGTCCTGCAAAACCACCCATGTGCTCCAGGCCCACTGCTGCCTGAGTGCCCCAAACCCAGCAACAAATGATGATGCTGGGGGGTGTGAAAACATCAAGATTGGTGAAGCCCCTCTGCTGGAGCCCTGCAGGCCAACTGAGAGGGGGCAGGAGGGTTGCCAAGTGCCAGGACAGCCCAGCTGAGGAGATGGCTGGTGTGGGAGCAGCTGGGTGGGCATGGCTCCAGCTCTGACCCTGTGTGGCTGCGGGTTGCAGGATGGCTTGCCGCTGGCTCTGCCTTTACATAAACACACTTTGCTTCTCTTTACTTTTCTCTTAATGAATTCCTCCTCTACCAGCTGTTGTTTTTGGCCTCCAGCTGATACTGTGGTTTTCCTTCTCCACACGTGATAAAAACACTCCTCACCGACTGCTTCCTCCAGGTGATGGACACCTGTAGCTGGCCTCCTGTCCCCATATAGGGTCACGGTTAGTGGCACCAGGACACGAAGTCATCACCACGCTGCAAGCTTGCTTTCTGGGCTCTGCAGAACACAACATGACAATGTGTGGTTTTGTGAAAGGGGTCTGCATAAAGGAGCCAATGCTCCCTGAAGCAGAGAGGGACACTGGGGATGCAGGAGAGGGAAGTGAGATGGAAGCACTAGGCTTGCTGTGGGCCTGGACCCTTCCCAAGCAGCATGGGCCACAGAGCTGGAGCAGTGCTGCAGCCCCACTGCATTTTCCAGCAAGGCAGAGGTGACCAGAGAGCAGCCACTCTGCCTACTGGCTCTTAAAATTGCCAGCTTGAAGTGCACAACACATTGATTAAGTAAAAATATCAGTAAAAGAAAAGTATTTGTATTTAACAGCCCTTCCCTTCCTTTCCCACTTCCAACCACTTACCCTTAAAATTCCTCTGGGAACACAACTCTAAGCTTTTCTCTGAAACCACCAAGACTAGAAACTGCCTTTCTTTTCTAGGCGAGTCCTGAAAATTTTCTTCCCTCAGTGAAAGCAGGGAAAACCCACATTGTCATAAAACTTATCCTAATTTGTGTGCCTCTGCCCCCTGACCCCTCTCCTCTCCCTGTTACATAGGGCAGGCCCCTCTTCAGATCTGTCCTTCCCAGCTGGTATCTGTCCCTGCTCCTGAGGCCAGTGCTCCCAAACCGTGGCGCAGCACTGTCCGGCTGTTGACCTCCACTAGTGCTGCCCACAGCACCCAGTCTCCCTGGCCCATCTCCCCAGACTGCGGTTTTTATCCTCCCTCCTTTTCCATGGAAATATAAAACACATAATCCTGCTTCCTCTTCTCCCTGTGCTTTCTTCTCCTACAACTCAGCACTCCTTGTCCTTCTTTCAGTGAGTTTCCCATAAACACAGGTTTTGCAGTCTCAGAGCAGATGCAGCAGAAATGCTTGTGCATGAAGGAGCAGCGTTAATGGCTGCTAAATGGTATCACCCTTGAGAGACTCCCCTGGGATGGAGCAAAGCAGACATAAGGTACAGCTTCTATTCCTGAAGGCACAGAGTAATTTTCCAGACTGGGTGACACTAAACACCTTGTTTAAAAATAGAGAGAGGAACCTGAATGAACAGGCACAGGGGATGTGAGGTAACACAGGTAAAACTCCACTGTGCCACACGCTGGGCACAGACAAAGGGCCACACCTGTGGTTTCACTAAACCGTCTCACCTTATCTGGCACTGCTGGTTAGTGACTGATGATGGCAAATTCCAGTCCTGCAAATCCTACCAGGAATCCCTTCCTGCACGTATCAGCAGTGCCCTTTGACCTGCCTGTGGACAGTGGCCAGAGCTCCCGGGCAGCCCCTGCTTCCCCTCATACCCAACAGCCCCCTGTGCAGCAGGAGGGCTGTGAGAACCTATTGGTATGGGGTCTTCTGCAAGAGGAGCTTGGGCTTGGCGTTGACCTTGTCCCATTTATCTGAGTTATGTAAGATCTTCCCGTATGGGTTGCTGGCTACGTGACACCTAACTATTTAGGCCAATGTAGCCTGTGACAAATGTGACAGTCAGTTTGGGGGAGGGAAGCGGGCAGGCTGGCTTGCACTGTCTCAGGCAGGAAGGGAAACAGCTGGACACCATGAAGCAGGGTCACTCCTCAGCTGACACAAATTTCCCTGTCCCGCTGCCTGTGGGAGATGCCCAGTTTCAGCTGAGGTCAGCAATTCTGCACCCAGGGCCTCTTTGCAGAACAAGAGCTACACTAATAAATCACCATGTTCCTTTTTGACCATCCTGTTCAGGACAGGAGGGAGAGAAGACGAAAGGGTAACTCAGAGATGTGGATCCTTTGCCTCTCCTTTGTGGGTTCTGAGTTGGGCTGAGATTTCCTTGGGGTTCATTCAGAGACAGTGCAGTCCTTGCTGGAGCTTCAGTTTGCATTTAGGCCAAAAGAGCCAGTACAAAAAAGCAGAAGCTGCTCCCTGGGCTTTGGGATACAAATCCCTAGCAGCTTTGGAGGCATGAGCTTGGGATGGAGTTGGCAGCAGATGGGAAACTGTAGCATATGGTTAGCACTGGGCTAGGTGGAGTAAGAGCAGCATGAGGAGCTTGCAGGCACAGGAAGCTGTAGATCAGAGTAGTGCTGCACTAGCTTGCCTGCAGAAACTGGTATTGGACTTCATCTATGTCCTTCCTGCCTGTCTTCCCCATCAGGGAGGCATTCATCCGACTTCTGGGGAATGTCACGGAAAAAACATTCCCAGACAAGGCAAGGCCTCTTCTGCCTCTCCCTGTGTTATGCTGAGGGTGCTTTGTGTGTGACTGTTCAGCACTTCCAGCAATGCAGTGGGTGACTTCCACCCAGAATGTCCTGGACCGTTGTGGTCATGCTGTACTCAAAATTAAGAGGTGCTGTCAGACTTCCAATTTCCATTTGAAGTGCAATGCAATCCTTCTCTCCCCATCACAGTGCCTTCAAAGAGCAGCAAAAATATTTGTTTGAGGAAGAGGAATGGAGGGAAGCACCAATGACAACAGATATTAGTTGGCAACAAACCGAAGCCCTTACAGGTGCCTTCAGATAGCCGTCGCTATGGTCTGACATTGTTCCTGCCACCACTCTGCTTCATGACCGTGGGCACATTATTCTGCCAGGGGTCACAGCTTTGACCTCGAGTGCTGGAGGCACAGGAAACCAGGGTGTGTGAGGTGCCATGCCTCTGCTACCGACCTGGGGAGCACTTTGGGGGATGCAGGCAGCTTTCTGATAAGCACAGATGCTGTGATAGCAGTAGATGGGATGGCATCTAGGAGACCACATGTATTCTTAAGTGGTACCATACATTTGGCTGATTTTGTCACCTCCCAAAAAGCATTGTCTTCTGGATGCATCTCATCCAAGACATTGCTGCCTTTGAGGTTATCGAACATTGAGGGTCTCTGGCTTTCTTGGCTACTGGTGGGCAAACAGTCAGTCTTGCACTCCCCTGACCTGGCCATGCTTCAGTGTCCCTGTCACAGTGCATCTGCAAGTCCAATGCATGTAGGACCACTGACCAGATCACACAGAATTACACAGAACTTTTAATGTTGGAAGGGACCTCTGGAGATCATCCAGTTCAACCCCCCTGCCAAGGCAGGGTCACCGAGAGCAGATTGCACAGAATGAGTCCAGGTGGGTTTTGAACGTCTCCAAAGAGGGAGACCCCACAACCTTCTTGAGCAGCCTGTTCCAGTGCTCTGCCACCTTCAGTGGAAAGAAGTTGTTCCTCATGTTGAGGTGGAACTTCCTGTGTTTTAGTTTATGGCTCCTCATTCTGTCACTGGGCACCACTGAAAAGAGTCTGGCACCATCCTCTTGGCACCCTCNAGCCAGTACAAAAAAGCAGAAGCTGCTCCCTGGGCTTTGGGATACAAATCCCTAGCAGCTTTGGAGGCATGAGCTTGGGATGGAGTTGGCAGCAGATGGGAAACTGTAGCATATGGTTAGCACTGGGCTAGGTGGAGTAAGAGCAGCATGAGGAGCTTGCAGGCACAGGAAGCTGTAGATCAGAGTAGTGCTGCACTAGCTTGCCTGCAGAAACTGGTATTGGACTTCATCTATGTCCTTCCTGCCTGTCTTCCCCATCAGGGAGGCATTCATCCGACTTCTGGGGAATGTCACGGAAAAAACATTCCCAGACAAGGCAAGGCCTCTTCTGCCTCTCCCTGTGTTATGCTGAGGGTGCTTTGTGTGTGACTGTTCAGCACTTCCAGCAATGCAGTGGGTGACTTCCACCCAGAATGTCCTGGACCGTTGTGGTCATGCTGTACTCAAAATTAAGAGGTGCTGTCAGACTTCCAATTTCCATTTGAAGTGCAATGCAATCCTTCTCTCCCCATCACAGTGCCTTCAAAGAGCAGCAAAAATATTTGTTTGAGGAAGAGGAATGGAGGGAAGCACCAATGACAACAGATATTAGTTGGCAACAAACCGAAGCCCTTACAGGTGCCTTCAGATAGCCGTCGCTATGGTCTGACATTGTTCCTGCCACCACTCTGCTTCATGACCGTGGGCACATTATTCTGCCAGGGGTCACAGCTTTGACCTCGAGTGCTGGAGGCACAGGAAACCAGGGTGTGTGAGGTGCCATGCCTCTGCTACTGACCTGGGGAGCACTTTGGGGGATGCAGGCAGCTTTCTGATAAGCACAGATGCTGTGATAGCAGTAGATGGGATGGCATCTAGGAGACCACATGTATTCTTAAGTGGTACCATACATTTGGCTGATTTTGTCACCTCCCAAAAAGCATTGTCTTCTGGATGCATCTCATCCAAGACATTGCTGCCTTTGAGGTTATCGAACATTGAGGGTCTCTGGCTTTCTTGGCTACTGGTGGGCAAACAGTCAGTCTTGCACTCCCCTGACCTGGCCATGCTTCAGTGTCCCTGTCACAGTGCATCTGCAAGTCCAATGCATGTAGGACCACTGACCAGATCACACAGAATTACACAGAACTTTTAATGTTGGAAGGGACCTCTGGAGATCATCCAGTTCAACCCCCCTGCCAAGGCAGGGTCACCGAGAGCAGATTGCACAGAATGAGTCCAGGTGGGTTTTGAACGTCTCCAAAGAGGGAGACCCCACAACCTTCTTGAGCAGCCTGTTCCAGTGCTCTGCCACCTTCAGTGGAAAGAAGTTGTTCCTCATGTTGAGGTGGAACTTCCTGTGTTTTAGTTTATGGCTCCTCATTCTGTCACTGGGCACCACTGAAAAGAGTCTGGCACCATCCTCTTGGCACCCTCCTTTGAGAGGTTTAAATGCATTAATGAGATCCCCTCTGAGTCTTCTCTAGATGGAACAAGCCCAGCTCCTGCCATCTCTCCTCATAAGAGGTGCTGCAGACTCCTCATCCTCTTTGTGGCATCCATTGGACCCTCTCCAATATCGCCTTTTATTTCTTGTGCTGAGGAGCCTGGAACTGGACACAGTATTCCAGAGGTGGCCTCACCAGGGCTGAATCATCTCCCTCAACTGCTGGCCACACTCTTCCTGATGTTCCCCAGGACACCATTGGCCACCCTGGCCGTAAGGGCAATGCTGGCTCATGGACAACTTGTCAACCCACCAGGACCCCCAGGTCCTTCTCCACAGAGCTCTGTCTAGTAGGTCAGTCCCAGTAGCCCATTTGGGCTGAACTTCTTATGCTCAGGAGGATGTTCTGTGCAGTGGCCTGTATCTGGGGGAGTGGCTGATATACCAGAAGCCTGTGCTGGCACTTGGGGTTATTCCTCCCCAGGTGCAGGACCCTGCACTTGCCCTTGCTGAACCTCACCAAACCTGGTTTCTCTCTGGCCAATTCTCCAGCCTATTGAGGTCCTGCTGAGTAGCAGCACAGGCTTCTGGTATATCAGCCACTCCCCCAGATACAGGCCACTGCACAGAACATCCTCCTGAGCATAAGAAGTTCAGCCCAAATGGGCTAGAAGAGCTCACATCACTGTGAGGTGTTGGTGGATGGGATGTTCTTCCTGCACGGGATTTTTCTGCAAAGGGAGGTTGCTGCACTTGAAGAGTTTCTGTTCCGTAACTTGGTATCAGTTTGGAGCTAGGTCTTCAATGTCACTGTTTCTCCTTACCATCCCTGAGACAACCCTTTATCCTGAGACATCAGTTTTGGTTAAGACAGGACCATGTCAGCCTTTCTGTTTTTAGATGGTGAAGTGGTCAGGGGAAGCCTATAAGAAATAGATGTGATACTATAAGAATTTAATTTGTTAACATAACTTGAAGTTGCATCAATGTTGCTTTTTTTAAATACCTTTAAGCCTTCGATCTTCAAGGCTGCCTGTCAAACACCTTTCATCAGGATCAAATTATTGATTTGGAATTTGCCTCTGGACAGAATGAGAACCACTCCCAAATACCACTTGTATTACACTTGTACCTGATTACACTCTCTGTGGTGATGACACTGGTATTGAGGCTCTGTACAGGGCCTCTCACCTGTGCTTCCCTGCAAGGATGTGCATGCTTCCTTCCTTGCTTTCCCTCTGGACTGTGGTCCCCCTACAGCAAGTGTCCCTGGAAATTTTTTTTTGCCTCTCCTGGACTTGCTGCTTGTAGGAGATGAGGAAAGAGACTCCAGGCATCCCATGATCAGGGCAGGCTGGTGCTTGCTGGCAGCACTTAAGCAGGATCTCCTCGATCATCCAATTAATCTACACCACAACTATATGCTGTTATTAGGTGATTATGTTTCGCTATCTTCATTGTTCATATGCTCATAAACAATGTAAATAGCCTCTAATGAGTTGGTAAGTTAATCATTCAGTAATGACCTTGAATGTCAGGAACTGTCTGCACTGAAAAGCAGCTACTTTAAAGTATTTTCTTTTCTTTTTCTGTGTTGCAAAACCAGCTAACATCTTTGTTCCTTCTTTTTCCTAACACTCTGGGGGCTATTCTGCTCATAAGGCACTTGAGTTGAGTGGATTTACTCATCAATAAATCCAGAGAATTTGGCTGCCCTGTTTCATGTGGCCCTATTCTTCCTTGACTTTGCTATTTTTGAAAGTATTTTTCAGGGCAAATATTTAGGCCAGAGTCTGACTTAGGCAGGAGCTGCTCTGCATGTAACAGCAAGGATTTCGAAAGGGCTGTGACAAAAAAAAAATCCCAAAATCAGTTTGATTTTTTCCCCCCATATTTCCTGCACTTTTAAATACAAATTTCCAGCCCGAAGAGTTATCAATAAAAGCTTGGGAGTATGAAGTCTGAACGCTTAAGTGCTCTGTTGCAGATATGAAAACTATAGCTTACCATGTTGGATTTAATTTTTTTTATTTTTAAACAAAGCTCATGGGGTTTTTTTAAATCTCATTTGTGAGAATGGGTGCCTGGAATTGCCATTACTCTGTTAGAATGATACTTTACTATCTTTCTGTTGTGTTTTTTAGTCATGGAAGCTTCCTTTTGTGGCTGACATCCTAGACCCCTCCACCAGCTTCCCCCGCAGCACTGCCCGTGTCCTTGGCCTCTGGCATTTCCTTTCGTAACACTGGAAAAGGAGCATTTGAGCACTTCTCAGAGCCTCAGCTTACAACCATAGCCATGCTACCACTTCTGTGTAAAATAGACCGTGCCATTCTTTTCCAGATGCATTTACAAATTGCTGATACACATCCTTGTATTTTTGGACATATTTGTGTGTTTCTGGGGTGAGACTGCCATGGTAGATAACCAGAGGAAAGCAGTTCTGTTTGGGAACAACTTCCAAAGCTTTCTAATTAGCTCTCAGTCTATGTTGGGACAAAGCCACAATATTTCAGCTATTCTGGCAGAAAGTGTGTTGTGTCAAATTTCCATTTTTTTGTGTGTGAAATGTGCTTTTCAGACTGAAACTTACATTTTTCAGAGCTGAAATATGAGGGGCGCATGCTAGTGTTTGTATCTAGGGAGAAATGCCCAGATTCAAGTCTCTGCCCAATCTCATTTTGAGCAAAATATCTATCCCTGATCACGCACAACCAGCTATGGGACGGAGCCTGATCCAAACTGAGGTGTTCCCTCTGGCACTGACTGCTGGGAGTCTGCTGCTTTTTTCTTCCCCCACCAAGCAAAAAGTGCATGTTCACAGGGGAGGAACAGCTGTGCCGTGTCACACCAAGGGTTCTTGGAGCCCAGCAGCCTGTCTCCAACAGTGGCTGATAACACATGCAAAGAGCATTACTTGGAGGCAAATGCATAGTGATACATCTCCCAAATGTTCTCCCATGTCCCACAGTTTGTAATTTGGGGGACTTTCTGAGGCAGACCTAGTATCTTTGTTGCATTTTTTGTTCTTTTTCCACTTTTTTTTTTTTTTNAATATAGACACAATTCTAATTTTTTTTTTTTTTTTTTTTCTGGTTTTAAGCCCTGTGTAGTATCCACAGCATCCTGTGGCAAGGACTTCCACAGTGTCACTGCCTGTTGTGTAAACAGACACATCCTACTGTGTGCTTTGCTTGCTGCTTTCATTTGATGCCCCTGGTACTTGTAATGATCTTTTACAATTTCCTTGGATGAATTTTCGCTGAGGCCTTTCCTGTCATGCTTTTGGTTGCAAATAAATACACTGCAGTATATTCTCACCCTAAGGAATGGAAGAATGTGTCTGTCCTCAGCAGGCAGTATGTCTCTCCTATGTGCCTTCTAGGCTGTTTCAGAAAAGTCTGTGAGCAAAATGCAGCAATAAGAGGTTGTTGGGTTTGTTTTGTTTTTTTCTGAACAGTGTGACTAAAAATGTTTGGAGCCTCTACACCTGCTGGGGTAATTCTCTTTCTGCACATTGGATGTGTCCTCCATTTAGGCAGGAGACTCCAGCAAAAGCCTATTCTCAGTAGGTGGCATTTTGCATTAAGACACCTTCTGCCAACAAAGCCTCTCCAGACACAGGCCCTGAGATTGCAATGGATATGATCTAGGACAGCACACAAACACATGCTTAACTTTAATCCACACATGCTTAAGTGCCTTTTGAAAAGAGCTTTGCTCCACATTTGTTGCTAGATATCTGTTAAAGGACCAACAAAATCCAACTGCTGAGTTCCTACTATACATTCCTCTCCTTGGACAGCAAAGCCAGCATGTATATTGCTTTTGGGTGTCCTCCACATGGCCACTGACACCTAAGGCAAGAGTTGCTGGGATGATAACCAGCTTTATTAGCTGTTTCATATAAGCAGCAGGCACCCTGTGTGGTGTCAGGTCTTGCCTGAGCTGCTCCACGCTCATCCAGCTGCTGGCCTTCTTCAGCAGGACTTCACAGTATCCCCCCAAAAGATGCTCCTTGTTAGTCCCAAAAGGCACTACGTGTTGCTGGTTGTAGCTCCCTGTTGGCATGTCACTGCACTGGGACGTGCTGCGGGTGGTGTGTTTTGGCAGCAGAGGACCAGAGCCATTCCTAGAATGCCAGTGATGCCTTGCTGTGAGTTGCTTGGCCCTACCTGGTGCTGTTTGCGTAATAGAAACTGTCTGTCTGTTATCACATCGCAGATATGGAGCTGTGATTATGAAAGTTGCAATAATGCACAGCCTCCACACTCGGGTGCGTTAGGCACACGGCATTTGTTGGTGTTCCTGTGCTGGGGGACACGCAGCACTTACAAAATTCTAGTACACTGCTCCATGAGATACTCTGCCAGGGAGAGAGTTGTGCCTGCTTGTGCCTTGTGTCTGCAGCTCTGCAAAGCTCTAATGCAGTGCAGACTGGCACAGCTTGCTGCTTATAAAGGTTCTTATAAAGGTATATAATAAATATAATGCATGGAGTATTGTTTTTATGGCATCTGATGCACACAGACATCCACGCCTGTGTCCCATCATGGCACTGACCTACCCTGCTTCCATCACTAATGTGTTTCTTGTGACTCAGGCAAGTGAGAGGTTATTCACAACTTAATGCCTACCAGTGTTCCCGTCAGCTTAATTCCCTTGCAGAATTTTCCACTCCTTATGTGAAGCAGTTAAAATGGAAAGGCAGAGATGGCACCGCTGTCTGGGATAGGGAGCCAGCACAGCTCACTGATTTTGGAGCGTGCTGAGAGATAAGGAGCCAACCAGAGCTGATTTTTCCCGTTGCTTCTTGCTGTGGATGTTTTCCATCTGCTGCTGGGGGTGAGCTGCAGATAAGTGGGACTTTGGCAAGGGATAGGGCAGGAAGTGTGTATTGCACAGAAGACTTGACTAAGTGAAGGGGTTTGGAGTTGGCAGCTAGGGCCAGCTTGGTGAGATCTTGGCTTTCTGGTTCCACGTGGACCTGAGGAGTCATTCCTGCAATCAAGTGAGTAACATTCCCAATCATCTATCCGGGGCACTTCAACCCTGGTCATGTTGTTAAGCAGCCCACGAGTTTACCATTGATTATTTGTCATCTCAAGTGATACATTTATGTCTTGCCTACAGATGAACTCTCAGAAGTTTGTAATTTGGAAATCCCCAGTGCTTCGTAATAAAGTAAATGTCATTTTCTTGGCACATGTTGATCACCAAATTTATGTTATTATCATTTGAGTGTTGAATATCGTGTATCTCATTTCACCTCTTGTTGCTGGCCTTAGAGGATGAGCCTCACATGGTAGGAGGTATCTTCTAGAAACAAGGTTTCCCACAAAAAGCTAGCATTGTCACCTGCTATTCTTGCCAAGGTTCCCACAGTAAAATCCTTGGCTGGGGCAGTGTGGGGAGGTGAGCATGCAGAGTGTCAGAGCACAGCCAAAGTGAATTCCAACTTCCATTCAAGCAGAAACCTTCGAAGTATTTGGGCCTTTCTAAACAGAAGTATTCAATTCTTCCTTATTAAATCAGAACACAAGAGAATGCCTTGTGTGTTCTCCATGGGGATTCAGCCTCCTCTTGGCCTATTGTCTAAACTTGTATCAGCGACCTTTTAAAAGAGCAGCTGAAATCCAGTCAGACACAATTAATAGATACTTTGCTTATACTTGACAGACATGCAAGGTAAGAACGAGGATGTTTGCATGCCAGCCATGCGAATGAGAATGTTGTCACGCTAAAGTATTCTTGGCCAGTTCTGGTGGTGTCCTAAACCAAAGGACAAACCACAGCACAAACCCCCAAAAATGTTCTAATGTTTCATGAATGCTTTGATCACCTCATCTCACAGTGGCTCCCATGCTCAGCACTGCACAAGCCAAGTGGCTGATGTATACACAAAGTCTTCTTCAGCAGGCAAGAGCTGTCATTTGCTGAGTACTGACACGCAGTGGTCCCTGGAGCGAGCCTTGCCTGGCTGCATGGAAGGTGTTGGACAGGCCTGGCTGTGTGGCACATGTCACTCATTGAGAGCAGTTTCCTATGTCCCGTGCACATTGCCAGTACCAATGACCAGACCAAACATTTTCAAAGTTATTTCTTTATATACATCAATTCCCACACTTTATATTGGGCTCTTTATAGATGTGAATATTATACATGTATATATATGTGCATTCCCTTAGATATATATTATGTACTTATATATTATGCATCTATTACATGTTGA
The DNA here is from genome assembly GCA_013399835.1 of Leptocoma aspasia. Lineage (NCBI taxonomy): Eukaryota > Metazoa > Chordata > Aves > Passeriformes > Nectariniidae > Leptocoma > Leptocoma aspasia. The sequence goes on from VXAX01004361.1 coordinate 1,094,492, forward strand.
TGTAATCATTTTGGATTTCAGTAAAGTTTTTTTTTTTTCCTATTTCTCACAGATCCTTTTGGACAAAATATCCAGCACACAACTGGATAAACACATCATGCAGTGGGTGAGCAACTGGTTCACAGATCGGGTACAAAGGGTTGCAGGGACTGGCTGACATCCAACTGGGGACCTGGCACTAGTGGGGTCCTGCAGGGCTCTATCTTAGGCTCTTCATGTTCTTCAACATCCTCAAAAACAGCTTGGACACAGGACTGGAAGGGATACTATGCAAGTTTGCAGACAGTACAAAACTGAGAGGAGCTGTTGACTCTTGAAATCAGAGAGGCCCTGCAGAGAGACCTCAACAAATCAGGGGGCTGGACAATCACCAACCACATGTAGTTCAGCAAGGTAAAGTGCTGGATTCTGCACCTGGAATGGGGCAATCCTAGATGTAGGGACAGACTGGGGAATGAGATGCTGGAGAGCAGTGGCACAGAAAGGAACCTGGGGATCCTGGTTGATAGCAAGCTGAACATGGGTCAGCAGTGCCCTAGCAGCCAGGAGGGCCAAGCATGTCCTGGGAGCATCAGACACAGCACTGCTGGCCAGACCAGGTTGGGGATTGTCTCTGCTCTGCACTGATGCAGGCTCACCTTCAACATTGTGTGCAGTTTTGGATGCCACAATACAAGAAAGAAATCAGGTGATTAGAGACCATCCAAAGGAGGGCAACCAAGATGGTGAAGAGCCTTGAGTGGAAGCTGTATGAGGAGCAGCTGAGGTCACTTGGTCTGTTCAGCCTGGAGAAGAGAAAAGTGAGGGGAGACCCCATTGCAGTCACAACTTTCTCGTGAGGGGAAGAGGAGGGGCAGGCACTGATCTCTCCTCTGTGGTGGCCAGTGACAGGACCTGAGGGAATGGCCTGAAGTTGTGTTAGGAGAGGTTTAGGTTAGATATTAGGAAAAGGTTCTTCACTCACAGAATGGTTGGCCAAGGAACAGACTCTCCAGGGAAGTGGTCACAGCACCAAGCCTGCCAGAGTTGAAGAAGCGTTTGGACAACACTCTGAGGCACACAGTGTAATTATTGGGGCTGTCCTGGGCAGGGCCAGGAATTGGGCTCTGATGATCCTTCTTAATTAGTCACTTCCAATTAAGAATATTCTGTTATACTTATTTCCTTGCATATATTTCTCCAGAAATTAAGACCTGCCAAGTCCTTATCTATTATTGTGCGCTGTTAGTGTTGTACTGCCCTGTTGATCAAGTTCATGGCCCCATTCTGGAAATGCTGGTCACTTCTTCACTAATGCCAGCCTCCTTCCCAAAGAGAAAACAGTTTAAACAAAGCAGATGTACAAACTCTGAGAAAGAAAATACAAAAAAAAGAGTTGTTTCTCTAAGATAATGTGGAAGGTCCTAGAAAGAGCTGGGAAAGGGACTCAGATTTCCTGGCCCTCAGATCAGAGATTTACAAAGCTGTCTCTCCAAGTGATGCACCAAAATCTCCAGAGTTAACCTTCAACTTGGACTTGAAAAGCTGCAATAAAGGCCCTTCAAAACAAGTGTTTGGCAGACAATTTCCATAATGCTTTATTTTGGGAACATTTTGATCCTCCTGTGGGCTGCCAGCAAAGCAGATGCAAGGTGGAGTTTTTGATTCATTCAGTCACGAGAGACTGAGTAGTTTGGTTCAGTGAGGATGGGCCAGGTCTCTGTCTGCATGCTGGGATGACCGGGGTTAGGAGTGCTGGATGAAGGACACAGTTTTACTGAAGGTCAGCACAAAAGAAGAAAGTCTGGTTTATATTCAGGTATTTTTAAAACCCATTTTCCAAAGGAAACAATGCTGCTTTGGCTGTCCATCCTCCCTTTTTCCAGTAGCTTTGTAACATGTCAGTCAGCTTCAATCACATCTGGAAGAGCAGTAGAAGTTTCAAAACCAGTAATGTTGTGGCTGTCAGAATAGGTGAAATGATAGAAACCAGTGATTTCTTAAGGAAAGAGAGGGAGAATCCAACCATTAGACGTCAGCGGGCCACACCATCACCACATGTGAACATGACTTGCCCACTGGTAGGTATCTAGCTCTAGATTATGCATACTGCTATTGTCTCTTGCGTGTTGTGGGACAAGAATTAATGCAACAGGTGAGGAGAAGATGTCTGGGGACAAAGGACATCCCTTTTTCACCAGGAACCCCACACTTTGCTAGCCCTGTTGCTCAAAGGACAAGTTATTTCTTTTACTTGTGGGCAATGCTGAGGAATAGTGAGCATGTTGTTTTGCCTTGAGCCTGAGAGTCCCAGTCTCCTGCAGGAGCCAGTTCCAGTACCCAGGGCCAGCTCCAGGGTATGCTCTGTGTCCCACCCATGTTCCTCTCTCCATTGTTTGATGGTGGTCTCAGCCTGTCAGAACAGCAGCCAAAGTGGACATGAGCATGAGAGAAAGACAGCTGGGAAGGCAGCAAAAGTCTGCCAGGAGAGTAAATGAATGATGGCCTCAACCACACAAATAATAACTGGCTATTTGAAATACCAACTGAAAGGAAAACAGGTTGGGCAAGCTCCTGGAAGCACTTGGGCCAACTATACATTGCTTAGGGCATGCTGAGCACACCACACACCATCATTAAGTAAGCACTGGCCACTGGTGTGGTGGGAGAAGCCCTCAGTGCCAGGATGTTCACTCAAAGGCATCCAGGACATCCAGCCCATCTCACCACAGGAGCTGTCAGGCACCACTAAGTGAGGACACCCAAGGACTTTCTAGGCTGGAGTTACGTGACTGTGTGTCTGAGCCACGGGGACTTGTCAGACTGGCCTGGCTACCATGAGCCTGGGCTCCCAGTCTGGGAGTCTGGCTATTAATTTTAGGGACTGGGATCAGATCCATAGTTGGAAGCAGAAGCTCTCTACGATGAAGTGACTGCACCCTGGGGCTGACTTGTGCATGGCCTTTGCGCTCTTCATGTTATCTGATAGTTCAGATAAAAGCCCAATTCCCCTTTAAACTTTTAAGCACTTTATAAATTATCAGAGGGCTTTAATCTCTCTTTTCATGAGACAAGGGGCTTTCTAAGCCCCAAACTCTAATTGAATGGCTTTGGTTGTTTTGTTTTAAGCCCTTCTTTTGGAGGAAAGCCGGCTCCTCATCCTGAGAAATGCCTTCCAATGTGATCTCAGCTGGAGTAGGGTTCAGATGGGCTATTGGGGATAGGCCCAACCAAATACTCTGGCTGGTTTGTGCTCACAGAGGAGTGCATGGAAAAGGGATATGGCAAAGGGTGCATATGGATTTATCTACCTCTACACTCTTGTACTTTAGCAGGGGCATGGAAACTGCACAAGCCTGCTGGAGAATCAGCTATTGCTGGCCCTACTGTCCAATCTGCCCAGAGATGTTTACATCTCTGATTAAATTCATCCATACCTACTAATTTATCTAACTACTTTTGAACATGGTGATTCTGCCTTGAGTATTCACTGTATTCCAAAGGGACATGAACATCAGACAGGAGAGACTGACCTCAGGAAACCAGCTCAGAGTTTGTCTGTTTGTGAGAATATCTGCACCATAGCCCAACTCCATCTCATCTCTTCCCACATGGTCTCACCTCTTTCATCCTCAGAAATCGCTCCATGCCTTCTACAGTCATCCATATTTACAGCATCTGCTGCAACAAAGAGTGGTCACTGTGATGGAAGCTCCCAGGACTCAGGGAAGGCTGAGGATGAGTATGTGTGGGGATAACCATTTGTAACCCCTGCAGAGAAGCTGGACAGCTTGCACAGTGCAAGGCTTGTGTTGCAGGGAGCTCTCAGTCCTCTGCCCTTTCTGATGGGGAGACACAGGCACAGAACAGCAGCCAACAAAAGACAAAGGGATGAAGTGCTGGGTGATGCTAGCAATAAGTCAGGCTAGGAAGAAGCAATCCATGCTGGGGATTTTACATGGCACAGCAAGGCATTGTCACCCTGAATTCAAACTCTGTTTGAACAACAGAAGATAAAATCATTAAGATGTCCCAAAGCCATCCCAGTGGCATGCAGAACATGACACATGTCCTCCAGCATGTTCTGTGTCCTCTGGGAAACTAGTGAAGGACCAAACCACCCCTGCATCATGAAAGAACTCACATTGCTATCAACGTGGCTAGACATAGCTGTGGATAAATACTTAGCAGAACAAGGAAGAAGTGTACACAAAGGTCTTGGCTAAAATTAAAGGGTGCAGCATTTCCATAAGGCAACAATGTATGTTGTTATTATAATCTGCATGTGGGATCTGCTTCTCCAGCTCACTGTCACGGTCAGAGCAGGAAAAAAGGAGTCAGAACACTTGGGCTCCTCTCATAACTCTGCATATGGTTTATTTGTTGTCTATGGGTAATTCACCTCATATTCACTGTCTGTTTTCTACTGTGCAAAAGGAAAAAGTAATAGTTATTATTGAGTCTCTCTGGTCCGTTAGGAGGTGAAACTGATACAAAATGCCCAGCGGTCCTGATATGAAAGGTACTATGTATCTCAGTGCTGTGGTTTACTCTGCTTTCTGCTTCTTGGACTGCTGATGTGAAATCTGGAAATCCAGACCTCCAAATACCCTGAAAGGTATAGCTCAGTAGCCCTCGTTGGAAAGGGCCATGGCTTTCCTTTACTCAATTTTCCTCCCTGGAACTCTTCTTGGAGCAGACATCTGTGAGCTGTGCTCCCCACTCTGCAACATCTATCCAAATGCATAATGCCTGAGAAAGGAGGCTTCAAAATATTCCCCCAGTTACTCCCCTGGATGCAGGGTAAAAGAATCAGAGGCCTAAGTCTCAGAGTCAGGATCAATACTGCTTAGGACTAGCTCAGAAACTACAGAGATGAAAGAGTAACAGCCTACATAGCAATAGAAGTTAAAAATATTGTCAAACTTTTCAGTGAGGAAGTGGTGGAATTAAGGTTTTCTTTGCATCTAGGATTTAACTCCCTGGACATAAGGAGATCAAATATTATGGAAATACCATCATGTTACATTTTTTCTATGTGTTTTTCTGATTTACATTGGTCTTAGCATTGCTGAACATGAATTTGTCATCTCTAGGGAAGGAAACCATAAGTGTTGGTGACACACAATCTTGGCCATGGCAGAAATCAAAAGGTGTGTGAAGTGAATGAAGTTAAAGTAGACCTGGCAAGTATTTTCAGGTAATGTTTGAAAACTGGGACTGGAAGATTTGGCAAGATTTTACAAAGCAAATGTTTATGTACTTCATAGAAAGTAACATTTCCATTAACATGCCACTTGACACAAATACATTGACAGAGAGACATGCAGATGTTCTGCTGTGGGACCAGTTTGGTTTGGTGCTTGAGAGTTCCATGTGGACATACAGCACACTCTCTTGGGGCAGAAACTTTGCAGCAACGGAGCTGCCAACTCTGCCAAATCTGTTCTACGTGAGTATCAAGCTCATAACTGGATCAAAATTCAGGGATATTTTTCTTGGGGAGAGCAGAGACATATTCTTGGCATCTAGGCACTTCTCTTGCCTAATTTCAAGCTCTTGCTTTAAACTGCAAATTCTCAGTTAACGAATTTTAAGTGTTGATTTTTTTAGCATGAACAAAAGAACTTCTTTTCTTTCTGGTACTCTGAAAATTGTCAAAATCCCTAAATCTGCATGGGTCTTTTTTGTTGGGTTGTTTTCCTTTTTTTCTCCTCTTTTTCTTGTAACAGGCTAACGCAGATGCCTGGCCTGGAAAATGTCAGCCCAAGTGGTGAAAGTGGAAAGTTAGAAGCAATTGAAACCAGAACTGGGAGAGACAAGTAAAATAGGTGCTAGTTCTTACATTCTCTAGGACAGAGCAGAGCAGCTCAGAGCAAGACACAGTCATCACTGCTGGGTTCTGGGGAAAATGTTTGGCTGCTCCTCTTGGTGAAGATCTGTTTTCTCTGTCTGCTAAAACATTGCCTGCATATCTCAATATTCACGGCTCCTTGCACAGCCAGTAACTTCAGGACTGCTGTTCCCTGGCAGGCCCTGGTGTGGACCCAAGGGTTTTTTACCATCTCAATGGAGTGCTTTTTCTTTCTGCTTCTTTACTGGGGTGAGCCTGGTCCCCGAGTGAGAAGCAGGGTGTTTCCCCTGGTGCTGCATAAAGCTAGCAGGCAGCTCTGGGTGATGGGCTGGTTTCTTTTTTGCCAATCTCATCTCATTGGGAAGGGCCAGAGCTGAGGCCTCAGGGAAGCTGTGATTAATTCTGTCCACAGCTTTTTTTAATGAGACCATTCCCATTGTCTGTGACTGCTGGGTAGGAGAGCACATCTGCATTGGAGGCTGTGCTTGGGCCCAGGATGAGAGGGTGTATGCGTGTGCCTCTGCACTCTTGGGCTGGTAAGAGGGCTGGGTGTCACAATCTGGGGTACAGACAAGTGGTACACTCTGGTCTTACCATCTCTGAGCACTGAACAGCAGCAGTGTTTATGCACGAGATGAAATGCTGCCACCCACCTCGCTGCTGCCAGGAGGTGGGGAGTGGGTGGTGGGGCTGGGGCCTCCCCAGGGATGCAGTCTGGCAGCCATGGAGAGTGCAGAAGACAGCCCATTGCCTCTGTATTTCTGGGCAAGCAGCTCCTGTGGAGCAAGTCATTAAGTAACAGCTGACTGGTGTCGAAAAGGCTGATGTTCACGAGGACAGAGTAATGAAGCAAGTCAGCAGAGCAGCAGGAAGCAGCTGGCAGGCAGGTGAGCATCTCTGTGCATTGTGCTAAATGCATTCCAGTTGCTTTTCCACGTAAGGCACTCCAGCACCAGGATGGCCAGACGTGTATAAATCTGTGAGAGATCAGGCACTGAAATGCCAGTGGTGCCTTTGAGGGTGACAGCCCCTCTCTGCATTAGCAATGTGCCACACATACTTCCTGGCATAGCACCAGGCTTTCACCTGCATGGTGCTCTGTCAGCAGCACATCCATGTGCGGCCCTGGCCTGGGCAATATTAGATCTGACAAGACAGAAGGGATACAAAGAGGGCCTCTGCTGTGTTCTGTCCAGTTGGATCTTGCATTCCCAGCTCCCTTGTTTCCCCCTTGCTCTCAGTTCATGTGATACCCTGAGCTAGTAATAATACCTCTGTGGCAGTGTCTAGCATGAAACAGACACATCCGTGCTTCCTTCTGACATATGCAGCAAAACCAGTAAAAGGTGAAAAGGATTTTGAATGGGAGAGCCTGCTCTCATGGGTCCTTTCCAGCCCTAGGAAGCACTTCCCTTTGGAGAGGTGTTTATAGTATTGCAAGGTCCAGGGGGTTATTACTAAGTGGACAAATGAAGAATCAGGAGTCTCAACTCAGCATGCATGTGGATGTCCATGCAGTAGATGTGTGTACTCCTAGGCTGTCTTTTCTCTCTATACACCTCCTTTGATACCCACTGCTATTTTCCCAGCTCTGCACCTTTCTTTGCTGTCAAGTCTTTCCCTTTGGACACTAATGATTTTCCTTCCTCTTCCACCCTCTCATCTCCACCATGCCATCTGTACTCTCCAGCAACAAGAAGAAAACTTGTGTCTGTCCTTCCTGATCCTCCTGGTCTCCTCTTGGCACATAGACTCATTCCCCCCCTCACTGCATGCAAAACCCACATCTCCCACCCCACTGCCACTGAACACCCCCTGCTTTTCTCTCCTAGCCCTGTGCCACTTCCCAGGCATGCACACAGCCTTCCCTCCTCAGAGGCAATCAGAAAGTGGGCCAGAAGTCATGGATGTGTTTCAAAACCGCTTGGTAACTCCTGGGTCCTTTGAAGTGTAGCAGGAGCGCCCAAAGAGAGTCAGGTCTTTCTATTCTCATTAGGATTATATGCTTTCAGACCAAACTTAGCACACAGTTAGCAGGCTGTCCAGAATGCTTGTCAGAGTCAGGAGTTTGGAAGAAGCAAAGTAAGAATTAAAAAAAAAAAAAGCTGCCTAGACTGAATAGCCCAGAGGCTCTGCTCCTGGCAGCTAATGTTACCTAATAATATGTATAGCTTGTATAATAATAATGTATAGCTTGGCTCTGGCAGGCTTTGCCATCTTGCTTACCACACGCTCCTCTCCTCATCATGGGAGCCAAATTGGATGGAGCCACTACTGTAGCTCCATTCCTTCTGGCCTGGGATCTTCACAGTTTCTCTGGCAGTGGTTTTTAGTTGGGCACTAACATGTAAGTACAGTCAGGGCATTTTTCTGATCCTTTTTCCTTCTGACACCGTATGCCCTCCATCATACAGATGTGGCCCTCCCTCTGTTTTTTGGTGGTGGCATCCCTGACCCTGTATGTGCTATTCTAGGTTGCAAAGTGAATTAGTATATGGCTCTCCTCATTCTTGGCTTCCACTGACCACTGAGGAAAACTGCAGCCCCTTGATTTCTAGCCTGAGGGGCTTAGTTGGATATTGTTATAAGGGTCAAAATAATAAAATGAGACAAGGAGAACTAGAGAAGAAGATCCCTGCTCCCTGGGGTAATCTTGGAAGAGATCAGTCCAGGTTTGTCTGTCACCCATAAGCTCTTTTAGTCAGGATGAGACAGCACACACTGTTCTACGTGCTCATCTGCATTGATCAGCTCCATGATTTCATGCCAGGAGGCAGTTGGACACCTTGAGAAGGGCCCGGCCATCCTCATCCAACCCGGCTTGCAGCATGGAAAAGTCTCCAGCAACTGTTCTGCTGCCGGCATATGGGAGGAGGTGCAGGCGTGTGTATTTTGGAGAGGGAGAAGCATGGTGCCTCAGGGGCCAAGGAGCGTGCCCATGGCACAGACACCCTCCTCCTCCATGAGCAGCACCAGGAGCGGGCACGTTGTGCACGCAACCACCAAAGCTGCCGCTGGGCGCAGGGCAGGATCACACCCAGAACTTCTTTGTTTTTGCAACACAAAGGTGGAGACAGAGCGTCAGGGAAGGGGAAGTCCTACTTGTTCTTCCCTCCCGGAGAGGCGTCCTGCATCCACACCGCTGCGTGTCTGGGGCTGCGGGCAGCGGCAGCACTGCTGGCAAGATTTTCAGCATCACTTCTGCTGCCCCCTCGGGGGATGGGATTCATTATTGTCCTCAGTGAGAGTCGAGCACTATTAAAAATGCAGCTATTTCAGGCTAAGCTGGCCTTTATTTTGTCAGTCTCACAATGAAATTGATACATGTAGGGGTAGGGCTTGTTTTTTTGAAAGCAACATTTCTATACTAGGAAGGATACCCACTGAAGGCTACACCAGTACTGAAATGTTATTGCTAACTCATCCCAATCTGCCCAAGTGGCAAGGACAGCGGTTATTTAGGGCTGGGGATGTGTGCTCAGTCCTGGGAGCCCACGAGGTTCCCCTGATGTCTTACCAGGAGCCAGCACCCAGAGACCCGTGCACAAAGTGCTTGGGAGCGCTGCAATGCAAGCGGGAGCCTTTTTTGAGTGCACTCAACACATCTGAGTTTCCCACCTAGCTGAAGTGAGCTGTAGGGGCAGACAGGGGCATGAAGGGGGCAGGTGGTGCAAGCAGCTGGGGGCCGTGAGTAGAGGGCAACAGAGCCTGGATGTTTGGGAGGATGTGGGGAGGGGACACTCCCAGCAGCTTTGTTCTTGCTGCTGGAGGTGCTGGCAGTGGTTCTGGTCCCAGCCTGTGGAAACGGGCAAACCCCTCCTGGCATGTGAACTCCGTGCTAAAGAGAGGCACGGATGAGCACTTGCAATCAGTCGAGATGTGTGCATGAGAAGTGCCAGGCAAATGCGAACTTGTCCTCCTCCGCCAGGCAGTTACAGTGTATCTCATCACGATCCTTTGCAAACACGGGTGCAGCAGGATCGTGGGCAGAGCGCTCAGATCTAAGGGTTGATGCCAAACTCAGCAGATAAGTATCTGAATGAGGAATCATCCAGATGAGGAACCCTGCAATAGCAGAGCAGAAGAGTAGGAAGGAGACAGCATGCTCTATGGATGTCTGTCCTGAAGAGCTTGCTTCCCTGACAAGTCTGGGAGCAAAACCTTGGTGTATTTGACACAGGAACTTCCACCAGTTTTTGACAGTACTACTTGAATATGAGGAAAATATTTTCTGCTCTCTCTGCAAAGGTCATGGAGTGATGCCTCCAGCTATCAACCCTGTGCTGTCTCTGGCTGGGACCAGGCAGGGAAGTGTGAGTGGCTGAGAGCAGCTGGGCTAGGGAAACAGAGGAGCCCAGGTTTGCTCCTGGGTCTCGGCACAGTGCAGAAGACAAGTCTTGTCCCCTTCCCACCCCTGCCTCCTTCCTCTGATGAGCAGAGCACTGGGAATGAGCTTAAAGCCTGTGTCAGCCCTGCCTTGATCTCCATGTGCACACCACATCTCTTGTGACTTTGTCAACACAGCCGGCCAGACGCTGTCTCTGGCGACAGGGCTGCCTCCCAGGCAGCTGAGCAGAACAGAGCGGAGGTGAGAAATTCCCTCGGGGAGAGATAAGCAGAACTCTCCTTCGTGTCCCTTTCTCTGCTTGTCCCCTCCTGCAGCTGCTGATTCACGAGAGGGAAGACCTCTAGGGACAAGTGTAGGGATGCTGAGGCAGGCAAGGCAGGCAGGCAGGCAGGCAGGCAGGCAGGCAGGCAGGCAGGCAGGCAGGCAGGCAGGCAGGCAGGCAGGCAGGCAGGCAGGCAGGCAGGCAGGCAGGCAGGCAGGCAGGCAGGCAGGCAGGCAGGCAGGCAGGCAGGCAGGCAGGCAGGAAGGCAGGAAGGCAGGAAGGAAGGAAGGAAGGAAGGAAGTTAAAGAGCAGCTGAACCTGTTTCTCTAGCTGTGATTGAGGTCACTTTTGACCCGAGGCAGTAGCTTGGGGCTAATGAGAGAATTTAGCACCTAACTAGTCAGAGGGCTTTGACCCTAAGCACCAAGGCATGAAAGCACTTCAGCACCTTGCTGCAGGCATTCACCATGTGAACTCCCTTTGCCCGGTCCTACAGTGCCTGGTTTCTTTCTACTGCAAAGCTTCCCATGTGGTCAGATTGGGACAGGTAATGAGATGGGGTCTCTGGAAACACCTTTCCACAGTAGATACATGCTGATGTGATGGTGAGGATGCATTTGAGGCCATTCATTGAGTCTTGCTCCTTTCCTGGAACTACTACTGCATACAGTCTGCTGCTCCTGTAAGAGATCCAAGTTCTCTTTGTGACAACACGGTGGAGGGGCCAGTCGGGGAGTGTGGGCTTGAGCTCCAGAACTTTCAACATTTGCAGTACTGGTTTCAGTGCTTGGACATGCTGGTTAAGAGGGCATGAAAGGACTTCTGACAGTATGGCTTTTTAACAGCCTGAGGGAAGGAAAACACTGGCTGCTGGGAGCAGGGGAGCAGATTTTCAAAGGCCAGCTCTCTGGCGCATCTCAATCTGCTGCGCTGCTCCACTTTGTCACTTGGCCTGGCCTTCAGTGAGCCAGTGTGACCCAGCAGCATCCCATGAGCACCAGCAATGAGATGAGCATGAGGTCTCCCCGGTTGGGGCAGGCAGGGTCCGGGAGCCCAGCGTGGGGAGATCATTCCTCGTTACCCGTGCGGGTGTTACCTGCGTCACAAAGGACGTCAGCTCCAAAACTGCTGATAGGAGCAGGGATATTTCTGCATGGAGGAGTGTGCGGGGAGAGATCTGGAAGAATATACAGACTCAGCAACCCTCCTACCCCCAGCTCTCCACCTGGAATCCTGGGCCTGTCCACAGAGATCAGGGAGCTGGTTTTACAGCACACATTAAGTGGAGATGGTAGAAACACAGTGGAAAAAGACAGGAAGGGATAGTGTGGGACTGTGGCCTTCCAGAATGGTGGGAGAGTGGGTAAGCTGCTTGGAGACAAGTCCACACAGAGGCAAAGCCCTTCTGTGTAGCTGAGACTGCTGGTTTGACCCTTTTGACCCTTGAGGATCTCACTCATCTTTGAGATTTATTTGCAGTTTCTGAAATGGTTGCACCTTTCCTAGAAGAGTGCAGGAGGGGGACAGTATTTGTCACACTCAATGTGAACGGTGCTAGTGACAAGAGTAAAACCATACTTAAGCATGGCCTCAATCCCATTTTAACTGCCTCCAAGGCCAGTTTATGTGGACTAGCCACGCAGTTAAAGACTTCTCTCCTACCAGCTAATTGATCTTCACTGGACCCTTGGGCAATCTCTCATAGGTGTTATATTAAATATGCAAACACAACTGTTCCCTATTGCATGCCACCTGAGGTCACTGAAATCACAGCAAGGCTGTCTTTGTGTGCTGTGTCCCCTCAGGGAAATTGGCCACATTGAGATTGCCTACAATGAAAAGTGCCATCTTTTTAACTCCATCAAAGGGGAATGAGCCTGATGTTCAGGGCTTTGGTTTAGGTGTAGCTGCCTCTATTTTGCAGGCAACCACGAAGGCTTCTGAGTGCTTTCTAATGAGGTCAGTTCCTTCAGGGGTGAAAGGAGACTGGGTGCCTTCCAAGCCAAGATGCTAATGGGAGTAAGCATATGGCGTATGCGTGTAAATTATAACCCAGCTACGTGCTAACATGCCAGCACCTTCCTGGCCCTGTTTTCTGGAGTCTCCCTGCTGCCCCAGGGGTGAAGAGCTCCATTCATCCTTTAGGCCACCCAGCTCTCCAACCGAGAAACTGAATTTTTAAGTGATGGATTTAAAGCTATTGAAAGGAAGCAGGATTAGCAGGGTGAGAGACCTTTCAACCACTTATCTGTGCCTGCCCTGGATGCTGTGAATCACTGGTGCTCCCCAGGCACTTCCCTCTGTGCCCCACACAGGGAGCCCTGTCCTACTCTGCAGGGACTACCACTGGTCTTACCTCCCCTCACCAGCCCTGGCTTCTGCTTCCCAGCCACCAACTATTGCATGACAGGAGTGAGCCGCAATACACACAGTTTTCCTCTCCACTCCACGCTGGTGCTGGAGAATGCCCTCCCTCAGGCTGGATTTCCCCTCTCCCCTGCCTAAGAGCCCTACAGCTGGAGACTGTCATTTCTGCCCTGGAGGTCACTGTGCTGGGGGAGTAGGGGGTGCAGGAGCCCAGTGCACAGAGGGCACGTTTCCCTCCCAAAGCCTCCCTCCTATGGTTCCTCGGCCGCACCCCCAAATTGCTCCAGACCCTGCTGGTTGCTGGCAGTCCTGCAGAGGACCTCTGTCTTTCCCGACCCTTCCCTGACTGAACTCTGCCCCTGCACCTCTTTGTCCTGCACCCCACGTTGATCCCAATTCTTTGGCCTCTTGCAAAGCCCAGCAAGGTGTCAGCTCTGCCACATGGTGGCACGTTTTTTGGAGCCTGAGCCAAGAATCAGGCCTGCAGCAAGAGAGATGCTCAGTTGCCTCTCCTCTCCCATCACAGCATTGCTGGAGGGTGCAGAAGTTCATTTGGGATATGATGGCACTGCTTGGGTGCTGAGGGAGAAGGTTTTGCAGCCAGAATGGCCCCAGCAAGACAGGTCCTCTGGAACTCGGCATGACTCCCACGGCCAAGGCTGGGAAGGGGTACCTTGGTGCTGGTGCACAGTGTCAGCCTGTGGCTGTTCTGCTCCCCAGGTGTAAAACTCACAGCTTGTTTATTTTTATTAAGCCTCTTCATTAAGGCTGTTTCTCATGTGACAAAGGGAAGAGGGGATGAGGGTGCAGGGAGGGGGTAGTGACAGCCCACCCAGGTTAAGGCACCAGCTCTGCTGAGGCTCAGGCTGAACTGGATGCTCAGGCTGCAGCCCCCAGGGCTGTCAGGAGCCAGGGCTGGGAGCAGGGAGGAAGAGGAGACCCCTGTGCCAGGTCTGCTGCCCCAGAGGAGCGGGCTGGGCACTGCCAGCCAGCCCGTGTGCCTGCAGGGTCTGGAGATTCCCAGTGGAGCAGGGTCTGCCCCAGTGGGGCCCTTATCTCTGCTCACATGCCTCCTGTAGCGCCCACCGTGCTGCGTGGAGCTGATAAGGGTCTGGAGGAGAGCGGGGACCAGGAGAGGCCTGATTTATGGCCCCTCAGCCCCCCCAGTGGCTCCAGTCACTGTGGCTCCTGCCAGCTCAGCCAGCCCCATGTCTGTGGGGACAGGGCTTTCCTGGGAGAGGGTGTTTGCATTGCAGGGGGTGCCTGCACCCTCGACAAGGGTCACATTGCTTTTTAATTTCTTGCTGGAAGAGCATCTGGAAAGTGTAGTCAATTACTGGATGGAAGACTCCCTCACAAGACCGTGGTATTTACGAGTTCCCCCAGCCTGTGGGGGTGCTGACCGCAATTAGAGGAGATGGGGGAGTGAAGGTTGCCTGTGGTGAACTCCAGGACAGTGGAGCTGGAGAGCGACTCTCTGGCCTCTGCCGTAGGGACAGTAACTCCTGGGGTGATCTGGGAATGGGTGACAGACCTGAGGGCTGAGGAGAAAAGGCAGTAGCAGAGAGTTTGTTCTCTCTCTCAGAGTTGGGAGGAGATGAGGAAGATGGAGCAGGATGGGAACAGCGTGTGGGGCTGGTGGACAGAGATGGACTGGGGGTGATACGGAGAAATGTAGTGTTTAGACCATGATGAAGACGTGGGGTGCATGAGGAGGATTGTGCACGTGTATCCTGACTCCTTTGCTGTGCCCAAGTCCCCAGTGTGTAATCTGATATAACAGATGTTAGGCCTGAAGATTTGTGCCTATGTGTAACCCTCTTGGGCCCCACAGAGGGGCTTCAAATCGTGCTTCAGTGTCATACACATCCTTTAAATGCTGTGTGCTGATGAGGCAGCATTAAGGGGTCATCAGCCTTGTCCATTCCCAACAATTTTTTGCCTGCACAACCCCATTAATTAAGGGAATGAAAAGTCATCCCGTTCCTCCCGTCAATACATTACTGCTGGCAGGAGTCATAAGATAACGTGCTGCTCTGCTGGCAGAAAATTCGCCCAAAATAAGCCACCCTGGCATGTGCAGACTTTTTACCAGTTGAAGCTGAGTCTCTGTTTGGGAGTGTTTTCCTTTCTGGTACTGAGAACGAGGTGCCCTGTGTGGTGGCAGGTGAAGAAGCTTGTGGTCAGCAACCTGTGAGACAAGTAGTAGAAGAGGACCAACTGGAGGCCCACTTCATTTGTCCCCTTGTCCCCACAGGTCCCGTCTCCTCAGTGATCTTTCTCCTGAAGTGGCTCCCACCAAGCTTAGAGCTGGTTCTTGCTAGCCTTGCCCCATGCCTCATGCTCTGCATTAGCTGCCAGGGCGGTTGCACTGCTTGAAGACACGCACCCATGCATGGAGCCGGCAGGCTTGTCCTCGCCGGCTCTCACTGCCAGCGTGAGAGGAGCTACATGCGTACAGTAATTGAAGAGATCAAGGCTGAGTGCGCCCAACAGACCGACAAAGCCAATTACCCCTCAGGAATTTCTGCTCCTCAGGCTCGGATGGTGATTACAAAACCTTTGCCATTAAAAATTAGCCAAGAGAGAAACTTGTTGCCAGAGTCTGGCAGGAATTTCCCATGCCCGTCTGATACACAGAGTGACCACAAAATGTGCAGCAGCCAAACCATGGATATCACCTTTTCACAGGCCTGACATTCCCCTCTACTTTAGGAGGTGGGTAGCATGACACACAAGTGCGTGGATATCCACAGGAACAGTGCATGTGCCCACATTTGTTGGCACACAGAGCAAATAAACTGTAAAGCTGCAGTAATAGGAGGTTGTGAAACCAACAGTGATTGCACTGACAACTTCCATTTCTGGCTGTGTGCTCTGGACCCAGCTGCAGGGTCTCAGGGTAGAGGTGGAGGAGGGATGAGTGGCTGCAATACAGGCAGAGGGAAGAGGTCCTGCTGCTGAGATCTTGTGTCCTGGAAGCTGGCAGGAAAACTGTGTCCTGCCCTTATTTTGTGCAGTTGGCAGTGAGATCACTGGGTGTATGAGGTGAAGGGAAAGAGTGGGAAGGCTACAACTGGACCAGTACTACAAGCCTGACTACCCTATTCCTCTTCTGGATTCATCCTGCCTCCCTGGCCTCTCTGCTTAGCGTGGGTGTTCACTGCAGAGTTAATGAGATTATAACTCCAGTGTTGCTGGTAACTTGTGTCTTATCCACACCCACATCCCTATAAATCGAAGATGCTTTTCGAGCTGGCTGGCCAGCCAAGGAGATAGGCTAGAGTACAACCCCAAGGCTGCTGACATAACTGCTCTGCAATGCGGGTGCAGCTACCCCCTCTCCTGTACTGCCAAGTCCTCCAGGGGCTCTCTTCCCTCCTCTGGGTCAGACAGACATCTCCCCTCCCAGTCCTCTGGGAAAGGGTTTGTAGAGCCATGCCATTTCCTGCACAGCCCATAGGGCTGTGGGATAAGCCCCCCAAAACATGGAGAAGAGCCAGTAAGGCACAGCTGCTCTTCTGCGAAGTCAGCCAATGCAGAGGGAGGCTGGACAGTAAATTACATTAGTTAACTCCATCATGTGGATGAACACTTGATGGCATAAACCCTGTGCATCCTAAAGGTTGGATCTTGCAGTAGAAGAACTGGGGAAAATCTCACAATATGCTGCCAGTCCTCCTATTTTTCATTTCTTCTTCCCTCTAAGGTTTGGTAGTGGCACTAGGAAATTTTCTATAACAGTCTAGTTTTTGTTTGTGGGAATTCTCTCCTATGCAAAGAAAGTAACACCAGGCTGGAGTCCATTGACATCTCACTTAGCCCCAAAGCACTCTACATTTATTGAAAGGGAGCTCTCAGATTAGGCTGATGTTAGCCCTTTGCACTACATGACTGTCACTCTAGTATATTCCTCCTCCTTTTAGTCTCTTTATACTACCTCAGTTTTGGTAAGATATTGTCCCTAAAAACCTCTTAGCAATGGCTCTGTGAAAGCTTCCTGGGAATTCACTACTCCTTGTAACGGCAACCACAGGTCACTCTTACCACTCCGGCATGCTGCTGTGGCTGTTTCCTGATCTGTGAAGAAGGAAGGAGGAGGGATGTGATCAGGTCACTTGGCCTTTGATTCTCCTGTCTGGGGGGATTAGTAAGAATGATGAAGCTTTTTGGAAGTTTCACACCTCTTCTCTTCCAGATCTTTTAAGCCTCACTAAAAGTCACTTCCCAAAACTGAATTTGCTGGTAAAACTCTGGCCCTGGTCCTGTAAAGAGCAGTTTATGAATGCACAGCTGAGCTAACCCAACCACATCTGGAGGAGGAGGAGGGGACGGCACCTGTGAGAAACACATAGTAGAGTGGGCTTGTGTTTGTAATCCTACAGCACCTTGACGGCAGTATCTACAATTAGAAATCCCTTCTCATTGTTGTATTGTTTCCTCTTATAGCCACTGAAGATGAATAATGAATGATACAGCACCTTTACAAGACAAGAACTTCATACTCCAGCTCAAGAAGAAATAATCCAGTTACTTGGTTTCCTAGGCTCTGCTTCTTGTTTTTCATGTGCTCCATGTCTATGCCTTGCAGTCCTTCTGTCTACTAATTCCCATCAGGAGTTTGCAGTGATTTGTTACACTTTGTATTTCTGCCTGCCAGTGAAGAGCCCACACACACCACTTCCTTTGGGTTCCAGTGAGTCCTCAGTAAATTCACTGCCTAAACTAGCTGAAGCCCTCCTGCACCTCATAGTGTAACTTTTTAACACCTGCATTTGCAGTCTCCCGGGCATGCTGCTGTTACAAATATGCCACAGAGCAGTCTGGAAGCAGGATGTGCCTGTTGGATTTAACGGAACAATTCTTTCATCCTACTTCTGTTACACCATCTTTTGTCCCTGATATCTGACCTCTTTGAGAGACCTTGTCCTGGGACTGCCTTATTTAATGGAATCTTCTTGATTCTGGTTTGATTTAGAGAAAGTCTGTGCAGCTCTGGCACAGAAGAGCAGCATCAGATCTTGGTCTATTCCTGTCCCTCTTCCCACCCCTGTTATACCCTGGGCTTTGGAGGCTGTGGTCCCATGTCCTACTGTGCTGGAAAGGGTCTGTCCTTTGAGCACTACCTCATGAAGCCATCTGCTGCTGACCACTACTCCCTTTGCTTGATGCAGAGAAATCATGTAGGGTTGAAGTCCTCCTCACTCAGCCTCACAAACTCAGTCCAGTGTGTGCTATACAAGCCCACCTGCTCCAAGCCTCACTGCTGCTGCACAGGATCGCACAATTCAGGTTCAGGAGCTGCCGTGTGGGTGTGCCTGCACTCTACACTGGAAGAAGCACAGATAGTTCCTTGTAATAGCCTTTGTTTCAAGGCTCTGGGGAGATCTTAAGAGCCTGTCCCTTCCCTTTGTCAGCTGTAGCTTCCTTTGCACGTCACTGGAACACACACAGTGCGTGGGAGAGGTAATGACAGTGGAAGGAGAAAGTACTCACAATGTAAACAGTAAATACACTTTCACCTTGCACAGATATCAGAAGAGAGCCCAACAAATGACCCTGCAAGGAAAAGGGAAAAGATCTCCTCCCAGTCTGGTGTGTCTGCTAGGGGAAGGCTGCAGACGCAGCCAGCACAAGACACTGTGTTTTCTGCAGGGCAGTCTGATGCTGAGAGGAGCACTGTCTCTGTAGCTGCACTTGTTTACTGCAGTGTGATGTGGCTTTTGGAATTGCAGACAGAAATGTCCAAAATTTTATACTTGGCACGTATCTCACAGAGCTGTGGCTTGTAAAACTAAGGCTGGCCTATTTTTTCTTCCAAATATTCAAGAAAAATACTTGGAAATGACATTTTGCAGAAAAAAATTATTTCTGACTGTTCTGATTAATTTAGAGAGAAAACAGAGGTCTTGGAATTTCCCACAAAGCAGAATTTCTGTTTTTCTGCCAGCTTGACTCAGCAAGAATATTTCCCACAGGAATTTGACCATGAGCATTCATACTAGCTAGACGGTTTCTTGGAATCTATGAAGATGGTGAAAGCAAGAAAAAAAAATATGTCATAAAGCCTCATGTAGTTTCTGCCTCATGCCTTCATGTGAGCAGAGAAGATCATCTCACCTCTCTCTCCATTCTCCTCTGTGGGTTTCCTGGGAACACCCTATGTAAATGGGTACCAAAGCAAAGGTCTGTGGAAAGGACCAAAGATGACGGAGATGTGGTCTGTGAATTGTTCTTTACAGACAGCTTCCCCCTTTGTTTCTTTTTATGAATGAGCTTGGTTTTTACAACACAGCCTCTTGGTTACATGAATTCCAATTACATAGAAATTTCAGCCTTTTTTATTGGGACTGGATAACTGACCTTCAGAAATGCTTCTTCAGGTGTTGTTTTTGCTTGTGGGATCACCACTAGGGAAGGATGGGATGGAAACAGTGGAGGCTTGGGGGAGAGTCGGGACAGGAAGAAGTGTTCCAGAAATGGCAGAATGACTGGCTTGAGAAGCCTCATCCCACACCCTGTATTGAGACCCAGAAGAGCAACTGGAAATGGTATGGCCTGTCCTTACCCAGATAGGGAGTAAGAACTGGAGTGATGGAGATTTGACCATAGTTCTGTCTTTGTGTGGCTTTTTCTTTCAAAGATGCACTAGAAAAAAAAAAAACCCACCTAATAAATATCTTAGCTTCCCCTTATCCAAAAAAAAAAAAAAAAANCCAAAATCTTGGGAGATCTTCCTGGTATTGCTAGCAGAGATTTTTTTGAATGCAAGTGTAGCTCCTAAACTGCTGAAGTCTGTGGCCTGGAGGCAGCCATTAGGTTAGATGAGATGTTCTGGCTGGCCCTCTATAGCCTTAAGGAGCTGTGAACTTCAGCTAAAACAATGTTACCCTGAATCAAGTTCAAAGTCTTTGAATTGAGATTTCAAGCCTGAGCCTAGTTCGGGGGGGAAGGAACAAATTCCTGGTATTTGATGACAGTGCAAGAAGTTACTAGGAAGTTTCCCTGTGTATGCATAGCAAAAGCCAAATAACTGACTGTATTCATGTCCAAAACATTTATTTTTTTAATGGAGTGATAACAGAACCTGAAGTTTGATAACTAACTTCTAAATCTGCCTTCATCTCAGTTCCAGTGCAGGAGGACTGGTAATTTTAAAAGCTTGTTGGAAACCTGAGCTTTGATTGGTGCTGGCAGGGTAGCTGCTGCCTTTCCCATGGTTTCATAAGGGATGTGTCCCCTAAATTTGTGTCTGGGCCTAAGCCTGCACTTAGAACCAGTGGTCCACTTGGCTTTATTCACCATGGTGTGGTTTCATTGATGGTGTGACAGTGTGTGTGCTGACTTGCAGGTGCTCTGCACTTTAGCATGTCCAAAGAAGGACAATGAAGATGGTGAAGGGTCTAGAAAACATGCCCTGTGAGGAACAGTTGAGAGAACTGGGGTTGTTTTCTCTGGAGAAAAGGAGGCTTGGGAGGACCTCATTGTTTGCTACAACTACCTAAAAGAAGGCTGCAGTGAGGTGAGAGTTGATCTCCTCTACTATGCCTCCAGTGAAGGGATGAAAGGAAATGGCCTATATGTTGTGCCAGGAGAGGTTCAGATTAGATTTTAGGAAAAAAAATCACGGAAAGAGCAGTTAAGCATGGAAATAGGTTGCCCAGGGAGATGGTGTAGTCAGCATCCCTGGAAGTGTTTGAGAGGTGTTTGGGTGTTGTGCTTGGGGATATGGTTTAGGGGTGATAATGGCAGGGATGGGTTGATGGTTGGACCAGATGATCTCGAGGGTATCCTCCAGTCTTAAAGATTCCGTGATTTGGTGATTCTGTGATATGGGTGGGGATGGCTGTATGAAGCATGACTTGGGGAGCTTGCTGGGACTTAGACCACTTCCTAACAGGTTCTCCCTTGAGCTGTGTGGGTGCAGAAAAACTTCATCCAGGTGACCACAAACAAGTACTTTAGGTGATGGATGTGGGAAACAGTAAATCCTTAATGGTTGCTCACACAATGAAGTCTGCCAGATAGCAGAGAGCTGATCATGGAAGTCTTATACCTTTTGTAGGCTGACAGCACAGTCAGTGATTGTCAGGAGCTTCATAGATTTTTGGTAGAATTTGTTGTTTTGTAATGATGGAAGAACAAAATATCTGAAGATAGCATATTGTGATCTGGCTTTTTACAAGCATTGAAACTGTACTTGATATTGCTTTTTCAAATTTCAGGGCCAAAGAATGAGTTATTTCTTTTCTTGCTTGCAAGATGACAAAAAAGACACTGTGACTTTTTAAAAAATTACTTCTGCATAGTAATGTCTCATTTTTCTATCAAAGTCTCAGGCAGTACCAAGGTGACAGCAGTAGTTCTGCTGAATGACCCAGGGAATTTCAGGATCTCTTTGCTGAACTCTTTAGAGCTGTTCAGTGACAGATCCATTTCTACCTTGAAGCTGAACCCTTTGTCAGTGTTCTAAGATGGGAGTGAGGTTTTGCAAAGGACTCATTGGTTCTTTGAAAAGTTGTTTAGGTTTTTTTTCCTGCTGCTCTGAAAGCATATTTTTGTTTTAACCCATCCTTTGTGAAATTCTGCATGCTTTGCTGCCCAAGTAGAAAGTTATAACTGTGAGTGGTTAGATTTGATTCAAATCTTCTCTCTGCTCAGGTGTAATTAACATGCCAACCTCAAGAAGCTGGCAAATGGCCAGCATGCTGCACAGCACTGCTAACATCTGTCACCCTGGCTTGTGGGGAATCAGAGTTGCTTCTGCCTCCAGAAGCAAAAGGGCTTTACTGATGCCAGGACTCTGCATGGTCCGGGAGGCAGAAACAAGTCACCAAGACTGGTCATTACGCTCAAAAACATCATTTGGTGGGGTCTGCTTGACTTCCTACTCAGTCTCTGCTGTTCTTGTGCTGTCATAGTGGGGCAAAGCAGAAAGGGCAGAAATGTTTCTCTTGTGTCTGAACTCGCAGAACTTTTAAAATTTGGGTGAGTGCCTAGATGGGATGGGCTCAGGATGATCCCATTCTGCATTATGATTCCAGGCAGGCAGGGTATGTGCTCACACTGCATGCTGGAATATGTGCAGCCACTGCTCAGAGGGCTGCAATAATGTGGCACAGGTTGCCTGGTCTACTCATGTCTTTTCTTCTTTGGTCCCCATCACCACAACATCTGAGCAACGTCTCTGGTAAAGCAGGGGAGTTGGTAACAAAGGGACCTCTGGTTATTAAAGCTGGCAGGTGGAGGCATTAGCATCCTTTTATCCTCACCTGGGGCCCAGACATGCTTGTCTTGAAACTCCAGAGGGAAATACATCCTTTGTCAGGCTTTGCATGTTCCCTGCACTGACCGGTCCCTGCTTGGGTTCCTTCAGAGTGCAATGGTGAATGAGAGGGATGTGCAGGCCCTGGTGCCTCCAAGGCTCCTCCAAGCCACATAGGGCTGCTTCCTAGTTTCACAGAAGACACCTCTGGGACCTCAGGCAAGTGTCCTGCTCCTCAGGAAGCTGAATATTGCTCTCTAGTACCCTCTAGGGTTCAGAAGACACAGAACCTGGGAACTCATGGCTGTGAGATGGAGTCCATAGGAGTAGGATGGTGGCTTGGCCAAGAGTGCAAAGAAGACACACTGGTCACCTCACAAGTGCTCTAATCCAAAGGGCTCTGAAGAGCTGTTTTCCACAGGGGTGTTGCTTGCCATTGCCTTGCAGGCCAGCCCAAGTCTCTCACATCACCTCTGTCCCACCTGCAGGGCTGACCCGAGCAGCAGATGGACAGGAGTGACTCACCACCTCACAGCCAAGTGACTGAATCAGAGCACTTAGAGGCGTGGTAAGGATACTTGGGTTAAATCCCGACACTAAAACAATGAGCCTGAGGGGTCTTTATTGTCCATGAGAGTGTAGACAATAATATTTTTGTTACCAGAGCAATTGCTAGGGGGATGTGGAGACAGCAAGCCCTCTACATACCACAAGGCACAAGAAAATATTGCTCAAAAGTTGTGTCATGTTTTGGATTGCTACTCTTGATTTATTGCTTCTCCCTGCCTCTGGGGATGCAGTGCTGAGGCAATCCAGGAGTAGGGATGCTGCATTTTTGGAGCACAGTCAGGGCTGGACCGTCAGCATTATTTGTAAACACAGTTTAGGTCTATCACCAGGAATAAAAGCCGTTTATATAAACAAAGCTTGTTCAACTGCAGGCCCCTAACACTGACGCTTCGCTTTTCCCCTATTTCCTAAGAAGAAGATTAAGAAAAAGCTTAATATTTTTCACATTTTAATGATAAGGTAGCTATCTTTTTAGTCCCCTTTTCACTTTTCTTGCATTTGGACTTGTAGCTGTGAGCCCAACTCTAGGCTTCTCTACATTAATTTCTTCCTAGAAAAAGCAGGCTGCAGGTGTTTCCAGGAAAATTCAGTCCCAGCTCAGGGCAATACAAGAGATCTCTCTGAGCTGTTTCTTTTTCTTAAGAGAGTGTCCAGGAAGAATATCTGCCTCTGGTCTTGGGGGAGGATCTTCTAGGAAAGAGGCTTGAGCGGGGGGAAAGAATGAGGGAGTGCAGAGGGGGAAAGTGGCAGGAGGTTTTGCTGCAGGCCAGTAGGGAGGGAGAGCACTGGAGTGGGTTGACCTCAGCCCCTGCCAGAAGGACATCCTACATGCCACCAGCAGGACCTACTTGGATGCAGCCTTTAAGTGAGTTAGAAAAAATGTCTGTGAACAAATGGGGTTGCTGGGCCATACTTTCAGCAAGGCCAAGAGAGGGAAATAATGGGACTTCATGAGCCTCCTGTCCCAGGGAAAGAAGGACAGAGGAGGGTTATAGCTTATCCTAGAGCTATCCCCATGGTTCAGAGCAGCCAAGGGAGCCATCCAGCCAGATTTCAGTTGTGTGAGGGTCAGCTTGAAGAGAAGGGGGAATTCGCAGCAGGACACAGCAACCTGAAAACTCAGTGGAATTTGGGGTGCAACACATGGTAGAGCCTGCCCTGACATGAGCAGGAGCAGACCGCTGGCTTCCCTGCCATGTCCCTCAGTGAACAACTTGCCAAGGTGTGAAAGACCCTACCTTGCCACAGGAGGCAGAGCTGTGCCTGAGCCTCGAAACTGGAGAAATTATCTGTGTAACAGGAGGGAAGCAACATCGAGGAAGAAAGAGCTTGAAACCATGGAAACGGGTCTCCCCCCTCCTTCACTTCACTCCCATCTGTATTTCCCAGAATAGACATTGAACTCTGGTTTCTTTTGATGAGACAGACTTGGGTCAGTGAGGTTGAGAATTAAATAGCCATTGCCAGGCTACGTGAAGCAAAAAACCAAAATGCTCTCTTCCTCACTTCTCCTCCTGAAGCAGCCTCTTCATCAAGAGCCAAATTAACATTTGTGACCTGCTGTCAGGTCACAAAGTCAGAGGCCAGGAGTAGTATGAAGGGCTTCTAGGCAAACAGCCTAACTTTCCTCATCTCCTCCTTATCTTGTTTGGTGCCAGTGATTCATTTTCTCAACTGCAGATCTATTGGCCTGTTGAGAAAAATCTTGACATTTTAGCTTGGCTCCAGAATTTCCCTCAAGGTTTTGTTTTTAAGTGCATACAGACCACACTGCCCATATTGCAGATCCAGTAAGATTTCAGCAGCCACTCCACCCACTGCTGTTTGCACGCACGAGGAAAAATCTGTGCCCTAAACTTTTAAGTCTGGTAGGGCTGGGGACTGTAAGGATGAATGGTGTGAGATGGCTGGAGAGTCTTTCAGGGTAAATTGAGATATGGAGAGTAACTGATGGGGGCAAGGGCAGCTGAAACCAAGGACAAGGGACAGAGTGAAATGGAGGAGGAGGAGGGAAGTCTGATTATGAATATGTGGATAGACATGATGCAGCTGGAGGCTGCAGAACTTGTGTGTTTATTCATAACTGCTGAAAAGGATCAGTTATGCTCAGGTAATGTTTGAAGAAGAGGGCGGCACTGATGGGCATTTTGCTTGAAACTGTACAAGGGGAACGTGGAACACCTGGGAAGGGAGGGGTTATGATGACTGTGCAGTGACAATACATCCTCCTTTGTCTCTGCTTGGCTTACTCTAGCCAACCACCAAGCACAAAAATTGTTCTACCACAGCTTCTCTCCCTCACTTTAAAAAAATAAACCATCCATTCAGAACAGCCTTTTTGTACTGATGCACTAAGATACTACTAATGAGACAGACACAATCCATAAGAAAAGCTTTGTACTCATTCATATTCATCTCCATCTCCACATATGAGATGTCAAGAATAGGAATCTCCTTCTGGGATGGTGAAATGATAAAAATCAAAGACAAATGAAACAACCTGAAGATGAAATTGAGGATGTAGTGAGAGATGTCTCCACAAGCAGAAAGGAATATTCCTTCTGGAGATCATTGGATAGGCATTTAGGGATATATGCTCTGGGATGTACCAGGTTGCAGACAAACACCTAGAGGGGATAATTTCTAGCTAAAAGACGTTCCAAACTGAGGCAACCAGTTTTCTCTGTGAGCAAGGGAGGAGAAGGTTCTCTTGCTTACCTCAAGGACTCTGGCACCCAGAAGAGGTAATGAGAACAAGGAGAGCTCCTGCATACGAAGACAAGCCATACTTTTTAAAACAGCGCCGAACACACTCTGTTCTTGGCAGTGCTTGGGCTTCAGCTGTGTTGAGATCAGGCTCAGCTGCACCACTTTGCAGTAATAGCTAGCACAGATATGCAGCATACGCAGCGCTGGGACTCCATGAGGAACACGGCCGCTTAGATGGATGCTCAGATTGCAGAACACCACACTGAGCCCTCCCGCCGCCTCCAGGAAGTTCAGTGTACAAAGCGTTTTTAAAGGCTTTCATCAGGATAGACACTACAGGGGGCTGAGGAAGAAGCCTGTGGTCACACTAACCTGTGCAAGCTGGGGATCTGTGGAAAATATTATTTCTGGTATATGGAAAGGAAGCCTTCCTTTTTGCAGTGGTATTTCTGGCATGGTTACAACCCCAGAAGCACTGGAGAGCTCCTGGCTGGAATGTTGTGGGCATCTTGATACTGGAGAGAGCAATAAAACTGGCTAAAAAGCTCTGTTTTATGTAAGAGCAAGCGCATGCTACAGGTGCCCTGCCAAGTGAAAATACAACTGGGTTTATGGCCTTGTTTGTTTGTTGACATTCTGTAATCAGGACAAGAAAGTAAAATGGGAAGAGGGAAAGGTTTGCTCTTTCTCAGAAAGAAACAACAAAGTTTTTGCATTGGCATTTTCGTTGATTTTGATATATGTTTCAGATCCTACAGATGTCTCCTGTCTAAATTTACAGAGTGGTTGTTAACAAAGACACTGTTCTCTTCCTATTTTTATTAGGTGTCAATGTTAAGAAAAAGAAATTAGTCCTTCTCCTTAAAAGTCAACATACTTTTCTCTTTCTTATGATGTAGGAAGTGCCAATAGTTCTCACACCACGTCTTGATGTTCAGGTTATAGGAGTCTGAGTATGAAAATGAAAAGAAATCACTCCTTTTAAAATGCTGTGAAAACACTGTTAAATATCTATCTCTTAAAGTCTATAAATTCAAAGAGGTTTTCTTTGGAGGCAAAGTTTAAAACATTCTTAAAATACGATGCCGTAATTCAGAAATTTAGCAGAAGAATCACATTTAGACGCAATCAGAGATTTTGAGCAATTGTTTTTCCTTGGTTTTGATTCCCATTATCCTTTCCTTTTTTCCTTCATATCTTTTCTGCTCTGGTTTTTAATTCCTAGTGGAGGTCAGACATTTGAGGCATCCAATTCTGACCGATTGCCGTGGAAATAGTGATGAGGCAAAAGTGACAGCAGTGACATCATGGGAGAAACAGATGGCGAGAGCTGATGAACTTCTAAGAAACAAAGACAGTTCTGCCAATAAGTGTTCCTAGAGAACAAGAAAAACAAAACTGAGGAAAACAATCCCAGTTCATAACACAAAGAGAGAGTGCAGGGAAATTACTCCTTAGCAGTAGACTGTCTGCAAGGCAGAACTAGAACTGTGGATAGCTTTTTGAACTCCACTAGGCCTTTGACACAAATTAAATAAAAGCAGTGTTGAATACTTGTAGAGCAGATCATTCAGGGTGCAAAATCTTCCTGACACTTCCACATTATTAGGAAGGTTGTTTGGAGCATGAAACTCACAAAAAACTTCTTTGCTCAGGCATTTTTGGAAAATTTGTTTTTCGGCAACAAGACTCCCCACAACAATCCAGGGCTTTGCAGTTATGAAGTGATATTGGTGTCTTTAATAGTCTTGTTGAGATGCTGACATTGTGTGAATGTAGCTAAATTTAGAAAGGAATATGGATAAAGTGACAGTCAGCCCTGCTAATAAAGAAAGGAAAAAACCAGGAATATGCACCAGTGCTTGTCTGTTTTCTTTTATGAAAAACATGAAGAAATGGTTGATTTGGAGAGGAGAGTGTCAAGGATCTTGAGCTTCATTCTACCACCTATCATAATATTGGCATTACAACTACTCTGGTGTCTAAATATGAGAGTATTTTGTGCTTACAAGGTTGATTAAAACCCTGCTATGTGGGATTTCTGGTCTGCATCATCAGTGCAGGTAGTAATTGCAATGTCTACTCTTGGGGGAGTCTGAGTGTGGCCTCCTCTCATGAGATGGACAAACTGAGGTCTCACTGGTGATAAGGTGCACACTGTGCTAATGAAGGCAGCTGAGTTGGCACAACTTTTTGATATAAATTGAGAGACAATGAAGTATTTTGCCTCACATTAATTCGGGGACATATGAGCTGGCATTGTGGAAGACTGCATCAGCTCAGTGATGCCAGACAAGCAGCTCTTCCCTTGAATGAAGTTTGCTGTAAAGTCATCCTTCCTCTTGCTGAGACAAGGCAATTTGGTTCCATTGATGGCAGCAGAAAGACTCAAACTGAAGTTTGAGGCTGAGGCTGAAGCCTGGCTGTCTTTAGGCCTGTGAGCATATACCTCAAAAAAGAACGAAAGGGTTGTGATTCCTTCATAGAAAATACTCTTCCTTTGCTGTTGCTATTTGATCACATCATGGAAAATACATAGATATTACTTCATGCACTACAAAGACCCAAAGCCCAGTGGCTACTGAAGTGCCTTTCTCTTAGGCACTTTGAGGATCATACACTTTCATCTCCCTTTTGATGTTTATGTTTGAGCTTCTGCTCCAGGCAATCTTTACAGCCAATGGAGAGAGATAGGCACTTCCAGGTCTTGGTTCATCTGAGCACTTTCAACATCTACCTTAAAATGAGATTACCCATGTCCCAGAATGCCTGTTTCTCTCTGCTGACTGTTAAAGTATGTCTAGACGTCTAGCTCTGATGTAAATGCCAACATCTGGACAGGTTTATCCCACAAGCAAAATGTCCCCTGGTGAAATCCAGAGCAATTACTATGTTTTCTTGAAAGGACAAACACCCAAATGAGGGGTGACTGCAGAGAAGAGTGAGTCTGAAGAGAAATCCAGGAAGAAAATTATAAAGTGATCAAATTTCCACACCACTTCAAGGCCAGTAAGGATCAAAATGGATGTAGAGGCCTGGCTCATCCCCTTATCTATGGATTTGGTGGGAAGAATTTATAGATTTCAGAGGGAGGAGCAAGGAGGATCTGAATGTTTCGATAGGGTTTGTAGGAATGAGCTAATAAGTACTGGCCCTGTATGTAAATGAAGTTACATAGTCCTGTTAGCCTAAACTTTATGATAGTGCTCTGGCTTTAAAACATGACCTATTATATACAAAGGGTCTAAACATTTTGGGGGGAAAAAACAAAGAGAGAGAGGAAAAAAAAAAGTCTAAAAAGGAAAAAAATTAAAAGAAAATATAATGCTTCGATGTCCAAGAGGAACATAAAGCCCCTGTGGCTTAAATCATTCAGTGACAACTGTACTGTTTTTCCACAATAGGAGCAAAAAAGCAATCCTAGGTGCAGTGTCACCAAAGAAGACTGCTTTTTTTTATCAGATCCCCCAGAACAAAGGACCTTACAGATAGCTGTTTTCTCACATACTTGAGAATACTTGATAATTTTAAAATTTCTTTCTTTTCTACCCCCACTCTTCCATCAAACCAATAGATACTGAATTATAGCTCTTTAAATTTGGTCCCTTAGATACTGCAGCTTTAGAGTTGCTGAACTTGACCAAGACAGCACAACACATTTTTTGGTGTTCACTCATACGCATAAGTGCATTTTTCTTTTTCTTTTCTTGAAATTTCCTTCTTGGAAATTTAAGATGCATCTGTTCCTGTTGCTGCTTGTAAAGGCAATTACTATTTTGTGTGAGCAATGCCCTCTGTGTGACCACACCATATATTTATTACTGAGTTTTCTGCTGTAATAGAGTCAGTTAAAATTCATTTAGTGCAAGGAGTAAAATACCAGTGTGACTGGTGGAAAATAAAAAAGCAACAAATGTCCTACATAGGTGTATTCATATATGACTTGTTATAAAATACAGCATAAAATATGAGGGGAAGAATGTTGCTATAATTAAAAACAAAGGACTGGAAGCAAGAATATCTGGTTTCTGCTTTTGGCTGTGTCACAGACGCTCAGTGTGGCTATGGAAGGATCACTTCTTTCTCCTGTGGGTTTCCCCATCTGGAAAATGGTCTAATGATACCTTCCAAAAAGGTGCTTGAGAAGCATGACTCATTAATATTTGTAAATATCCAGGGATCAAAGGGCCTGTAGATATACAATGTAACATATTATTATGCCGCTGTTCTTAGCCAATTTCCCTTCTCTGTAAGGATGAGCTCTTTGAATTTATTGCTTTTGACCCAGGAAAATGGCCCCACAGGACTCTGTTTTTATTGACTCCAGATGAAGTTTTCTCATGTTTACAAATAAAGCCATAACTTACTGACCTCCAATGCCCACCGTGCAAGCCCTCCCTTGGATCTGGTTCCCAGTTCTCCCTGGTGCATGGCAATGAGCAAAATGCCACATTTCTGGTGAGCAGAACGAGTTTTGTCTCTCGTAGCTGGATGGCTCCTGTGAGGATAGCACAGAGGGAAATGCCCTGGGTGGGAGTTTTGAGAGTAAGAAGCACAAAGCAGGCACAGGCAGCTCAGCTCTGACATAAGGAGTGGTCACAGCTACAGATATTTTGCAGACCATGACACAATGCTGTTCTAGTAACAATTGGTCCTGTTTTCCCTGCTCTGGGATGCAGAGAGTTTACAGGTCTTCTTAGAAGGAAAATCACTTCTGCAGCTGCTCTGCTGAACCGGAAGAGCCAGAAAGCCGCCCTTGCAAATTATTTTCTCTAACTGAAGAGAATATATTACCAAACCAAAAGGGTCTTGGAAACACTTGAAAATAACACCAGAGTGATAAACTTCCAGCTATTGGAGTTTGAGAGAGAGTCTGAAAGTGCTGGAGTCCATTGGATAATATTTCTAGAGAGTGATTCTGCATATTTGCAGTCAAAGTGTTTCATCAGCCCTTAAAATTTACTTCAAAATTCATTTATTGTTATTTTGTTCTTCAGGGACATCTGAAAAAGTTTTCACTTTGGTAAGATGAATGGGTAACTTTTACTTGCTGAATACTTATGTCTTTTGGAGGTGGATAGAAACTGTGTTTTGCTTAAAATAAAATGTGTGAGCATTTCAGATATAGCTGCATTTCTCCAAATGCACTGTATGACCCACTAGAGAAGAAAAAAGTCTGATGGCCTAAAGCCAACATTGGCTAAATTAGGGACAGAAGTTTTACCCAGAGGAAAGCTGCCTTAGTTTTGGGTAATTAAAAAAAAAATTATTATTCAAAAATGTTTGCTTCATGGGAACAAGAGGTTGCAGGAGAGGCCAGGGCTGGCCACTTTGAGCAGGAAATTATTAACGATTCTTATCTTCTGGAATTTGAGTAGATTTGGTTGGTGATCTTTATAGAACAATATTTATCTTTCCCTGGTGGACTTTCTCTTTGTCTCCACCAGCTATGACAATTATAACCTGGCGTTCTGCATGAGTGGTCTTGCAACTGTGAGCCAAGGGACCCAGGAGCAAAGACAATAGAATTACGGTTATGGTTCACAAGTTGTGAAGACTTTTTGTTTAAAGGTTGGGTGGTAATTACTGGAGATTGGGGTTTGTGATTACTAATGGACCTTCAGTCCCCTCTCCCATGTGAGTCTTTGCCTGTACAGAGCTGCAAGTAATTGCATGGAGTGAGACTTTTTTTTATATGCTGTCATGTGAGTTAAGACTTCAGCATGTTTTTTTCCCTTCCCCTGTTCTGTGTTTATGAAGGAGAGGAGAAATACTAATATTCTGTGTAGATCATCCGGTGTTCAAAACTCCCTCATTCAAATTCATGTCTTCCTCAACTTCTCAACTGCCTTGGGCAAAATATCTCATTTTCTTTTCTTCCTACGCCACCTTATCTGTCCTTCCTCACTCATAAATATCCTAAAATATATATGTTTGTATGACTATTTTTTCTTACACTATCTTGAGCTATTCCTGCTGCATATGCAATAGTAAACAGTAACACAAACTGATGGTATTTTTTACTCTTTGTATATAAATGTGCCTAGTCCCAGTTGTTGGGAAAAGCTGCTCTTCACTTCCCTGCTTTAAAACTGGTAGTGTTCTGTGGGTTAACAGTGTGAGAAATGTCCCACCACAGAGGAAATCAGTGCTGGATTCCTTACCAGATAGGCCAGAGATATACTAAAAGTTTACCCTGTTGCTGGTGAGGCTGTTGTGTCCCTTTTACAGCAAGGTCTATGCTCCCTTACTGCTCTATTCAGAGTGGTTTTGTGGTGATGTGCAGCCCACAGACCACGTCACACGCTGGCCTCTTGTGTTGGTAGGCGTATCAGGGTCCTTTTGTGCCAAAGCCTGAGATGCATTTTTCCTCATGAACCAAATTCTGAAAGAGAGAGTAGGTTGGGGTAGAGGGGCAACTTCAGCAAGAGCTACAGTCTTATTTTGGCAAAAAGATATTGCCAGAGAGATGGGGTTATCCCATGGGTTTCTTAAGCCTCCGTTTTCTCCAAGTGGAGTAATAATCCTGTTTTTCATCTTTGGAGTTTAGAAGCCTTGCCACAAAGTTCTCTACACACAAAGAAAATGCTCAGAGTAGCTTCAGTGTGCTCAGGGTCAGGCCTTCTAATGGCCTGATGGGATCTGGGGACCACAAGAAATATGAGGTGCAAGGCCGGTTGCATTTCACTCTGGAATTTTTCTATCTTCTCTCAGCTAGAATACATTCCCTGGAAGGCTCAACTAACATGCCCCTCCATTAGCTGCATGTTAATTATTACCAGCTATCTCAGAAATGGAAATCTTGACTCATTTTTCTCCTTAATCCCTATCTTCAGCAGAAATGTCCTGTCTTCAGAGGATGGCTGTCAGGAGGGGACAGGCTATTCCTTTGAGTCCTCTATCTGGCTTCTTAGGAATAACAACAACAATATTAATAAGTTAATTTTTAGCAATCTCTTTCTGATGGGGTTATGCCCATCCTGTCAGAGGGCACAGGTAATGGGATTGCACTTCCACTTCCAGCTATGAGCAAGGTGTGAATGATATTCCCGTTCACACACCTGCCCAACGGGCCTCCTGTCGTGCTGTCGATTCTTTCCTATGGTGGCATTTGCAGGCAAGAAGATTTCCTTGGCGCAGGTGCCACCTGTGTTTTCACGGGCATTTTTTAAATTTGTAGCATCAGCTGAAAAGCGGCACTCCTTATTGTTCCGCTCATCCAGCCTGAAACTCATGCCCTGTCGAAACACGTGGGTGAGGGATATTTAATCCCACATCCCTCCAAGGCATCGGAGTAGATGTCACCGTGATCTTTTAGCCTGGGAGCGTGGAGCGGGCAGGAAGCGCGGATGGAGGCGGAGATGGGGCAGGCTGCTGCGAGCGCCCAGCCCGCTGCCACCACAGGGGGGAGTGTGGGCAGCACGAAAAGCCAGGCGCTTCGCTCCTCGGGGAAAAACTGGCCAGCCCACCAAAAATGCTGCGAGGGTGTGTGTGAATGCAGGTGCATGACACGGGAGTCTGCCCTGGGTCCCTTCCCCGCTCTCCCATAAGCCTGGAGTATGACGTGGGCAAGCTGAGAGTCACGGGAGCTGCTTTACCTGCTCAGAAGTTGCCTTTAGCCGCCCCCAAGCTGCCGTGACTCAATGTGAGGCAGTGACACAGCAGGGACAGATACGGGCATCTTCCCAGGCGTCTGGAGGGTCTTCTTCCAGAGGCATCTCTTGGGATTGAACAGTAGGAGTAGGGTTGGAGGAATGTGGGGACCTGGGGACACCAGGACAGGAATGGAGCAGTGGAGAGCCAGGAGTGGCCTGTGAGAGTTTGAACCTTGTGGAAAGCAAGAGCGAAGGTGATGAAGTTGACTGCTGCTTCTGGAGACAGCGATGAAGAAGGAAAAGAGGCTGTCAGGAAGGGAATTGCTACTGGATGTGGAGAAAAAGCACTGACTAACCAGCAGGTAGGTGAGAATCCCTATTGCAATCAGAGCAAGCCACAAATACAGCCACAGAATACAACTTCTGTAATAGATCAAGAAGCTTAGGTCAGAAGGGACTGTGGTGACCATCTCATCTGATTTGTGTAGCACCTGACAAAGAAACTTCCTGAGTTTGTCCCTGTTTCACTTAAGGAGAAACATGCTGTTTTCTATAAAGCTGTCTAGAAAGATTTCCAGATTTCAGAAAATCCACCAGGGCTTCTTGTAATTTTCCTCAGGTGTATTTTTGCCTCATTTCTAACCTCCAAGATTTCCTTGCATTGTCTGCTCCCACTGGCTCTTTCAATATTTGTAACTGCTAAACCAAGGAGAACCTTGTTGTTGCACTCCTGTCTCCAGTAGAAGACTCTTACATGCCATTACCAAATCACCCATGACCTTCTCTTTCATCCAAAAAACAGGCTACATCATGGCAACCCTTCTCCATGGCATATTTTTCAGTGCTGCAGTCATCCTCTGGCTCTTCTCAGCACCCTCCCGACTCCTCCCTGCCCATGCAGCGATCCCAGCAGCAGTTTCCTTGGTGCTAAAGGCTGGCATGATGCAAACTCCCTTTTCCTGTTTAATAAAAACAGCTCCTGTTTTGCAGCCCAGGATGTCATTACCCTTGACACTGTATTTCACTCTGGCAGATACTTCCATGACCTCCAAGTCCTCTTCAGATTTCTGGCTTGCTTGGATAGAGATCCCTTTCTGGTAGGGGGACTCCTCCTTTCTGCTACAGCTGAGTCATACTTTTCTGCATGAAAATACATCACGTTTGCATGAGCCCATGCAATTTGTATTGTTCTGCACCAAAGACATCCTCTTCACCACTTAATAATTCTATCTTTATGCTATCTTCAGATTTCAATAGGAATCATTTTGTACAGATTTTTGAGTTGGATTTGAATGAGCTGGGCCAAAAGCACCAACTATCAGTGACTCTTCTCTTACAGTATCACTTCCCAAGATCTACTAGTTATCCAGTTTTTAATCCTTTTAATAAGATCCGTGCATATTTTCTGTCATTCTATGGCATGAACTAAAATGGCCTGAAAAAGTTAAATAAATTACATCAACCCTTTTACCTCTGTTAAGCAAACTTGTAATCTCGCTGATAGAAGCTGTCATTATACCAAGTTGGTCCATTTTCTGTGCATCTAGACTCACTGATACAAATTATACTATCCTCTTGAATTAGTTCTTCCTAATTGAAAAGCTCAGGAATGGAGGCTTCACCAGCTCTGTGGGTATCTTGTGCCAGTGCTACCCAACATTCCGGTTTCTTTCATGGTAATATTGGTACAGTGCCACCTTATTTCTAGGCAAATGAAATCTGTTTTCCCAAACTTATCAAAGCCCCTCAGAATCTTTTCCTAGCACACTTTTTAGTGCTTTACAGATTGGGGGTTTTTGTGTGTGTTCAATCTAAATCACTGCCTTCTGGTTTCTTTTGCTTCTGTTACATTTGTTAAAAACTCCATAGTCTCTTTTGGAAAAAAATATGTGTCATCACTATCCAAACTCTACAACAGCCATATTGGTTGGCTACAGCTGTTCCCTGTACCGTTATAAGATAATTATTTCACCAGTAGTACCCCAAAGTAATTGTCTAGAACTAGGTTTTTATATCCATTTGTTTTACTCTGCTCAAAAAAGCTGTCTTACTACCCGTAAATCTCCTGTTCACAGATATCTTCATGTGCTTTTGCTCCCCATGTCAATTTTATGCAGTTGCAATCAATTAAATTACATTAATTATTGCTACTAGTTTCTCTCTTCCCCCATATCTACATATACACAAATCCATACAGAGACCAACATCTACATATTTAATTATTGCTTTATTTTCCCTCCAAACCGCCCTTCTTTCTCGATTATGGTATTTCAGCACCAATAAAAATATTCAATTTCCTAACTATTCCATTTTTTCTGTTTGTGTTTCTCTCCCATCTCATTTAGCTCAAAGCTGAAGTGTTTTCCACTTTGAAAACTGGCTTTTTTAAACCTTCAGGTTTGTATATGAGCAGTTTGGACTTTATTCTGTTTGCCTGCAACAAATCACATTGAGTCACGCTCGTTTCACTCTTAATCAATAATTAATTTTCAGTTCAGTTACTAGTCTTGCTCTAGTGCAGAATGCTAATAGGAAATTAATTTCCTCCAGAGGAAAGTGTTTTGGAAGGTCCATCCCGACCCTTTCTATCCTGCTCTGCCTCTGTTCTGCTGGCAGAGATGTGTGCAACTCTTATGGGGTCACCTTCCATGTTAGCCTAAATATGTAAAATATGTACCAGTCTTCTGGGATGCAGCTGACTGTTTTGGTCTTAATCCTGCAGTGCTTTGGAGCTGGACATGCTTTGATGCCTTCAGGACAGAAGCAGCCAGCAATAAACCACCCTGGATAGTTTTTTCCTGTTTGCCAGCAGGTGACTGTCCCTGAAACGTCTACAACAACAGAGCACAGTCCATCTCCTGAAAGAAGGCGCAGAGGCGCTGTGTTGGCTGGCTCCAGCTGTGTGCTTGGGTGCCTCCATCTAACTGTTGTCCATCAGTGTGCAGGGATGTCCATGTGCCCATGAACATCCTGATTCTTGTCTGGTTTCTGCTACTGGGCCATGTCTGGGGGGGAGATCACTCCTGCACTGGGAGCCTGCCTTAGTGGTGACCCCATCAGAGGCCTTCATTCTCCCAGATGTCCAGATACAGAGGTGGGATTCCCAGAGAGCAGTACCATCATGATCCTCTCAGTCCTCCCCTTGCCAGAATGAGCCCTGGACATGGGAGAACAGGTAGCTGACCCAACAGCTGCTCTCTGAAGCACATATGCACATTGTTGGAGAAAAATGCAGCCAGCTCAGGCAACCTCAGCGGCTGCTTAATGAATTTTGACTTGTACTAATTTGCCAAACTTTTGACTGGATGAAATTGGCACTGGCTGATGCAGTTCTTTCATTTACACTGCTCAGTCTGGAACAAAATGAAAGGCAAGTGCTTTTGACTGAAACCTGGCATGAGCCCCCAGCCACCAGCCTCAGCTCTCTGTCACACAGGATGCTGTCCAGCAGTGAGGCCAGTCTGCACATGGTCTGCACCTGGGTCAAGAATGCATGTTATTAAAGAAGGCAACTCCCTTGGCAACCACTTCATTCTTCAAGGTGGTAGCCCTTGGGCTTCTCAGTGTCTCTTATTGCATCAAAGGTGCTGTTACATAGTGAACTGAAAGGCTGTCCTCTTCCCATGGAATTCTCCAGGCGCTATCCCTTGACTGAAGGGCTACAGACCTTTTACCAGCACCTCCTCTAGCAAGCTCTGCATCATCTTCTCATCATGCACTCTGCCCAGCCCAGTGTTATTTGCTCAGACCCCTCTTCAGCCCCACAAAGAGCAGGAACAAGGGTATGTTCAACAGTGAGAGAACTGAAGTACAGAACAAGTAAGTTATTTCTCTTCTAGAATTCACCTCTTCCCTTCAAGGACTTTAAAGCCGCCTTCCTTTCAAGCAGAAAAGGCCAGCTAAATCACAGGCCCAAATGGTGCTTCAGCAGAGCTTTGCAGCTGGAGCAATTCACCACTGCAGGGTCCTTCTGCTGAGAACCACGAAAGATCAAAGCAAACTCCCCAAGTGAAACGCAGTGAAATGTGTCAGTGTGCAAAGAGGAGAGTGAGCAGATGTGTCAGAGACAGAACTGCTGGTCTCCAGAGCCAGGCTAGCTAGCTAGGCATGGCTTTTCATGAAACACACTTATTCTTGCATTGAGTTTCCTGCCTGGCTTCGTTTGCTTAATTATTTGTTTTCACAGATAGCACTGGTTTGTGCAATCATTTTCTTTGAAAACGGAATTCAGCTCATGTTATTTCACCTAACTGGGCTGATGTTGAGTAAAGCAAAACTTGTTTTGCTGACAGCCCTGGTCCCCAGCCAGTGACTGTACCTGG
Organism: Leptocoma aspasia; assembly: GCA_013399835.1. Classification (NCBI taxonomy): domain Eukaryota; kingdom Metazoa; phylum Chordata; class Aves; order Passeriformes; family Nectariniidae; genus Leptocoma; species Leptocoma aspasia. Next base: position 1,131,763 of record VXAX01004361.1, read on the forward strand.
GATGTTGCCTCAGAGAATGGTTGTCTTGTCCCAGTGTCAGGTGTGTCCTGGGGCCCCAGCACTGGCTGCAAGGCACTGGGAGACATAAAAATGAACTTCCCCAAAACTAATGGCACACAACTTCCAGCTGTGGCAGAAAGATATTTTGGGTGGGCAGGATGGCTTTTTGCCATCCAGGCTTCAGGGTCATGAGCATTAAAAGGTAAAGTGATTTAAACATTTATTTAGTTCAGGGTAGAGAGGGTGTTTTTGCAACTTTTGAGAGTGTAAATGAGAAAGGGAGATGGAAAGAAATGGCACAATGCTGTTTCTAAAGGGTGAGGGAAACTTTATTCTAACTGGCCTGCTTCTCTTGTATGGGGAAGCGGGTTGGCTCGGGACATGGGCTCTGCACATTTAAATACATTCCTGTAAGAGCTGTTTTATGAGTCACTTTCAGCAAAGACAAACTGTTAGGTACTTCATAGCAAATGGTTTTGGAGCAAGGGCTATGGATTTTCCTTTGCTAGGCTTGCTCGTTCACGACCGCTGCTGCCTCACATTGCAATGACAAGAGAGCGCTGCCCTGCGCAGGTTGGGAGCGCTGACCTGATGGTCCTGTGCTGTCCTGCAACACAAGTACAGATGGATGCTTGTCCACCCACAGCTCAGCTCCTGTGGAATGTCCAGGAAGGGCAGGGGGTAGGCCTGTACTGTGTTTTCAGATACCAGGATATAGACAATATTTTAGATTCACTGGTGATTTACAAACTCACATCCCTCCCGCTGTCTGTTGGCCTTTAAAAGAGTTAATATTGCATATTTGGGAATACAGATAATACTGAAAAGCAATTTCTGTATCAAACTACAGATGTCAAAAGCTATGCTCTTTGACCTGTAGTTTAGTTCCAGAAAAAAACCACTTCTTTTCAGATGAGCAGAAAATAAGCTGGAAATGACGAAACTGATCATGTGTTTGAACTTAATTTTGTTGATGGATGGCATTTGTATGAGTAGCTGTCTCTATGGTTTTTGTTTTAAATCATTTGGGATTTTAATATTGACCTTTCTGTGAATTGGTGACATCAGAAAACCTATTACCCAATTCATATTTTGCCAATTTTCTTCAGAAGTAGTTTTATTTATGAATATCATATTTGTAAGAAAGGAGGCCTTTCTGACATCTCAGGCATTCTAAGCCTTGGCTACATTTTGTCCTACTGGTGTAAGTGAAGTTTTCCCAGAACTGACACTAGTGAACTGTTGTCTCAAGTTAAAGCTGTTTTGGACCAAAGTTCCTTCCTCCAAGATTTGGCTTCAGAACTCAGTTTTGAAATGCTAAGAGGAAAAAAGAATTTGGGAAATTATAATTAGCAAGGAGGAGGCCGATGAGTTTGCCCAAGGATGAGGAAGGTTCTCTCTCAGCTTCTTTTCTCAAGAAATGCTGTACACCCTGCATTTCAGTTCCAGAGCTGAGAAGTGCTCCCCCAGGAGATTGAGAGCTGGAGAATTTAGGAGCCTTCTAACAGATTATTTGCCCTTATTTTGATCTTTAATTAGGTGGGGTATTGCCCAACCTTTTTTGGGGTGTGAAGGTGTGATTCTGGGCACACACCCACCAAGGTGTGTGGGCATCTGTGGAGTCTAAAAGCAGAAGGAATTTAAGAAAACTCCCCTGCTTTGACCAACCCAATATACTTTCAAGAAATCGCTCACTGAACTGTATTCAATATGCTCTACTTAAGATCCTCACAAAACTGAAATACAATCTTGTGTAAACTGCAATTGAAAAGAGTTATAAAATTTCCATTTATCCAAAACAATTTGTAGGGCCTGTTATTTTTAAAAAATTGCATGCTTTTAGAGTATAGAGCCAGACACTAATATACCGCTGAGATGGAAACCTTGCAATTGTATATATGGTTTGTGGTTTACACATCAGATAATAATCTAGCATAAGTATGAAAATTTAACTGGCATCCAGCTGCAGATTTTATTGGAGCATCCTTTGGTTGGGGTTTATAGCCCACACAATTGAGTAGGCAGGGTTTCCTGAAGAGATCAGGTCCCAAGTCATTTGTGGAGGTGAAACTGGGATGATCACGAGTTACTTGTGGGAAAGGGGGTGGGAGGAGGAAATGGTGCAAGGAGGTCTGCAGTCACCTGTGGGGAAGTGGTGTTTGGGGATGGGGAGATTCCCTACCTCAGCCCCTAATTACTGGGGAAGAGGCACAGGTATTGTTTTGGTACATATACTTTTCACGTCCCTCTGGTACCCTGGGATGGGGAACCACAAATAGCCAGTAGCTGCTCTCTTGCTCTCTGGCTTTTCATTCTAGGGAAGTTATACCTCCCAACCCGACACACCCCCTAACTTTCATTGTAGAGGGGCTTTTGGGTCTCACCAAGCAGATGAGAGGAGATTGGGTCAGCACTTGTTGGCACCATGCCTGGGTGATAGGCATTCTGTGGCTTCTTCCTTCTAGGGGAGCACTGGTGAGTGAGTGGCCAGAGAAAAGACATGACCTGTGCCAAGGTGTGCTCGTGATCCTGTCCCCGTCCCCAGAACTTATTCTGACTGTCAGATCTGTGGGCAGGAGGCAGTTCTTTCTGGATCAGATAGACACCATTGGTTGGGGTCTGCTACCTTTCTCCTTGGTGCTGGTTGTGGTGATAGTTGTGTGGGGTGCTGATGCAAACCACAGCCTGCCACTGCCAGGACTTTGGAGAGAGCCTTGCCCTCTTCCCTTTCTGTGGTGAATTATGTTTGTGGTATTTGGCCTTTGCTACAGCTCTGAAGTGTGGTGAGAGGTGCTGGGGGGACTTTGAGGCCCATGGAATGCGGAATAGGTGCTTTGTGGGTTCCTCTGGACTGAAGTCCTGTTTGCTTGTCTTTGCAGAGGACTGCATATGCAGAGGACTGTCTAACTTCTGTGTCTCTGTTATTGTACTCATTTGGTGCCTCACTGATGTTGTTCTGATTTGATTGTTGAATAGATTTATTTATTGTTCAAGTCAATATTGCTAAATGCCACTTGATTTGCAGGGGAGGGATAGACATACTTGAGTTAGTTTTATTTTTGTTTGGTAGTAACCAAAATGTCAAAATCTGAGATCAAGCCATATCTCCTTCAGCAAGCAACATGTGTCTAGCACCTGGGACAACCAAGTGATCAACCTCAGACAATAGAACAATTTTCCTGAAATTAGCATTTGGTTCTTAGACCCATAGCCATGAATAACACCCACTTCTTATGCTCAGAATGTAAAATATGAGCTCCAGGACAAATGATAATAAATGAGCCCAAATGAATTCTCCCCTGCAGGAAATGATTTAATAAGTAAGGCTGCCCCATCAGATACTTCTCCAGGGAATGTGATGTAAGTGTAAGGTGAAGTACTATCACAAAAACCGTGTGTGTATACTCCTACCAGATCTATTAGCAAGGGAAATATAAGTCAGGGTCAAGATGATTGTACCCTTAAGCTGACATTACATATCGTTTTGGCAGGAAGAGCTGTTTTGAGTTTCTTGATCTCTCTGTAGATGTTAAAACAATCCTGCTGATGGTTGAGGACCTGTCCTGTTACCTCCACTCACTTGCCACTGCCTCTGCTGTTGCTGCAAAAGCACAATACAAAGATCCAGTCAGTGACAGGAAAACAGACAAAGAGTAAGGAAAGGGATGCAACTCCTCATAACATGATGTGATTATTGACTATGGGGAAGTGTCCATGGAACAAAATCAGCCCAGAAGGACAGAATGAGTGATGGTGCTGTGCATTCATGAGAATTTTCTCTCTTTCCAGAGGCTGAAGATCCTTGGGAAACTCCTGAGTGACAGAGGTAAGTGAAACTGCCAGTGGGTGGTGCATGGGCATCTCTAATGCTTGCAGATCCGAGCTGAGCGCTGCCCTTACCCATCACATGTATTCTATTTACATCACAGCAGAGGGAGCGTCGGCAAAGCATCTCGGAGGAGCAACCTTTTGTTATACCTACAGCTGCTCCCTTCCCTGTTAGTGCAACTGACACAAAAATAATCACAATAATAAGACTCGTGCAGCTAATTGATTCACCATTTTGTGACCATTGCAGCCAACTTGGCCATAGCTTGGTTACTGCACCTTGTGTCCCTGTGATTTCTTACTGGGAAAGAAACACCTGAAATACCTCAGGATGTTTAGGATCAGTTCACCTGGCTGCTTCTCTCTACAGTTCACTCCATTCTGGCCTTTCTTCCATATCTGCTAGAAGGCCGTACCAAGATGTTGATTTTTCTTGTGCTGTGCTCCCTCTGCGCTGAGGGACTATATTTGAAATCAGTGAGTGAGCTGTGTGTTAAGAAATAGCTCTGGCACTAAAATGCTTAAAATTACTCTCTGTTTCTCTGACTTCTCTCCTAATTCGGATTATCCCCCCGGACTTGCCCACAAGATGGAATACTAAGAAAATATTGTTTTGTTTAATTTGTTTTTTGATGTCCACATTTCTCACATTTCCTGTTCCAATTTCAAAGTGAGTCTGAGCTCCGCCACTAACATTGCTCTGGCTGTTATTTTGGGGATCTGAGAGAGGGGATTAAAAATAAACGAAGTGCGGGTAATGCATTTCTTGCCACAGGTTCTCTTAGGAAAGTCAGTTACTGACATTTGTCTCTTTTCAGGTTAAATAGAGGGATTAGATGAAGGGTATTACTAACACAGGTCAAGGTATTAAAATATGGATGCCTAAATTTAGGCTCCTAATTTTGTATTTTGAGCCCCTAAATAAGGCTTGATCTTATACCCTTTGAAGTCAATGCCAAAACATTGACTGAGTTCAATCTCCAAGATGAAGTCCTAAATTATTCTTAAAAGTTCTCAGCGTCTCAGCTCCAAATAAGTCATTACCCTGCCTCTTTGCAAATCACGCGTCTTTCCTTGAGTTCCTAAACATGGGGCTCATGCTTTTAGGTATTCCATATTTAAAATCCTGCCTGTTGATGCCTTCTGTCTCAGGGGCCATGGACATGGGAGCGTAACAAGGCTAATAAAGAAGCATAGCTGGAACACAGATTTGCTTTTTTGGTGAGCAGTACTTAGCACGAACACTGCAGATTCTATAGCAATCTCCGTATTTATTGTGGTGTAAGGTTAACATGGAAGGCACATGAATGTCCTTGCTGGTGCCAAAATTCAGCAAGTACATGACCATTTGCACAAACTTCACATACACTGCTCTCCTGGTAACAGGATGTTGGCAGGTGGGAAGATCACAGGATCCAGATGAAACATAAAACCAGATGAGCAATCCCGTAGTGGTAATTTTAGAAGCTGGGTTCTGTACATTATTTACAGTACATTGTAGCTTTACGGGGATAAGGCTGCCCCTTGCCAGTCATGGATTTAATGTTTTCTGTGGGGTTTCTGGGGGGGACTTTCCTCAAAGCAGCAGCTGGAGGGATTTTGTCCATCCAGAGGAGTGTTAGAATTGGAAGTTATTTGCAGTAGAGCTACCTTCATTCATAGAACCCTCATCTAGCACGAGGGGAAAAGGCACCTAAGACCTTCCACCAATTGAGTGAGTTAATCTGCTTGCTGCTAGTCTGAAGTGCAGGGGCCTGTTCACAGTGAACTGGGACAGAGTCAAAGTGGTTCCTGCCTCTGGAACTTTAAATTGGCTTTACCTTCAGTCAATGAAGTATCCCCTCTTTTCCCTGGGGGAGGTTGAATTCTCCCTGCCTCTTGGAATGCATTTTTTGGCAATTGCATCCTGAATATGGGGAACTTCAGTTATTTCGGATGGGTATTTGTTTCTTCAGAAACCCTCTGCAACAATTTGTAAAAAAAATTACAGAAAAAGCAAAGGAAAAGGGATTATTTTGCAATATTTGAACAACACCCACCACTCCACTGTAGGAGCATTATCCTTGAGGAGAAAGGGTTTATATTCTCCTTCAGGCTTTCGACTGGGCTGGATTTCTACCCTTGCCCAGATGAAAGGCTGTGGGTACAAGGGGTGTGGGGTGTGACCTGCAGCTGGGGCAGTGGAGGTGCCAGATGGGAGCTGCTCCTTGCTCAGGCAGACCTGTCACTCATCTCCCAGCCTTCCTCAGGATCAGTGTGACCAGGGCAACATTCCCACATACTGCACCAAGGGGTGACACAAAATCTTTAAAAATTAAACAAAGGGACGAACTGATCTAAGATCTACTGAAAGCAAAGATTTTTTTTTTTNTAGAGCCAATGCTTTGCCTGTATCACTATGAGTCTGTGGCACAGCACTGGAATACCTGCTTTTAAATGACAAGATAGCCTTTTCTTTCTTCAGTGTCTTTTCTCCCTACCCCTTTCCTCCAGCCCGTGGTGAGCCCTGGGATCTGCCAGTCTGGACTTCCACTCCATCTGCCACATAAGGTCGTCGGAGGATGAAAGCGGGAGAAAGATGTATGTTGACACACGCATATTGTTACTATGTATGCCGTATGAAGAAATATTCTGTGTGACAGGAACCAAGCAGCTCAGGTGCTGAATGCTCGCACCTAACTCAGCGAGACAAGGCTGCCTCTTTGCCCTTCCAATACCTTCTCAGAAAGCAGGGTGGGGTTTGTCTGGCAAAACCTTCACCCCTTCAGTATGACACGCTTTCTGCACACCCGGGCACCACTCAGCCAGCACAGGCAGGCCCCAGAGCCACGGGAGAATACCACTGGGTTAAGAGCAATAAAACCCACCTGAGAGGACAACGCTCCTTCAGCCCTGTAACACATAGGTGCTAAGAAATCCCTGTATCTGAAAAACCCCGTCCTGGGGGGGTGGTCAGATGATGGGTGTGATTACAGTTTGTCCCCCGCCGCCCCTCTCCCCAAATGGCTCTGCTGGACTTTGGAACAATTCCCACGGGCAAAGTGAATTTTGACCCGAACGTGTATCCACCGGCATGACAGCGCGGCGAGAGAGCAGGGCAGGGAGCTGGGCTCGAAATGCGCGAGCCGCGAGCCTACGGCTCCGGCGTACGGAACCGCGGGGCTACGGCCTCCGCGGCCAGCTTGGAGGGCGGGGAGGAGGCCGGGCCATCGCCGAGGAGGTGGGACTTGCCGGAGCGTCTCTCCCCGTGGCCGCTCTGATCAGTTGCAGAGTGCTGACGAGCGGCGGGCGGTGGGGCGGGCGCTGCGCGGAGCCGCCGCTGGAGTGCGCGGAGCGGGGCTGCCGCCGCGCCGGGGGCGAGGAGCGCACGCCGCGCCGGCGGGGGACAGCGCGCCACGGGAGCAGCCCTCCCCGGGCACCGGGACCTGCTGTTAGCTTGCCNTTTTCTTTTTTTTTTTTTTCATATATTACTATTCTGATTTTTTTTTTAAGCGGTGGACAGAGAGAGGGAGAGACAGTAACGGAGAGGACAGGAGGAAAACGCTCTGTTCGTCCTTTCCGGCACCACCACCCCGATTTGCGGAGAGGGGTCGGGCCGAGCGGCGGCGGAATCAGCCCCTTTCCCCCGGGGAGGCGACCCCAGCTCGGGGAGCCGCCGGAGGCAGCCGCCGCGAAGAGGGGGCGCAGGAAAAGAGATGCACTGAAAGTTTCCGCGCAAACTTTGCCGTGAGTGCGCGAAACCGAGCGAGGGCGGCGCGGGTGCCTGCCTGCCCCGACGCGGGGAGAGCGCCGCGGACGGGCGCCGCTGTGGAGCTCGGACTGCCCGGCGGCGGGGGCCGGGCGGCGGCAGGGCGGCCGCGGAGCCTGCGCTCGGCCCGGAGGAGCGCCCACGGAAAGCAGCAGCGAGGGCCGGCGGAGAGCCGGGCTTATGGAGGGGTGAAACCGGAGACCCCGAAGAGGAACCCCCTTTCCCCCGCAACCCTTCACAGCGCCCGGCCGGCGGCACCCCAGGAGGCGGCGGCGGGCACGGAGGAGGCGCGGGCGAGAGCGCGGCGGGGCGGCGGCGGCAGCGGGGCGGCG
>VXAX01004361.1:1139712-1159158 GCA_013399835.1 Leptocoma aspasia
TCGGCGGGGCGCGGGGCAGGGAGGCAGCGCGCTGCCTTCTTGCATCAGCCTCGGGTCTCCTGACATTGCAAAAGGCTGCTTCGGCGATATTTGCCTTGGGTCCCAGCTCGGGTTCGTGCCGCCGAGTGGAGTTCAAAATGCCTAGCTGGAAAAACAAATAAGAGATCAAAGAGGACAAAATGGATCCAGAATTTCTTTCAGATTGGACAAAAAAAAATTAATCAAAATATAGATCTCCTGCACCGAGATTACAAAACCAAGGATTTTTCTCTTCCTCTTCAGTTACTTTTACCTCATTGTCATTCTTGAGGAATTAGAAACCAACTCTTCCTCCTTTCCTTTTTTTAAGGAAAAAAGAAGGGCAGCTTTCTTTGGAAACCTGTCCTATAAATCTGTTTTCTAAAGAGTCAAGAGGGCTGTGTTGCCAAGAGATATTAAGGGGTTTAGACACAGTGCCCACGTGAAAGCGGCTGTTCGCGAGGCAGGCGTGGATTACGTTTTAAAGGTTATAACAGGTTAGTTCTCTCCTGCCATTTCTGCTCAGCACTTGGAGAGAGCGCGGGCCAGATCATCTCCCACAATTGTGAAAATAAACGTCGCTTGCAAACTAATCAGTTATTCACATTGTTTGTTCAGTACCGATGCTGGAAGGCAACTCCCCAATTAGGAGCCATTTCAGCTGTAACTGAAGTCATGCAAGCACTGCATGCTTTGTTTCTAGCCTGTTATATCTCTACTTTATCCAGTGACAGCCGCACATTAGGCTGTGCTCGGCTGTGCTCGATGGGAACTGAGCCGCACTCTCACTTGAGTGTGGCACAGAGCAGCTCCCTGCTGCCTTCCTGCCAGATTTGGCTGGTGGGACAATTGTTTCTGCTCTCCAGGAGTTTTTCCACCGTCACCCAGAATAGGAGTTTCTTTGCCTCCCAGCTCCTCAGTAAAATTGTACAGTAGCATCTGTTCCCCACCTATAGTGTAGACAACTCTGTATTGGTGTCCAGTGATAACACCCTTTAACCCTCCCCTTGTTCCTTTTCCCCTCCCCTTCCTCTTCCCCAGAAGAGGAAACGGCGGATCAGGTAGAGTCGAGATCTGTCTGTCCTCATAAAAGCCTCATGCTGCCTTTTCTCCTAGGCTGGAGGATGGTGCAGATGAGAAAACAGTATAACGATGGAAAAAATGGTAGGGAAGAATTACAGGAGTTTGGGGGGAAATGTTGCAGGGACAGACACGAGAGATAGCTAGAGGTTCGGGTACCTGGGTGATGTGGGCTAAACAAGTGCTCAGGCAGATCGACGGTGAGATCTGTCCTTCAGTTCTGTCCTTATTTGTCCGTTGGTTGTCCGGGCACCGCGGTGATGGGAGCGTTAGAAATACCAGCAGATCTCACGTAGGCAGCTTGGTGATGACTCTGAGCATGGCAGAAGGCATGACTCTTCACACAGGACTAGGGTTTGTGTGTTGATGATAATATTTATCGGGCTGTCAGGATGATCTATCTAGCTAGCCAGGCACATTAGAGAGCATTAAATAAAAGCCCTGACAGAGTCTGAGTTGGGGAAGCAGGGTCCAGCGTGTGTGTCAGGCAGCTTTCCTGGAAGTGAAGGAGAAGGGATGAAGGAATCACGGCACTCCTCTGGTGAAGGTTCAGGGGGATGACTCCTTACTGAGGCAGTTGTTATGGTTGCTCCTGCAGCAAGACTTGGATGGTGGGAAATTGTTTCATGGTCGGATCTGGGCAGCACTGATGCCACAAGTGTCTGCCTCCACTGGTGGTGACAGCCTTTCCATGCAGGCGAGGGAAGGAAAGGCACTTTTGCAGTGCCACCCCCCAGCTGATGGAGTGTGCTGAGCGGTATGCATAGTCCTCACGCACCATGGGATTGGAGAGCTTGCATTGTTGTCCCCTTCCGGTCCTCCCATTCCTAGAGAATGGGGGACAGGTGGTTATTCCCCATCTTCCTTCATCTGTGAGTCTTGCTGCCAGCCTGGTGACAGGTCACTCCTGGTGATGGTCTGGGAACTCTTCCCCTCCTGCCCAGTAGAGCAGAGGGACCTGGATTACAGTTACCAGCTGTATTGCCATAGGGAAGAGGCAGTGATCAGACACTGAGGGAGGGAGAACAAGCCTGTGACTAGACTGTTAATGATCGCACACCCACCAGGATGCCTGCCTTTGCTGTGCCTCTGCACCACGCCACGATGGGGAGCCACCAGAACCTGCTTCCACAGTCCTTAGGCAGCTGGGACGCAGCAGGTCACCTTCGCCAGAGCCGTTCCTGTGCTCTGAGGAAGGGCTGGAAAGAGGAGCACTCCTTTGGGAGCAGGGGAGAGGGACATCTGAGGGGCTCACTGATTCCTGAGCAACCCCAAATCCATTCTCCTGTCTGTTCTGTCAGAGGTGCCTTGGCTGTGCTGGCAGCTTGCAGGATTACTGACCTCTGTCTGCATGTACAATGGAGAAGGAGTGCAGTGAGTCCCATTCCCCCCCCCTCCTAAGCAGAAAACGCTGAGAATTTCTAGAGCCTAAGATGAAAAGTGCCTTAACTCCTGTCCCAGAGTCCCTCTCAAAGTGGATGGATTGTTTGTTCCAGTCCTAAACAGTTACAAAGCTCTTTTAATGAGCCTGCACAGATTAGGGGGAGGGGAAGGGAGAGAAAGAGTACTGGTGGTGAGGGGGGTGATGGTTAGAGAGGAATGACTTGATTAACCTTTTCTCTCCCTCCAGAGAAAAGCTTGCTTTTGACAGGGACTGGGGGAGAAGGGAGACAGGGAAGGTACAGACATGTGGGTGGTGTGAAGTGGGTTTATTTGTTAGGGAAGGTTTTACCCCACAGAGGGAGGGATGTGCATTTGCTACAACCTGCAAAGAGCACAGAAAGGAGCTTCCTCTGTCAGCCCCGTTCCTGGGCTCATTTATCCTACTCTCAAGGCCGGGCCAGGGGTTGCTTCCACACTACTGTGAAATGTTGAAAATCTATTGGAAGGAAATTGTGTTACAGAACTGTTGGGTAATGCCAAAAGCCAGCAGAGGAGAGCATGACCTTCAGGCTCCTACCGAAGGGCACAGTTGGCCAGCTTGTCCTGAGGAATGTTTTTGGTTCCCCATGTCTGATATGTAGCAGACTGTTTTGAAGTGAGGCACAGGGCCCTGCCTCACCTGCTGTTCTAGTGGACGTGCTTTGAGGGCACTAGGCACAGGTGAAAGATACTGCTGAAAGGGCAGAAAAGTTTCTTGGAATAGTGATCAGAGAGCCTGTTACTGATAGTTCTGGGAAACCTTTCTAGTTTCTGCTGAGAGTTCCCCTGGGAAAGCTCAGAAGCTCTTTGCCCACTTTGCACCGATCTCGTTTCCCATCTTCGGGGTCAGATCACATCCCAGGTGCAGATGAGCACTGCGAGAGCGTTCTGGCTCCTGCTGCACTACATCAGGGGCAGGGCGAGGTGCTGGCTAGGCGCAGGTGAGTAGCGAAAGCGTGTGGCTTGCTTCTGCTTCTCATCACTTGTGCAGCCTTGTGTGCTTGTGAGGAGGCAGTGGGCTTGGCAGCTGGCTGTGTAGTCTTGCATAGAGAATGGGTAAAAATGACCCTTAAGGTGTCTCCAAGCTAATTTTGCTCAGTCTGTCATGGTCATTTTGTGTGTGAACCAGAAGTCCCTCTGTGAAAAGTCTTGGGGGCATTGTGACTTGAATGAACTGACTTGGCTCGTGATCCTCTTCCTGTGCCATAGCAGACTGAGGCTTTTCTGCCCTTGATGCGGTTTTCTTTTTACCCATAGATTGTCAGGCACTGAGTGACTTTGGAAGGCCGCGGCAGCCTCCGCTGCCTCCATTTTGTTTGTGCTGTTGCAGTGACCTTCACACTTCAGGAATGAAACTGTTTCTAGGAACCTGCTTTTTAAAGTGTTGTCACAGCACTGAGACTGGGCACAAAGCCCCCCTCCTCCCCAGAGAAGAAATAGATCCACACATGGGGCAGCTCAGGTCGGGGCTGGTAAGTTATGCCCAGGTATAGAAAGAGTTTGATTGAAATGAGAAACAAGTTTGGTCAGGGGGACTTTAGACAAAGGGAACTATGCACAGACACAAAGGAATGTCTGGGAGAGGGGTTTCTAGCTGGCTCTCTTGCCCCCTCCTTTTAAAAGCTGACATTTTCGGCTGCTTGGATGGTGGTGCTGCCCTGTGCACAGGACTGTTTAGAAGACCATAGGTGGCAGATTCCTGTTGTGAGCTTGGGGTAGACTTGGCCTTAATTCAGTTCTGTCTTCAGCTACAAGATCAGAGGGCCTTTTTCTAAGCCTGAACACAGCATATTGCTGACAAAGCAATATTTTGTATGGATCCCCATCCTTATGGGCCTCTGCTGAAAGGCAGCGGGTTCTGGGGTGGATGGCATCACACAGGTGGCAGCATACCTCGGAGAAGTGAAGAAAGCTTGGCTTTTTCCATTTTGGTTCAGAACAGAACAGCAGGGGGAAGCCTGACTTGGCTGGAAAGTTACGTCAGAGCTAAAGCCCTCACGAAGAGCAGGAAGAGTGGCGTTCTTGTTTCACCTGGAATTAAAACGACTTCCTTAGTAAAGTGGTGTAATGTTTCTCCATACCATTTTGGGGGTTCATTACCTGTCACCACTCCTGCCTGCATCAGTGCTTTGGAAATGTCCCTAGTCCCAAAAGGCAGCAGGAGTGACTGCAGATCTTGCAGCCTTTTCCCTTTTGGCCCAGGGGAAGCTGTGGAGTGCACGAATGGGATCCACGCAGGGCTGGGGACTGGGACCACTAGGTGAGGGCGCGAGTCGCCCTCCCTTCCATCAGAGAGGAAGAAAACGCGGGCGGTTTCGCGGCGTCCGTCGGCAAAGTGGTGCTGTCACAGTTAATCGCCCTGACACCCGGCCAGATGCCGACACCTCCGTGGCCACCACTGCTGGGTGACAGACATCTGTGACATTGAGAGGGAAGCGATGCCCTTCCGTGCCTGGCCGCCCTTCTCCCCTCCTCCGCCCTGCCGGGCCAGATTCACCTTTACGGGGAGAAGCGCTGCTCGGGTCCACCGGTTGTGTCGGCGGCAGCAGCAGCAGGTCACCCCGGTACTTTTCTCCGCCGAGCTCGCGTTTGCTGCCGGTGTCACCGACAGCAGCTCCCGGGAACGCGTTTCTCCCTTTGGGGCCTCTCTCGGGCCCGGCACACCGTCTTGCCAGCCCCGTCGCCCAGCCCAGGGCCGTCCCGCCCGTGCCGCTCCCGGCTCTCCCGGGGGACGGGGGAACAAAAGGTCCCTCTGTGCCCGCCGGGGCGGCCGGCGGGGAGCGGCTCCGCCTCGGGGGCGCCCCCTCCCGCCGGCTCCCCTCCGCCCCCTGCCCGGCGGGGCGACGGCACCGGGCCCCTCCGGGTCCCCGCCCGAGACCCCCCGCGCCCCGGGACCGCGTCACGATTCCGTGTTGTGACTGATTTTCTGTTGTCTTTGCAGTTGTCGAAGGCTGCGCCTGCCCTGGGGGATGGGGAGCGGAAACCCAATGAAGGTAAGCGCCGGGNCACACACAGGCGCACACAAAGAGCTGAGTAGCGGCGAGCAGTTTGCTGGGGATTCGCCACAGTGCTGAAGGAAGGGATTTGTCAAATTTTGCTGCCCGCCTCTTTCCCGGCGGCGCTGGTGATGCCCGGCTGGGTGGCCAGGGCTGATCCCCGAACAAAGGCCGGAGCAGCCCCCCGACGGCAGGTCTCTCAGGAAGAGAAGGAGAAAGGGGCAGTCCAGGATGATTTTCTGGGCTCATGCCTCCCAGCAGTCTCAGGAGCCCGCGCAGTCAGGAGATTGCTAAGCACTGTAAAGAGCCAGGCTTGAAAAATACACCTTTTTACTCTGGTTTGGGCCAGCAGACTTTGCAGATTCAGGGAATGGCACTATGATCTGATAGGTTCTACTAATTGGTTCCTGGTTGTCCAGTATGGATAGGACCATTGCCTGGTGAAGAAACAAGGTGGTGTCTCTGCAGCTGCTGTGATCTTGTGTCTTTCTGGTTGCCCAAAGGCCAGGTTGTGACAGTGTCCCCTGCCTCGTTGGTTCATGCAAGTAGATGTAGTCCAGAAGGGCAGTCAGCCCCTGGGTTAGTCAGAGACGCCTCCTGAGAGCTCCCTGTCTAGTGAAGCCCTGTGTGTGTCAGGAGGTTGGCTTCTGTCCACAGTCCTCAGTTCAGCAGTGGGATAAAAGGGCTGTGGACTTTGGAACCTTCAGGCTGAGGTGATCATCACCTGCTTTAAGACCATCCTGACCGTGTTTTCCCCTTACCTGCATAGTAGAGCAGATCACTTGTTGCATGGCAGGGTCTGGCAGAGGTCTTGCAGGGTCCCCACGGGCTGTGACCTTCAGCGTTATTCCAGCTAGAGGTCAGCAGAGGGCTCCAGCAGTGTGGGCCCAGATTGGCTTTTTTTTTTTTTTTTGTAGCAATCAGTTTCAATTTCTGTAACTTTATTGGTGTGACAGACTCCATGTGTGTTGCCAGAGGTTTGTGGCAGGCTGTGCTTGGGATAGGTGTCCATTTTGCGCTGGCAAAATTTCTGATTTACTGGTGGGCTGCCGCCTGTTGCGCTTGACCCTTGCTCCTGCTGAAGTCAACAGAAGAAGGTTCACTGACTCCAGAGGGATCAAGATGGAGCCTGCTGTGAGGCTTATTTTGGTAACCAGTTCTCTGCTGTTGGTAGAAAAGAGCTAGTGTCCTCATCTGTGCCATTTGTTGTGTCCAGCAAATCCCTCCTGGGGAAGGAAAGAATCAAACAGAATTAACTTCTGTCACAAGAAGGCTGATGGGAGTGCAGGAGAAGCTGGTCTGGCAATATAAGTGGCGAGACTTTGGTGTTATTGTCCTGGTGCTATTTCAGGTTCTGCGATGTAGATGCATCTGTGAAATAGAAGTCAGGACTCCTGGAATTACCTTCCTGGCTCTACTTCTGTCCTGTGGCTTGAACTTAGAGGTCCTCTCTCTATACCTCAGTTTCTCCTCTGTGAAGAGGAGATGATGACGGGCCTCTGTTACCCAAGGATAGCCCTATAATTCCTTCTACTGCAGCTCTTAGGGGCTTGGGCTGGAAGGTGGGTTTGTGTCTTTGGCCATTTTATGCCTTCTCTGAGATGTCAAGCTGTGACAGGTTTTTATTTGGGGTGGACTTACTCTGGTTGGAGACTGTTATTTTAGCTTCAGCCCCTACCCTTTTGAGCTCAAGAGAGGCTTCCACATGTTTTGTGGCACAGGAAGTTGTAGAGGCGTCAGACAAACACTCTTTGTTTCACGGGAAAAGATTTTCTGGTATAAATAAAGGAAACCACCAGCACTTGTGGCTACACTTTTATTTTCAAAATAACAGTGTGCCTGTATTGCTGCTAAGCTGTTGATGGCGAGGGAGACAAAATGATCGTAGACTTTCTCCTTTTCTAGTCCAGCATGTTCTCACTCAACTGCTCCAAATTTGAACTTAAACTCTGCCTTGAAGAGTTAATGTGAGTCCTGTCTGCGTTTTAACCTTCCTTCCCCCTCCATTCACAACGAAGAACCTCTGACTCAAGTCTGGAGGTGTTTTGCAGGCTAGGAGTGTGAGTTAATTGTGGGATTAACTTCTAATGTGGGCTGAAGCCCAGATTGCAGGAAGGGAGCAGACTTAGTGGTGTTAGTCCTTCAGTGACCTTCCTGTGCATCCCCATGAAAGAGACCTTCTTCCATTTGTGACACAACCAATGGAAAGGAAGCATAGGCAGAATCAGCCCAGCAAAGTGTGGAATATAACTCCCAGTACATAGGACTAAGTGTAGGTATGGTAGAAGGGGCAGGGCTTTGCTGGGAGGTTGATTGTACCTCAGTCACGTGCTCCGGTTTGGTTTGGGTGGTAACTGTGCAAATGAACTACAGAGCATTGTGCAGTCTCCATAGGAATGCTCTGTGTCCAGCAAAATAAGGCAATGTGCCTTTTTTGACAGGATTTTCTGACTGGCAGCTACGGAAAGATTCCCTGGTTCCTTTTCAGAGGCTGATTCAGACTTTGGAAAACCATCATGTGTTAAAAGTAGAAACTCCCAGATTCTTCATGTGAAGGTGTAGTGGGTTTTAAGTCCTGTCAAATCTCTCAGATCTCAAGTACAGTTGTCAGGGTGCAGCTGTGAAAGTAAAGGTCCTGCAGAAGAAGTTGAATGTGCGGTTCTGGGGCCGATCTATAATCTGGATTCTCTGGTGTAATCCAAATGCCTGGGTAGTGCAAATATTTAGGAAAGCATGATAGACGCCAGTCAGTTTCACTTCACTTTTCTACTCTGTTTCGGTTTCTGCCTCCTTTATGCCCCAGACCGGTGTGGTGAGCAGCATTTGATCTGCACAGGTAACTGCTGCTTTTCCTCCCTCTTACTTTCTGTCCCTCCCCTTGACGTAGGTCTGTAAGCATTTTTATCCTGAACTATGGCTTTACTGCCAGAGTTCTCAGATCCTGTGTCTGGCACAGTGTGAATAATCAACAGTGCAGTTCAGCGACTATCTTTGTGCCCGCAGAATTTCCCACGTATTAAATTGTCCAACTTGTTGGAACATAGGCGGTGACTAAGGTCACTCCAAAGGGGAACAGGAAGAAGGAGGAGAAGGAGGTAGTCACAGACAAGATAGGAGAACAAACAGGAGACTTACAGCAGTTAGGGGAGGAAGGAAAAGGAAGGGAAGGAACAAGGAACAGAAACGTTGTCTTCAAGACAAGGAATACCAACAAGCAGTCCATGCCTGCCAGGCTACATTTCCCTTTCACAAACCACTTTCTCTTTTAATAGCTGCTCACGCTCTCTGACACTTCAAACTCCTTGGAGGGAAGCTCCTCCCCTCTTGTACCCACTCTCAGCATTTCAGCACTATGGTACTGTCAGCCCTGCATGACCTAGAATTAACTTTCAACAATTAACTGCGGGCTGTGAGCTCCAAGCCCTGCAGCTTTTGCATTTTTGTGGCAAAGTAACCTTTATGCCAGTTTGTCACAAGTTCAGGGCACTTTAGAAACGCTTACTGGAGACCATTATTTTCCATGATGCAAGCAGTTTGCTCTTATCACTCTGAGTTATCAACCTTGGTGCTGGAGGACTCTGCATACTGTACAGGTGGATCATTATAGTGCATAACAGCATGGGGCAGGTACTATCTCCTTGGGCATACTCTCACCCTCTGCTCCATGTGAGACATCCTCTGTTGCTAGTCTGGTGCTAGAGTTAGGAGGCCTGGAGGGTTCCAGGTACTCACTGTTTGCAGTACTATTCTAGCACCTGGGGTTTGTGTGTGTGTACTTACCTATACTATCTCTCATCTCTTTAAATCTCTCCAACCCTTGACCAAGCAGCAAAATGAAGCTTTGGCAAGAGACTGGGAAACATTGAGAAATACTTGTGAAATCAGTGCAGATCTCAAGCAGTTAGTGTTTGCTCCATTCGTAGGGAAGGCATGGGATAATGGCAGATCCACCCTGTTCCCCCTCCCACACTGTCTCATTGTGGTTCAGTAGCCAAATATATAGTCTGGTTAATCCTGGGGGTGCTGTGAGTTTACTTTGAATCTTTCAGTGGGTGGCTTGGTTCCTCGGTCTGGAAAGTGGTCAGTGTGGAGACACGGAGGCTGTGACTTGTAGTGGGTGCTGTCATGGTTCCTTGGGTGACCTGCTGGGGTGGATGTTCTGCATGGCCAAAAGAGGTAGATGACAGGCAGGGTGAAGATGCATAGCTCCATGGTTCAGAGCCTCTGCTTGCTCTTAGAAGTGTCTGTGTGCTGAGGTCTGTACAAAGGATGCTTCTGGCTTTAAAACCCACTGGGGCATCCACTGACTGTTTTGAAAGAGAGTAAAGGGCAAACCAGTGAAGGGCCTTAATCCAGAGCGCAGATTATCTGCTGCAGCTTCAGGTTTGTTTTTTTTTTTTGGCTGAGCTGATATTCTTAGTGGCAGCATACCAGGAGTATGGGGAATAGCAGAGAAGAGGTTTGGGGAAGAGTTACCTGTGGCATGCATCATGGTACCAGGAAGGCAAACAGTGAGGCTCTCTTGTCCATCTTGCCTTTGCCCTGAATCAGCTGTAGGAGGAGATTGTCTTTTTCCCTTCCCACTTGATGTGTGTGTCTATAGAGCACAGACAATGGATTTAGGCCTGCAAGACTGTTAGTGAAGAGCATAGGGTAGTTGTGTTGCAACTGTCTGGCTCACTTTAAGGGGTGAAGCACTAGACATTCTTGAGCTAAGTTTGCATTAACTTATTCCCTCCATTCCTCTTTTAGTTATCAAATTCCTGGAAGTCTACGAGCGCAGCTTCTGCAGGACTATTGAGACCCTGGTGGACATTTTCCAGGAGTACCCTGATGAGGTGGAGTACATATTCAAGCCATCCTGTGTGCCTCTGATGAGATGTGCGGGTTGCTGCGGCGATGAGGGCCTAGAATGTGTCCCTGTGGATGTGTACAACGTCACAATGGAGGTGAGGGTCCAGCTTGCAATCTGCCACGCTTGGTTGGAAGGAAGCAAGTCAGCCATCACAGCCACCCCAGGTCCCAGCTCCCAGCTAATTCAGAGGAAGTGCAATCTACCCCGGGGAACCTCTCTTCTGACTCTGGTGCTCCGTGTTACACCACACAGGGTTAAAAGATGAGTTGCCTATGTCTATTTAAGGCTAAGAGGAGAGTCGGTTTTTTGGCACCTGCCCAAATATAGTAGGTAGGAGCATGCAAAGGAGAGTTTCTGCAAAGGAGCATTTCTGATGGTGTTATCTCTTAGTTCCCAAAGAATATGCTCCTTGGGCCCTTGTACCACCTTAATTCTACACACAGCTGTTCTGAAGGCAGCTGAGTAGCGCAAAAGGGGAAAACCTGTCAGTACTCTCTCCTGAAGGGCATGTGAGGTCAGCCTGTTCCAACAGAGCAGGGAATTTGGGTCTTTAGCTACCCTGGCACATCAGGGGTTAAAGGGGCTCTAAGAAACAAACTGTTCTATGTCAGCTGGAAAAGCCTTTCTGCCTCTGGGCATCTTCCTCCTTTGTTTGGAGGCAGCTGAATGTGGCCATGATAGCAAAGGCTGGGCCTATGGGGAAAGATGCAAATTGCTTTAGAGAGCTTAGTTACTGCCCTTGTCTGTCAGACTGGATCCCAGCTCTTGTCCAAAATCATGCTGGTGTCCATTACCTGTAACCTATAGCTCCCTCGCCTACTTTTGTCCCTTAGCCTCTTGAATGGCCACTGTAAATAATTGCTGTCACTTTTTAATGTTGATGAGAGATGTGATTAACCAGCAGGTCCTTCTACTTAAAATTTGGGCTGTGTTTGAACTCTGTTGGAGAACCTGCCTGTGCCCTTTCACGGTTCCCCATGCTGCTTTTCCACTTGCAGGCTCCAGCCTGGGCCAGAGCATACTAGCTTGGTGTAGCTAGGGATGGCTTCTTCCTACCATTCCTTGCTGAATTACAGTTCTTGACTGGTATGCCTGCATGCCTGTAAAGGGTCAGAGGCACTTAAGCAGATCTCTAGAGCTAGTTTTCCAGCCAAGAGAATGTGACAATATTCCATAGCTTCTGAATAACTTCCCTGGAGGTACCTGGGGCTGGGGTCTGGGTGATGTCTGGCTTTGCAGGACTCTTTTAAAAACACAGTTCTCCAGATTTATTTTGTGTGTCAGGTTACTGAGAAAGTGAGATGTCAGCTGGGAAGGAATGGTGGCTTAAGGAAAAGGAGTTGAATTTGCAATTGAAATTCTCATTTGGGACCTTTGTGTGAGACTGAAGCATGGCTTCTGCATGAGCAGGCTGAATGTTCAGCT
Source organism: Leptocoma aspasia (assembly GCA_013399835.1). Classification (NCBI taxonomy): domain Eukaryota; kingdom Metazoa; phylum Chordata; class Aves; order Passeriformes; family Nectariniidae; genus Leptocoma; species Leptocoma aspasia. The sequence goes on from VXAX01004361.1 coordinate 1,151,509, forward strand.
ACTGTCTGTCCAGCATCAGCCAGGGAGGGCTCATTGAGAACCTTGCTGTGGTGGTACACCCTCTCCCGTGCCTGTCTCCAAGGCAGTCCACCAGTGCTGGCACCGGGCACGCACGAGCAAACAGAGCTTTGGCACAAGTCTGGTGTTGCTGCTCGCTTGTGATCAAAGGCCTTCCTTGACTGGGAGAACGGGGCCTCAGAGCTAGCTCGAACTCTGCCCTGCTCTTCCCAGGAGCACCTGGGGTGTGAGTGCTTTGCTGCACAGCAGCCTGATTTGGAGCTGTGAGTATGAAGAGTGAACAGGCAGTGACCCTCTCTGTTTCTTTCATTCCAGATCATGAGAATTAAACCCCATCAGAGTCAGCACATATCACACATGAGCTTCTTACAGCACAGTAAATGTGACTGCAGGTGAGAATGGAGCAGCACTGGTTCCTCTTGCAATAAACTTACTCTGAGCCTTTCCTTTTTTCTGTCATTGGGTTGGGACTCTTGTTCAGACGCTTCTGCAGCCTTCTCGGTTGGTTTGCAGTGGGATGGCTGAGCCTGGGAAAAGAAGCCCTCTGCTGTCAGGGCTCTTCCATCTCTAGCTGTCACAGGTGGACAGTGCTAGCCTGCATCCTGGGATCTTTTGGCACTAGCTGTTCAGCAAGGCTCAAACAGGAGAGCAAAAACACTTTGAGACGGACCACTTAACCTGTGCCATGGGCATCCTGCAATGCTGCCTGTACATGTCCTTCCCTGCACTTGGTGGGAACTGGGGATAATACCAGAAGTATATGTGATAAGCTCTCTTCTAATGACGCCTTTGTTCTGTCTTTCCCCACAGACCAAAGAAAGATGTCAAAAACAAACAAGAAAAGTAAGTGACAAGCCTTTCCTCCTTTCTCTTTTGGTGATTGGTTGGCATTTCCTCTGCCCACTGCCCCTTGCCCTTTTCTTTGGTTGGATATACTCACTTTCAGAAGGTGTTTTTGGAAATGGCATATGGTACTGCATGGGGCGATGCTCTGAATCCATTCCAGGTGGTCACAGAAACCCAGATCTGATGGTCCTTCCTTCATACCCAATACATGGATCGTGCATGACCCATGGCCATGGCCATCATTCCTAATGCTTTTTCATGATCAGGGAAGTCTTGTCATGTCTGTCCTGCTGGAATGGATTCAAAGCGCATCCCCCATTCTCCCCTTCCCTCTTCCTGGGGTGTTTCTGGTTACTGCAAATTGCTGCCTTTCTTTATTAATAACTTTTTTCTTGCTGCTTGAGTGAGTACTTGCTGGCTTCTTTCACAGCAGCTTTGGTAGGAACTCTGCTGGCTACAGGGAGAGGTGGACGTAGAGGCCTGGTGGAGGCAGGACTGATGCCATACAGGATGTGACACTGGTTTTGCTTGGGTGGGGACCTGGGAGGGTGTAAAGGGAGGTGGATGGCCTAGCTGGGTCTCGGTGAAGGCTTTCATGAGGGTTTTTTTGAGTCTGATGGATTTGCTTTGGTGGCTTGAAGGAGGTTAAGTCACAACCTTCCCTTTACTTCTTCCCCAAAGTAAAAAGGTTGTGGAAAGCAGAAAAATAAGCTCTAATCCTGCAGTAGTTGCAGGGATGAGCATAAAATACAAAACAATGTTGAAAAGAAAGAATGATCTCTCTGAGCGAGAGGATCAACTGGACTGTGCATGACTGGGAAAGCAACTCTGCCATTTAGAGGTGTGGAGTTGGAGAGGAAGAAGTGAATATTTGGAGATGATGCTGAATCTGAGACCAAGGGAGCAAACAGGAGAGAGAGGGCTTCTTTCACCCCTCTCCTGGTGGTTGTATGTTTCTAGCTGCCTTCCAGCCTCTCCCCCTCCCGCTGGAAATCTGCTCCTGGCTGCATCAGACTGCATGCAGCCAGCAGTCCTCTCTGCACAGGGCCGTGTCGGGGACGGTCGGTCTGTGTGGCTCTGTAGTTTGAAGGTGTGCAAGAGTTTGGTCTGTGTGAGCTCTGGTGAGGATGGGGTGTGGGTGTAGCAGCCAGCTCGGACTGTGTTGCATTCACTTTCCTCTTCTAACAGCACCTTGCCTGCTCTTTGCTGGTTCTGCACTCCCCAGGGAAGGAAGGGAAGGGATGGGAGAGACTGGTGTGCTTTGATTTGTGCCGGATTGAAAGTCTTGTTATATTGGTACCCCTCTCCTCCCTTCAGGTTGATTTTCTTCCCCTCACCGTCTCCCTGTGACTCCTGCCTGACATGTAGGGCAGAACTGGGATTGAGCTGATGCTCTGACACTCGTTCCAGTGAGACGACTTGAACAGGGCCTAGGAGACACCTATGGTGCTTTCTCTTCTGTTCTTCCAATTCCCTTTGACAGCTCTTTCCCGAGGTGGGCTGTACCAGGGAACGAGGGAGCCTTTGCTGAACTGCCTCAGAGCTGGGACTCATTTGCCTGACAAGCCCTGGTGCTTTGCCTAGGGTCTTCTCCTTGCATGTCTCTCCCTTGCTCCTGTGCTAATGTGGCTCAAGGAGCAGTACAGGCTCCAGCCTCCCTCGCTCCCTGTGCTCTCAATGGCCCATAGGGATCCACAGTTAGTGTCCAGGACTGCATGTCCTAGCCCCTGCCTGCTCAGCTCCTGCCCAAGAATCAGAGACAACTGGTGAATTTTTCAGAATGGAGTCAGTGCCTTGGCTCCATCTGCTTGTCTGTCTGGCAGATCCACATGGAAGGTGACAGGAGGGAAGAACTGAAAGCTGCTTGCTGATTATCTCCTGGGTAAAATAACTAGGTCAGGCCATCCTCTTCCCCCTCTTTGCTCTTCAGTACTCAGAATGGAGGCTGCCAGAGGAGATGTTACAGACATCCAAGTAAGATCTCCTAGAGTCCTCTGAACCACAGGCAGGAGGTGAGGTGGATGAGCAAAGCTTTCAGGTTGGATAGCCCTCTCCGAGATCAGATCTCTTCCCTTGTCTGTGGAGTGCTCCCATCCCAAGGCAGGATTGCCACCTACCCTGCAGCAGAGCTATTGGAGCTCGGCTGCCCCCTCCTAGGCCCAGCGCTGGGCAGTGCATCAGGTCACAGTGGTTTCCCTTTCCCTGAAGAGAGCCCTTTCACTCAGGTTGCCTTTTGTCAGTCGTCGTGCGCCTGTGCTTGTCGCCTGGAATGGTTGTCTGCGCTCACTGCGGTGGCGTGATGCTTTCACAAAGCTTTCTGTTCCTTCTCCCTCTCACCCCTTGCCCCTTTCCCACTGCCCCTCTCTGGAGGGGGCAGGTGTCCCTCTGAGGCTCCAGCAGATCTGCCTCTGCTTGCAGCAGCCTTGCAGGAGGTGGTCTCTGCTGAGTTCCCTGGTGCTGGCTTGGCTGTGGGCAGGCTGGTTGCCGAGCTGACAGGAGCGCCGGAGCCAGTGAATGGGTGTGCGAGGTGGAGATCTGTGCTTCGGCCCTGGGATTTACCCTCCAGTCCTGCCTCATGTGCTTCTCCCCTCCCAGCAAGGCACATGGCTGTATTTTTTTTCTCTTCTTCCTTGCGTTTTCTTCCGTTTTCTCTCTATCTCTCCCTTTCTTTCCCCCTCTCTCTCTCTCTCTTTTTTTTTTTTTTTTTGTTTTTCTTCCAGAAAATCAAAGCGAGGAAGGGGGAAGGGTCAAAAGAGAAAGCGCAAGAAAGGCCGGTACAAACCACTCAGCTTGTACGTTTGTGTCCTCTGCTTGTAGACTCTCTTCCCTCCCTCTCCCCAATCTGCCTGCTTGCTGCTCGCTCAAATCTCACCCTCCCATCCCAGTCACTGGTGGGCTGCAGATCCTGCAGGGGCAGCGCTGGTGGTGACACTGCTCTGGCACTAAGGCTATCTCAGGGAAGGTGGCTTTAGCTTGCTTGGCTCTCTAATCATCAGTGGTGACCATTGTCCCAAGGCACAAGAGTGTGGTGGGTGGACGAGTAACCTGCACCTCTTCACGCCTTCTGGTTGCAACTCTGTCATCTGCTTTCCACTGTTTGTCTCGTGCCCTCACTGCTATGATGACTGGTGACATGCAGGCTGGCATCTGCCATGCATGTGTGTGTGTGTGTATGTGCGTGTGTGCGTGTGCACGTGTGCGTGCGTGTCTGGTGGAGTCACAGGTGGAGAGGAGAGGTGGGACAGCGGGAAGCCAGAGAGGGGGTGCTGGGGAGCCTGGGGGGGCCTCTCTGTCTGTTTTTTTTTTCTCTCTTTCTGCTGGATTTGGTGGCTTGTCTCTCCCTGTCTCTTTCGCTCTGCCTCTCTCATGGTGGTTCACAAAATTCTGCATTGTAAATTCACAGCCCCCCCATAGGAGACTCCTAGGTGGCAAAGTTGGGATGGGGCTTACAGAAAGGAGGGCAGTGCCGGCTGCAGGGGTCAGCATGGGATGCTGGAGCGCAGCTGCTTTGCAGGGGAGGAGAGACCCTGTGTATTTAACTCGTTTAGCCACTGGCCTCTTTCTACTCGAATAGTCCACTTCAGAGAGCTCCTTTCACTGATATGTCAATAGCTGGCTGGGACCTCTCACCTTCCCATCCTTGCTTTCCCCTTCTTCCTCCCTCTGGCCTGAGCCAATGGATCCAATGCAGCATTTGTGAATACTGTGCAGAAGGCCTCTTTTCTCTCTCTACGCTAATGCAAGGGGTTGCTGTCCTGGGGCTGTCGAGGTGCTGCTGGAAAATCCATCAGCCCACGGCACTCCAGTGGGCAGCATGGGGGCTGCGGGAGGGGGCAAGGGGATTGCTTTGATGTTCAGGGTGTTGCATGTGTATTTTCTTTCTGCTGAAGCGCTGTAGCTTAGACATCTTTCCTTTTGCCTTTTTGCAGTCACTGTGAGCCTTGCTCAGAGAGGAGAAAGCACTTGTTTGTACAAGATCCCCAGACCTGTAAATGTTCCTGCAAATTCACAGACTCACGTTGCAAGTCGAGGCAGCTTGAGTTAAACGAGCGCACTTGCAGGTTTGTGTCCTGAAGGATGAAACACACAAAGAGAAAGAGAGAGAAAGAGAAAGAGGGTGGGAGCTTGCTTCCTGCTGACTTCTGGCACCAGTGCTATTTGATGACTTCTTTTCTCTGTCCTGTGTGGGCCAGAGAGCAGAGGGGCTGACTGGGATGAGGACAGAGTTTCCCTTTGTCAGAGGGCAGCTGTTTGTTTCAGGTGTGCTCTCAGGACTTGGATGGGGATGGCTCACAGAGACAGGCCCTTTGATCTCAGGTATTCTTTACCATAGAATAGGATAATGGAGTTCATGTTGCTGAGGTAGGCAGGGGAGGGTCTGTATCCCTCTGTATCTTACCTGTAGGCAACTCTGAGCATGCTGTTGGACAAGGACGAATCCTTAACTGACTAGGATTTGACCACCCCTGTCTTCCAAGCCCTTTTTCTGTGGCTTGTAGATGCTCTGCTGTGTGCAGAACGAGGAAAGCCACTAGGAGCCTCCCTCAAGACTGAGCCTACATTCTCGTTTGCCTCTTTGTTCTTCTAAAAGCCAGGGAGAGCACCCTATCCTCTTGTACTATGCTCACAGTTCCCTGTCCGTGTCCTGTCCAGAGTTGTGGTTTGAGAGGCTGCACTCAGGACTGTGAATGGAATATGTCAGGTTTAAGTCTGACCCTGGGTGAAGGCAGAGGTGCCTATTTCAGATGTGAGGTGGGAGACATAAAGGCACTGTGGGGTTAGTGTTAGTTCAGAGATCCATGCTGTGCACGTGTCATCTGAATGCTGTCACACACCATCTGTAGCACAGAGACGTAAAGAAAGCGATTCCCGGTTCTCACCGGAGCACTTTGGTGAATGCAGTGGGGTGTCTTGACTCGCACAAGCTATGTGTGCACCTCTGATGTGGGGTCATCCTACCTGTGTAGAGGGAGACATAGAAATGGGGTTGCTAATGAGCACTTGGCTGTGACTCTGAACTCGGATCCCTTTCACAGAGATCTAGGAGATTGTTCCTGTTTCTGCAGTATTGCAGTGGCAGTGGCTCAAGGGGACAATACAAGGGAGAGAGATCCAGGGTCCTCTCTGGCTGTATCTTGAAAAGAGGAGACATCCATTGGCTAGGTGGCTAAGGCTGTTACAAGTAGCAAGTGCTTCCTTTGGGTGCGAAAATGCTTTGTGGTGCTGCCAGCATGGTGGAAACTGCTCTGTATACAGAGAATTTTTCTGGGTGCTGTAATATCAGTGGGAGAGTAATTGATGGAGGGACCAGAATAGAGCAATTTCTGAAGTTAAACTTCTCCTAGCAAGCAAAAGCCCTGAAGTCTGAGACTAGACTTAATGTTGGCCTTTTCCCCCCTGCTCCTTTCCCCGAAGTCCAGAGTAACTGATAATTACCCCACAGAGTTTGAAGGGTGAGAAATAGTAACAAATACAATGAAAAACAAAAAAATACCCCAAAGAAGTCATGGTGGCAGAAGGGGTGTCTCAGTTTCTCTTACTAGTCCCTCTCTGCAATGGGATAATTGGCACTGAGGGAGGTTTCCAGAGGCAATGTGTTGGCCAGAAAAATGGGAAGGAGTCATAGGAGTGGTTAGCTTATCAGTTTCCAGATAAAAAGCTGGTTAAGCTGAAGTTCCTCTTGCTCTTTCTTGTAGAATTAGAATTGGGACCTACAGGGGAGGGTAAATTCTCATTTCTCCTGCTGCTTCTTCAGGCCACTGCTGTTCTCTGGTGCTAACCCCAACTCACAGCAGCTAGTGGAATGAAAAACACTTACTTTTCACCTTCTTGCCTGCATGAGGCCTTGTTGTCTGCACTGCTTCAACCCAAACAAGAGGCTAGGTGGAGAGCCGAGGGTGTGTGTCTGCATGCATTGCTTAGCCTTGTTTTTCTGTGTTTGTGTGTACTTGTGCGTATGGTGTGCAAAGATGCAAACAAGACAGCTTATCTGTGGGGAAGCCACTAATTCTGTTCCAAAATTGAACCCCTGTTTGAGTGTCCCCCCTGCTCTGTCTAGGTGAGCCTGGGGGAATAGAATTCACTGACTTGTTTGTGGGGTCGAGATTCTCAGCTGATTTGCCCCACCTGCACAGCACTTCACCCCACCAGTGACGTCATGCCATGTCTTAACACCATGTGCTCTTAAACACATTAGCCACCACCCTTCCTTCCCTTCCCTGCCCTAGTTGCACCCCCATCACAAACATTAACCCCTGTTCTATTTTTTTCCTTCCTTCTCCTCTTTGACAGATGTGAAAAACCGAGACGGTGAGCAGCGGAAAAGAAGGGGAAACAGCCCTGTTTCTGGAGCCTGATTTCTCGCCTGGACAGAATAAAACAAAACAAAACACTAATCCAAATGAACCCTAAAAATGAAGGATCGGTAGAGCACAGCACTTTCAGTACGGACGATGGACTCCGGAAGGAACATTCCCCAAGGCACCCGCCGCACAGAATTCACCTTTGGGTTTTGAACTGTTTTATTTTATTTTTCTTTTTATGCTGCTAAATAACAGAGCCAGGAAGACTTATAGGGGTGTATTTGATGGGTTTTAACATTGCTAATGTTATTGGTGTCTTCACTGGATAATACTCGACTGCTGTGGACACAAGCGGGCTACTTGGGGCATAAGAAACAAGCTAAGACTGGACTTGAGTAGAAGCGCTGGGTGTAAACTTCTTAACTCTTAACTTACTTGTGCGGCCTCCGCTGTTTCTCTGTAGAGTGTGCTGTACCACAAACCA
>VXAX01004361.1:1161008-1318630 GCA_013399835.1 Leptocoma aspasia
TTTCTTTTTTTTTTTCTTTTTTTTTTTTTTTTTTTGTACTGGTTGTGTATAAATTTAACCTTCCTGTTGTCCCATCCCGTCTCTCCCCAATTGTTGGCAGAGTCAGTAGCATGTTATGGGCAGTTATTTAATTAATTTCTCTAACACCTACCCCTACACATTCCTATTGAGACAACGGTTAGATATACATCTACATACTATATATATATTTGGCTATGTGTTTGTATATATATATATGTTTATGTATATGTGTGATTCGGATTAAATAGACACTACAATTTTTTTATATATGTAAAAAGAAGAAACAGGAAAAAATAGAAAATTCTACATCTTGAATCTCTCTCCTTTTTAATTTTAATATTTGTTATCATTTTATTTATTGGTGCTACTGTTTATCTGTAATAATTGCGGGGAAAAAAGATATTAACACTACATATTGTGTCTAGTGAATTTTTTCAAGATATTCCTTAGTACATATTTATTTTTAAACAAAGAAATTACAGATATATCTTAAAACAACGACGACGACGACAAACAAACTTTTTTTTGTATTAAAGAATTTAATTCTGACCTTGATTTCCTTTGCCTTCTCCTTCTGCCTTGCATCCTGGTTTTCTTCCATTGTATAACAGTTTCTCCAGCATTGCTTCTGGAGGCTACAGGGCATCAGCAACCTACCAGCTGGACTCTCGGATTTGGGCCCAGAGCTTCCAAAAGCGTCTAGGTACCTAAAACCCGTTGAAATGAATGGGAGGTAGGCACCAGAGTCCTTGTGTGGAGCTCAGCCTGAGTTCCCTGCTTGGTGAGAAGAGGGTGGTGTGACGGGCAGGACCAAGGGGGCAGGACTCCTGGGTTCCTTCCCAGCCTGGTGCCAAGCTGTGTGGTGATGGCCCCAGCCCTGCCTCTCGTTAGGAGCCAAGACCCACAAGCTGGGTACTGTAGAGGCATGAGTAGATGCAATCCTGGTGGAATTTACAATCCAAGGTGAAAGTAATGCTGTGAGCCTGCCCTTTCTGGTAATGGACTTGGTGTTTGCAGTTGGACCTGTGTGTGTGTAACTCGCTGTCAGTGACGGCTCAGCCAGACCTTGCCAGCTGGACGACGTTGAACAAAAAACTGTTTAGTTCTGACAGTGCTCATCACTTCATGAGGGATCTTGATACCATTGCATCTTTTGTGATGTGTTTTGGGGTCTAGGAGGAAAACCTTTGGCAGTGATGTAATTTCCTCATCATCCATGGAGATGAATGTGTCATATGTCAGTCCTCTGTCCACACTGGAAAGGAGCATGCAAGATGTTTCCTGGATGTCTGGGAGGCAACTCACTTAGGGTAATACAGACCACTGAGTTCATTCCTGCTCTTGCAAAGGTAAAGGATCTGGCTTCTATTTAGGATGGACTTAGGCAGCTCAACAGGTGCAGTCACTGCCTCAGCAGAGGGTGAAGCGGAGGAAAGAGGATGAGTACCTGAGGACACTTTGGTTCACTGTGTTCAGTAACAACTTGTGGACTGCAGGAGTGAGCTGAGAATATGAGCCATCTGGATGTTTCTGCATGAGAAACCCCAGGAGTTGCTTCCCTTGTATATTCACCACTGGCTTCTGTTCTGTGTGGATCTATGGGCTCTCTCGCTTGTGGCTGTGCAAGGTGATGAAGACAGCAAGCCTATCCTAAGGAGACCTGCACTGCCTGTTTGTGACCTGGGAAATGTTTACAAGTCATCAAATTGGAAAAACTGAAACCCTCAGGTAAGTGCTTCTCCCCTGGGCTCAGCTGGATATGAAATCTCAGCATGAAGGGACTCCTGGATGGATGAGTCAGCATGTTCCTGTCAGTCACAGCACATCAAAGCCTCATCAGCACATCAAACCCAACACATCAAACCCTGTCCCACCAATGGCAAGCTGAGCTGGCTACTCCTGGTGCCCCTCTCTTTTCCTACGTCTAAGGGCTCAGGAGTAGGATATCTGCAGAGCGAGGTGACCTGATAGCTGCCTACTTCATGGGACGGTGGCTGGATGGCGTATTTCAGATGGGACAGCTCATAGAATTTGTTTGTGGATGCAGCAGAGCCAAGGTAGCTGCCTCAAACAACTGCAGCAAGACCCTGCCCAAGCCAGATCTGACAGGGGTTACCTGGGGCCCTGGAAGCAATCCAACTCTTCTTTATTCTCTAGGATGGGTATAACTGGGCTGTGATCTCTTGCGAGGAACGTGATCATAGTTTGGTGTTGGAAGTGAGCTCAGGCTGGTTGGAGAAGCTGTACATGATTGAGAACCCTGCCTTTGGAGGGGCTGGGATGGAGGAGAGCAGTTGCCCCTCACCCTACCCAGAGTTCGCACCTGGCTCGCCTGTGCCCCGGCCCGAGGTGAGGCGAGGACACGTGGAGGGAGGCCAGGACTTCAGGCTGGCACTCTGATCTCGTCATACAGCCTTTCACCGTGTGCACAAGAACTTTCCCTGAAAGGCTTCTGGTCACGTCCATGTTTTGGTTGCTGGCTAATTAAAATGCTATCTTCAGGCAGCCAGCTGATGCTTTCCTCGTGCCTGCCGCATTTATTCTGTGTGATTCAGAGAGCGGAGGCACCGTGAAAGGCAGAAAAGGGTGCCCTGGGCAGACACAACAGAAAATCCCACTGGCAGTGGAATAAAGAGTGCTTTTGGTTGGAAGCCCTGTCTGTCTCTCCCTTTTGGCACCTGCTAGCTGGTTTAACCCCTTGTTGCTGATGTCTTGCGCTGCTCATCAGGTCTGTAAGTCAGCCAGGCTCTGCCACCTACAGTGTCTGTGTTAGAAATGCCTATAAATCTCCTGTCCTTCAGCATGGTCCCACAAAGGACCTTGGAAGCCCAAAGGAAATTCATTTCACAGGACATGTCCTCCACTGTCTGCCCGTGGGACCTTTGGTAGTGAGAGATGGGTATTTTTATAGTAGTCCATGTGGTGAGTGTGCAGGCAGTCTCTCTGTGCTTGGGATGGCTGAAATTCAAGGCTAATCCAGATCATCCAGCACAAGGTCTGCAGTCCTGATCTGGGCAAGCACCGTGCTTGCTCCCAGCTCCCCATTTGGGGCCGGGCCAATGTGGCCCTGATGGCACTGTGCCACCCCACAAGCAGCTGCTGGCCCTTGCTGTGCCCCACAGCACCTGACACCCTGCACGATGGGGTGGCTGAGCTGCTGGCCATCCCAGAGCAACCAGGCACTTGTGCCAGGACCTCCAGCCAAGTACCCCATATCTCGTAAGAGGTGGTGAGTTGTGGATAAGAGCAGGGAGGTGATATCCCCTGCACAGCAGAGAAGGAGGGTGCAAAAGGAACACATAGAGTGCCTGACCACAGCTTTGGGGAGGGCTTGCTCTTTGGTGTGGGGAGGTGGAAGGATGCATCATGTTTGCATCATGAAGGAAATAAGGGTCAGGTTCCCCTTCAAATGTCAGAGGTTTCTGGCTGCCTACCTCCGGATAGTATCTTCAGAAGTGGAACTCACTGTAAAGGGAAGTGGGCTTGTTGGGCAAGTGCCACCTGATTACCTGCCCAAGGCTGGCTTCTCAAGGCCAAAGAAAGTCTTTCCATAAGGATTTCTTTAAACTCTCTACCTGAGCTGCCTCCGTACATCCAGGTGAGCAATGCTGCCCATCCACAACTGAGAGACATCAGGAAATATCTGCAGTTCTGGGCTATACCTGTGCATCGTGACACAGGGCTAATCTTGCTGGTTCGTGCTCTATATTTTTACCTCGCTTTTTCAGATGCCCCAAACACATCTTTGGGAATGAAAAAAAAAGCCCCATCTCTCCCTAGCCTGCGTGTGCCCAACCATCTCTTTAGGCGTTGGCGCTGCCACTGCAGCCAGCTGCCGTAGGGTTCTCTGTGTGTTTAGCACCCACACAGAGAACCTCTGTTCAGAGGTTCTCTGAGACACAGAGAACCTGGCAGCCTCTGCTGCCCAGCTCACCACATTGCCCATCTCCTGGCCCAGCCTGGTGCAGGGGGAAGGCATCCTGCAAGCCTGATGCCAGCACAGGAGGGCTTTACTTTGGGGCTCGCTTTGACACCTCCTTTGTCAGCTATTCTGAGAGTTGTTGGTGTGCTCTGTGCTTGGAGAGTGTTGCGTGGTGGGACCCAGGCTAGGGAGGGCATCTGGCTCTGCTCAGCCCCCTGCCAGGACTGGTGATGAGTGTCAATTCCTGCTGAACATTCCCCAGGGAGGCTCACGTAATCCCAAAACAATCTGGGATGCAGGTCAGAATGCTTTGCTCCCAATCTGTGTGGTAGCTTTGAGGTGAAAACTTTGGTCCCAGATGGCATTATCTCTGAATCTTGGTCAAATGGGTCTGTGGGGAAGGAAGGGGGTGATTGATACAAGCCTTTGAGCCCTTGCAACCCTTTTCAGTGGGAGCATTATCTGAGGAGAGATGAAAAAGGGCAGACCTCACCCTTTAGCTGCAAGCCCTACTGCAGCTCAGGAGAGGCAGCAGAAGAGGAGCAAAATGATCAGCTTGTGCAAGTAATTCAGTTCCATCACCTCTTCAGAGATTTTAAGGCCTGAGACCTTCACCTTCATTTGCCCGTAACTCCTTCCTGAGCCACAGCGTACACTTTGGAAAGTGTCCAAGCTGCCATCTCACTGCCTGGCCATCCTGTCCTCCTCACCTACAGAGAACCTGCTGGCACTAGATGCAGCCTGTGCCACAAACATATGGATACCAAGGAGTATATGCTTGTGTCACTGGCCTCTTCTCCAGAAGCAAGACTCCCACCAGCATCCCTCCCTGCCCTTCCTTCTGTCCTCAGCTCTGACACCATGAGTGCAGAAGCAAAAGCCCCAAAAGGGATTTATGATGGACTCACTCCTTTCAAAGAAACTCCGCACCTGGTTGCTCAGACGCCTGTGCAGATACTAACTTCTGGAAATGCAACTTCCTGTTGACCATGTCTACTTTTTTTCTTCACAGCTCCAATTTGCCCATTCTCCCTCCAAGTCCCCTTCCTTACATTGGGCAGCTTGCTGGAAGCTTCAAGTCTTCTTTTTTGCACTGCAAGGACCTCACATCTGGGAGAAGTAGCCTGAAGACTCCTGAGCAAATTATGTTTGTTCAAAGCTGTTGTTGCTCCTGAGAATAAGAAGCTAACTCCTACTTACTTTGATTTATCTCACTACTGGTAGTATGGTGAATGGGGGTCAATGGCACAGGATATGATTGTTTCCAGTCTTCATAGGCATAATAAATTATGAGTCATTGGATCATCCTGAGTTATTCAATGACTAATCTGATGCTGGTCTTGAGGCTGAGGGCTAATTTTTTGTTGCAGTATTGGCTTCCCAGAGCTCTGTGTTGTAGATGTGCAGTGTAGACCTAGTCAATACACAGCACCTGGGAGAACTGGCTGAGCTGCTGGAGGAGGTGCTGATGAGTCAGGGAGTGGCCTTGCACCAGTACCCCACTGGGGTGGCTGGATGTACAGTGCAAGTGGCTGTGACTTTGTGAGTCACTTTGTGGGACTGAGTGTGATCCACACCCTTGTTGAATTGTTGGGACCAGTCACGGACTCAGAGACATCCCAAGAGGAACAATTTGTGGGTTTAGGTTGTCTTTTAAACCATGTGCTGCTGTCCTGAACAGCCTAACTTGTTGTACTGCCTGGACTCTGTCCTTATCTCTACCTTCTCTTTTCTCTGACTTAATTTCACCTGAAGTTTGCAAATGTGTCAGTAGGTGTATTCCCTTTCTCTCTGACATAGACCCTCATATGCTTGTGGAGTCTGATTACATCTCCTCTGGAGTAATTTCTTGGCCAGTGACGTAAAATGGATCTTTAAATCCCATGGTGTCAGCTCATCGAGCTCTGCCCTCTATCATTCCTCTTTCTTATATCCCAACACCTTTCATATATAAAAATAATACTCCTTTCCCCTCAAGCATTGTCTACTGCTGAATGCACTCAAAGGTGAATCACTCCAAAAACACAGAAGAGGCAGCTGGCTCTGAACATATCCCCTTATGTCTCTCTCTAGATGCATCTCTCCATGGTTGCTCTTTCTCAACCTCTGCTGGCAGTTCTGCTTTCCAGGGTGTCCCCTCCCACGGCAAAGCAGCTTTGCCCCAGATACATTAGCTTATCTTTTCCCAAGTTAAATCTCATTTTGTTTCCTGCTCATTTCTAATCTCTCTAAATCCTTTTGGAGGATTTCTCAGTTTGCTCTGGAATTTGCAATCACTTCTCCTGGAGGTGCCAGCTTGGGGAGTTCATGGGAGAACCTTCTCCTCGGTGCTGCTGAGTCAGGAGGGTGCTGTGGCTGCCAGTGCTGGGGTTGTGGTGGTGCCCACGGAGTGGATGCAGTGCGGTCCTGCACGTAGCTCTGCTCAATCATCTGGTGAGCCGTGTTTCTGCCCCACCATCAGATAGGGATAGCCTAGAACAGCTGAAGGAACTGTGCGAGTCAGCGAGTTCTGGTCTGTAGAACAGAGCAGAGGTGTGGGAAGAGAGGGAGCTGCATTCAGTTCCCAACTGGGTCACTAATACCTCGCTTTCCTTCCCTTGCCTTGATTCCTCCATGCATAAGACAAATCCCATCCCCCCTTTTTGGACCCTTGACAGACACCAAGTGCCATTTACTAATTCTTATTTTATTTCCAGTTAGTAGAAGCCTTCCCATCCTGCTGAAATGGTTAGGGTTCTCTGTATACTTTCTCCCAAAGCAGGTAAGCCATTGGCCCCTCACCGCACAGTCCCAGTGTCAGTCACATCTCCCTGTCCTCTCCATCATTTGAAAGAGAACCTCAACAGATATTTGGGTACCAACAGCATCTCCTTCCATCTGGTATTTAGGAAGGAGACAGGAGCAAACAGGATAGGGGGACTGGGGGGAGGGGAAACAGTTCAGGAGGGCTTTGTTGGCTGGGAGAGGTAGGACGCAGTGGAAAGGCGATGAGGATGGAAGGTAAGGGATGCCCTGTGAGGTGAGGTGGGAGGATGAGGAGGAGTAGGCTGGCTGTGTCTCAGGAGTGGGGTGGGGCAGGTCTGAGATTATCTGGCAGCCCCAGGTGCAGGGAACCCTCCCAGTTATGAAACCTCCTGCACTCCCATGGACACATTTCTCACTGGTGTCAATTGCTTTGAGTGCTGGAAAACTCATGGTGAGAGGGTTTGCAGAAGGGCCTGAGCTTCCATCCTCCCCAGCAGCTGATGCAGCTTCCCTGGGCAGCCCCTTGGCCTCCCCTTGCCACAGAGAGCCCCGCTCCAGACAGGGGAGTTGTGACATCCCGTGGCTATTGACTATGCAGATGAAAAGCACCTGCTAGAACCCAAGATGGCCAATGCTGAGAATTTTGTGCTACTTACACCAGCACAAGACCAGTGTGGTGTGAAAAACTACCTGCTTTTAGTCAAACCAAAAAGGTTTTGGTCTTTCATGCTCCTGAAGATATGAAATCCAATATGCCCCAAGTGTACTGAAAAGCTCAGAAGGCAAACATGCCCAGATTGCATTAGTTTTCAAAGTACTGTGAGGTTCAGCTGGGCAAGTGGTTTGGCAGCAATGACTTTCCTTCCTAGATTTGAATCCTGCCAGTGAGTCCCCTCAGGCATGCTTCAGACTCTGCTCTTCAAGCTCTTGCCATATCCCTTTACATCCAGGTTACACCCTATTTTTAATCCACTCCCCATCTTCTGGTGTTGTCAATCTCAGACCTTTCCTAAGCCTGGAAGGGAGCTGTATATACATTTTTGTCTTGCTGTGGATAGTTTACAGTTTCTTACCCAGTTTTAGGTCACTAGAGCTCTATTTGCCTCTTGGGCTGTAAATACACACAAGCCCCAGACATCCAATCGGGGGTATCCACAGCAACTGCTAAATATTTTTTTCCAGAGGGGACCTTAAAGAAATGTTGGTGAAGAAGTGAAGTTCCAGGTGTTCTGTGCCAGGGTACTCACCTTCTGCCTATCTGGGGGCCATTTCAGAGGTCTGTTACACTGCTTCACACCAAAGTATCTTTACATCCCCTTCAGCCACCCCAGACATCCCAGCACCATGAGCCAAACCCATTAGCTCCTCATCCCCAGTGTCCTGGGATCACTCAGAACCAACCAGAGCACTGGCATCCTGCAGCTTCCTCACTGGAGGCTCTGCTCCAAGCAGCAAGTTTTCACTTTTTCTTTAATCACATCACCAAGATTTAATGCCCAACAAGAACTTTGACCCTTATCCAGGGATTAGTTGTTATCCTTAAGAGCTTTCTGAGGCAAGCCTTATAAAAGAACTCCAGCTTTGGAGAATGTAGGCAAATCATGTCCACTGGGTTAATTTTCTTTATTAGCTGACTACCTCGTTTTTCCATCCACAGCTCTCAGATATTGTCTCCTTGCTCCAGGAGAAGGGCTGTTCCCATCAGTTCACAGGAAGTTCACTGCTGGGATTCTTGCTAGCACCAAGCCACTCTTAGCAAGAAGGGGAGATCTTGGCTTTGGTGAAATTAAGGGAAAAATGTTATGTTCCCCCATCAGGCTGTTTCACATCCCACCCCAGCACAATTAGGCAGTGATGGAGCGCTGCCAGACAGATCCTATAAAGAGGCAAAATGTTTAAATAGGGGCTGTAGAGGCAGCTGAGGTTAAGCAGAAGTAGCAAAACCCATTTGGCTGATTAGCAAGTTTTTTCATGAAAAGAAATGTGGGCATCTGTGTGTCTCTCCTTGTATCTCCACCATAGCTTATTTCAAGTATAATCCTGTTTACTAAGCAGGATTTCAGTAAGGCATAAAGGAGAAATTCTGTTCAGGTTATTGGCTGTTATTTCTCATGTGCGTGCAAGGTACACAGATGCGGGAAAACGGGGAGCACAGTGTGTTTTGCTCTAAATAATTAGAGGCAGGATTCACAGGTATATTCTGGCTGCTTTCAGCCTTTCCCGTGACAGAAAGCAGCTGCACACCCAGCATTAGCCAATCTGCTAATAGGCTGTGTCACAAGACACAGCATCACCATGTCTCACAAAGCAACTGCATTGTCCTCCCTAAGCTTATTGTGTGAAATATCACGGGAACACCACGAAATCGTGTTCCACAGACCATTCCAGACTAAACATCCACAGCCCAGCTCCCTGATCCAGACTGAGGGTCCTTGAGGGAGGAGAGAAGGCACCTTGCTTTTGCTGTGCTGAGAGCACAAGAGGTCTGTGCGCTCGATCAGCATCTCCACGCGGATCTGCCTGTGCAAACAGACGCTAATGCATCCAGAGACTCCTCATTTTCTCGTTCAGGTGATAAGTGTGTGAACATGCTAGTGACAAAAATCTTTTCTGTGGATACCTCTGGACTAGATCCTTGGCTCTTCCAGTCCAAGCAGCCTGGAAGACACCAGGAAACAGTGGATCCTTTGAGTCCGGGGTGCTGGCTAGCACTGGATGACTGGTCTCTAACTCACTGAGGGTGAGAGGGTGTTGAGTAAAGATGGAAGGCAGTGTAAGGATGGGAAACATGCTTGGAGGATACTACAGAGAATGAAAGGAATTTTGGATAGGATCTTGTGACCAAGATAAACGAAAGCTGCAGCATCTATGGAAGATTCTTTTTGTCAAACCCTTTGTTTTTTCTTGGTGTAAAAGAAACTCACTAAAAGTTATGGTGTTGTGCATTACAGGTGATTCTGTACCTTGATATTCTGCCAAAGCTGAGAGTCTTGGGTTGTTTTCCCAGTTCTGTCCCTTGTTTCCTAATTATTGCGGTGTCAATCACTCCTCTGGTCTGTGCCTCAGTTTCCTCAGCTATTAGTGGTGATAACAGTACAGCAATGATAACAGTATTGAGCTGCCCTGAGGCATGATCCGTAAGTGAATTATCGGTGAGGAGTGAAAGAAGAATTAATTGGTGGCCTCTGCTGAGTGCTCAGAGATTCCTCGATAGCGGGCAGTGAGCGGTGAGCAGAAGTTTTGTGTGCTGTGCAATGCTTACATCACAGCCTGTCCCTGGGCCTTTGCGCCTCGCTTCCTGACTCCAAAGGAAAGTCACACTTTGATTAGGACAAGTGCTCATCAGTCACGTAATGTTATTTCCAGGTGTGCAGCAGGCTGTGTGGGCAGGGTGGATCAGTTTCCCAGCTGCAACTCATCTTCCCTTGAAGGAATATGTAATGAGATAATCCAGGGCTAACATTCTCTGGGAGACCCCTGCATGTTGCCTGTGATGACAAAGAGAAAGGGAAAAATTAAGAGAAACAGAGTGAAGTGGGATGTTGCTTGCAGCACACTCATGCTGTAGTGTTTTAACCAAAAACTGGTAAAAACTAGGAAGCACAGCTCTTCAGGAGAGAAACCTGGAGAGTAGGAAGCATCACATAAAGTCTGCTGGAACAGTAAGATTAAAAACTGGAAAGAAACGTCTGCTGAAAAGTGAATTTGGCCTCCAGCTCCAGAGTATGAACTCTGAGCCTGGGGAATGACAACAGCTTATTAGGTTTCAAGTTTTTTCAGCCTCTGAACCCCTGCCACTCTTTCAGGGCTGTTTCAGAGCTTTTCAGAGAAGTTGGGTATGTAGATCTTTGCAGAACACCCAGCAAAGTGTCCTACTTTATCAGTTCTTCTGGATCACTAAGATGTAGTCATGAAATCAGTGGAGATCTCTGGAACACAAGTAGTAGATCACCCTTGATGGATCATTTCTCCTCTCTACACCTTAATTTCCTTTCCTGTGAAACAAGGATGTTAAAAACCAGTGTCCTCCTAAACAGCAGCCTGGTGCCTAGAGCCTGGCAGGGACTATGGGGCAGGAGCCAGGGGCAGGGACAGAGCAGGGGGTCCACATGTAGGTCTGAGAGAGGCCCCAGGAGACCAAGACTCTCCACGGCTAGGGAATGGTGCCTCAAGGGCAGCTGAAGGCAGGGGTTGGGAAGGAGGCGGGTGCTCAGTGCTGGTGTCTGCTCTGCACCCGTTTGCACAAACTGCACTGGGTGTTACAGCGGTCACTCCGGGGCCCTGGGGTCCCCCAGTCCGTGGGGACTGTCCTGTGTCTCAGGCCAGGATGCTACACCTGTAACCCGCTCCGCTGCACTCACAGCAGGTCCTGGAGGCAGCCAGACCCCCTCTCCCCATGGGTTCTGCCTCCAGAGATGGAGCCTCTCTCCCCTGAGAACGGAGCAATGTGGCAACGCTCTCAGACCTTGGCTTGTAACAGCAGTAACCTCCGAGCTGCTGACTGTTGCTCAGCAATAAACACCACTCGTGCTATTAATAAACACTATCTGTCAGCCTTGGTATTTTTAATGCCGGGACACTGTGCCCTGGCATGCGGAGCCACTCGGAGACTGAAGGCCAGATTCAGAGACGAACCTAAACTGCTGCGAGGTTCTCCATTGTGCAGCCCTGCAGCCCACCATGCCTGTTGCAGGGTGGAAGGTCTCTGTTCTCCTTGGTGTGTTAGACAGGATCCAAGTTCTGCCCCACAAGGGATTTCCCCTCCTGTCCTTTGCAATCCCAGAGTGCTGACACTCACAGAAGGCTCTACCCACTGTCATAGGCTGGGATAAATCTAACAGGATCTCTGGACCCGCGTGAGTCAGTGAAAATACTTCAGCTCTTTTCCCGTGATGATGTGCCAGTACATTCAGCTGAATCAGCAAGGGAATGCTGTCTACTCACACTGTGTCTTTGGACTCACAGTCCTGCTGTAGGAGGTTTCACACACCAGACCTTGAGAAGTACTCCCCAGTGCATAGAGGCTGTCAAGAGATTGACTGATGGGATTGGTGCCTCTGAATGATGCACATGGATACTGCCTACCACATGAGACAAAGAAGAAAAATAGGAAGGAAAAGGAAGGGGGGCTTTTATGGGGGCTAATCAAGTTGTACTGAAGCTCCTGGCTGTTTCCAGCTGGCCGCAGCGTGAGCCATCCCTGCATCAAGCTGGTGTGCTCTCTGCTGGGGTTAGTCTGTACCCAGGCTGCGCTGAAGGGCACTGCTGTGGAGCTGCGGGGGGGCTGCATGGCTGACAGTCCGAGGCAGCAGGAAAAGAGCTGCTTTCACCCTCATCCTCAGTGTTTGGCCCTGACAGCAGAGCTGGGGCGGTGGGTGTGTGGGAGAGCTCAGGGGCAGGGAGGGATGCAAGTGCTATCAGTGGGGAGCAGGGCGGCCCCGGCGCTGCTGCTGCTGCTGCTGTGGAGCCCGAGCTCTGGGGCTGGCTGGGGCTGCAGCTGCTTCGCCCTTTGCCACCGCTGGAGCAGCCGTGGAGGGTTTTGGAGGGGCGGTGGGAGAGGGATAGCCGAACAAACAGTGAGCTGGCCGAGCAAACAGCGGCCAGTGTGAAACAATCGGGTCCCGTTCTGCTGAAGCTCAGCAAATACTGCGTAAGACCTGCTGCTGGCAGTGGTGCTTGCCCTAGTCACCAGGTAGAGTATCAGAGGGCAGATACAGAACAACCTGGGGAGGCAGGGAGAAGTTGTGCAAGAGAAATCTGGCCAGCGTGACTCAACACTCATTAGCAGCGGCACACCTACGAGAAGCCCATTAAAACTGAAAGGAAGAAGCTCAAGTACCTTATTTCTTCCCTTTGTTGTAAATAATCTCTTTTATCACACGCACATCTCGGTGTCTGCAGAGGCAGCAGAGAGAGCAGCACTGTGTATTATAATCCCCTCCCAGCTCTGCCCGGGCCCATCTCTCCTGCCCCACGGCCCCTACCAGCCCAACTCCCACAGAGCTCCCCCAGACGGACGGGCTTGTCAGTGGTGTGATCCAAAGCCCATTCATTTCTCAGCCACTGCCGTGGGCTCTGCCTTCTTTAGAGCCATCCACCCCGATGTCTGCAACCTCTTACAAAGGCTGAAGTAGCCGAAATGCAGTGTGAACCATCCTGCACTGAGCTGACAGTGCCCATAGCACAAGCGTAGAGATGGCCTCAGCTTTTAGGTTCAAGCTGGGCTCTCTGAACACCATCCACCTGCCACCTTGCCTTTGCCTGCTGGCTGGTTTCTTTGACATGCAGTTGAAGAAAGAATTGAACTAGGGAGGGAGGAGAGTTCTATATGTCTAGGTATAGATACCCTGACCTGGGGGATGTGCGCAGAGTGGAGACATGAGCAGAAGCTGTATCTGCAGTACACCTGATAGTGGTGTCCCTAGCTGGTACATCACTGGGGAAATGGCTTGGTTTTTCTGCTCCTAGTAAAGGCAACAAAACATAGGTTTACACTGAAGTGCTTAGTACACAGCTGTAGGACTGGCCGTGGAGCAAAACTCCCTTAAGTGACTTCTCCATTAGTATTTCACAGGGAGATAGCTAAACCCAGCCATCCCTTGTGTATGTCTGCATTGCATTCCAGTGGGGGGATTGCATTTTGGTAAACACACCCTGATGAGCTTGGGTTCTAATCTGAGTTTTAACCTAGTTTTCTGCCTCACAGCATGGATCCCAGTAGTGGCATGTCACTGAGATGTCTGGACTGCACACCCCTTTTAGACCAAGCTTGGCTGTCTGCTGCTGCTGTCCATATTCTCCCATTAGTTTCCATCTAGTTTAAAAATAAAGGGATGTCTTCTCAAGCCATTCCCATTATTTTTGACTGCTCTTTTGTCACTTTATGTCACTGTCAAACTTTCATTGCATCCTCTACTCCAAATCCACCCTGTGTTCTCCTACTGCCCTGCTGCTCCTAATATGCTGCTCCTAATAATTTTGGGCTGGCTGGTCTGGACTAAGGTGGGCAGCCCTCTTGCAGTTTTGAAGAAGGGACCTCACTGCAAAGGCAGAGGCTCTGGAGGGTGTGCTGTGTGCTGCAGTGGGGACAGATGGTCCCAGCCCTCTGAGCCGAGAGTGGCTTTGCTGTTCTAGACTCTTACCTGCTGCAAAGGAGACAGAGAAGACCCGTCCAAAAGACTGGCTGTGGGCACTGTGAGAATGGGAAAGGGACACAGGGGAGGAAGGATGGGGCAGGAAGAACTCTCAGAAATACGATCTTAGGCCCACTGTCTTTTATCTGATTCAGATTAAGCTTCTTTCTGCTTTTCTCTTTCTGCTGTTGACATAGACAAGAGTGATACCCCCACAGGGGAGGGTTCGGATGTGCTCCAAATGATGTCAGCTTTGATTTATTATTGTTTAATATCATCTTGCTTACTGTTGCCATTTCATGGAGTTAGCTTAATTTGGGAAAGACCACTTTTCTTTGGACAGGACAGATGGTCTGAAAATTAATTTTTTCCTTGCCTAACTAAATATCCAAGGCAGGCTGTTCTGTCATCAGAGCTTTGCTTAGGCAAGACCTTTCCTTGGCAGAAGTGGTGGGGGAGAAAGGGGGGATAAGGAAGAGAGCAAGAGGGGAATGTGTGCGCTCTACCACAGTTGAAGTTTCTCAGTTTGTCTCCTTGTCTCCCCTCCACAGAACCTCCTTCCACTCTTGCCAGTTTCCCAGTGGTTTAATTCAGGGTTACATCTGGGATGGGGTCAGTGCCAGACATTGCAGAGAAAAGGGGCAGGAAACGCAGCTGCAAGTAATTACAAAACAACCTGCTCAGATACGTAATTTTGTCCCTGTCAGTCAGGGCTGGCTTGTATTTTGGAGGAAGAGGGCTTAGATCTCTTACATTTTTATTCTATCTCATGTAACTCTGGATGTTCTTTTTTATCCATTGAAACATCTGATCCTTTCGTGCTTCCTGCAGAGCTCTTGGCCTCCCTGATGACAATGATTTCCATCTGTGCTCTCACTCAGATCATTTCCAGGCTCCTTTTGGTGAGCATGTGGATTCACAGGGATCTGGGCTCCCATTTTGTGAATGAGCTCAAGGGAAGACTGCTTGAGCTCTTGCTGCCTCTCAAGGTCCACAAAGCTCGGTTCCCTGTCCTGCAATCAGCCTGGCCAGTGTAGCTGGGTCTCCATCAGGGTAGCTGGGTTCTGTTATGCTTCTTGCCAGGGCGACGAGCCAAACTGGTGAACTGTTCAGAGTAGGGCAAAGAAGACTTCAGGCAGAAGGAGAGGAAGGCTCCCAGAACCACATGCTCAAAGCCAGCCCTCCTGGCTAAGTTTCCACCTTAGCCAAAACCCTACCTGACACACACTTTATTTCTCCAGTGTCCACCAGGAAGAGAAAGAACACTGCATTTGTTGCAACTACCACCTTTAGTATGCAGCTCTCAAGCACATAGACTTATATAATTTCAAAATGTTTGCTTATTTTGTTTGGCACGAATTCTAGAGGACATAACTGTGGGTTTCCGAATATTTAAGGCAAATGTGTTATTTATAAGCAACGTCGGAAACATCCTGAGCATGTGGATTTTAGTGAGGAGAGTCTGGGTTTGGTATGTCCACACACCTCAGGTTTGCCATTCTGCAATGCTGTTTGTGGTGATTGCATTTGAGGTTAGCAGTGTCTGTAGTGGTGCTAGACTAATGACATTCTCTTCCCAATATCTTCAATCTACTGGCAAACAGCAATGAAATTATAAGGCAGGCAGTGAAGGACTGAGACCCTGCTTTTGAATCCCTTGCAGTGCCCCTGTTTAAACTCCCAGCAGCTGTCACACCCCTGCTCCCTACTCTCCTGTGGCCCTCAACAGAGCCCTCACCATTTTCATCTGAGATAGTGACCATCATCCTTAGCATAACACCCCAACCTGGAACTACATCCCCAGGATGCAGAGAACTGAGCCTGCTCCTCTGTGTACTGCTCTGTCCACCCATCCCTTGTGCTGTTTAAACAAGGCTCATCTCCATGCTGGCTGCCACAGCATCCATCTTCAGCAGCCTTTCCTCCAGGACACACAATCCCTACAGCACAACTGCCTGACAATTAGCCAAGGGCCAGAGCAGCTCCTGTGGCCCATGTTTTCCTTCTGCAGGAGCAATTAGGCTGCTCGAGACTGTCTTCAGTAAGCTGATGTTATCTCCGCCCTGACGCAGGCAAGCAGCCCTAAGCCCTTGTGGTAACTATGCCAGGGTCACAGAATCACAGAATATGCTGAGTTGGAAGGGACCCACAAGGCTCATCGAGTCCAACTCCTGGCCCTGCACAGGGGTATTAGATTTCTCCCCTCTGCCTGTGTTCCTCTACCTGCAAGATAGGCTGAGCCTCAGGAGTCTTCCAGCTATCTTCAGCCAGCAGGCAAAGATTTTCCTTTAGCAGCACCAAAGATCAAGAAAGCCTTTCTCCTCTGTGCTTGAGTCAAGCCTGCAAGCTTTTTGGAGATGTATCCTGCACTGCCTGCAAAAGCCACGCTTTTTCTGGCATGTTGAGAGTAGGGAGCCACTCTGGCTGGTTCTGTAGGGGAGACCCTTAGCTTTCCAACCAAATCACAAAAGGCCTGACGTTTTGCTGCCTGCTAATTGAGACAAGGTAAGTTTGCATCAGGGATACCTGTTCCTGCTGACACTGTCATATCCAGAGGGTCTGCTCTGCTCAGGTGTTAATTGTGTCTAGGAGCACTTCCAGCCTCTCTGTGTCACAGCCCAGGGAGAAATGATCTCTACCCTGGAAAGCTTTTACCTAATTAGACAAGACAGATAGGCAGGGAGACAGAAAGAAGGAAGTGGCAAAAGCCTTGCCCAGAGCCACGTGTTGGGTGAGTCGTGGCAGCAGGACATGCAGCCAGATCCCGTGATATTTGCACTATGGATACACATTACATCCACCACAGGGATCAGGCACAGCATGGTACCAGAGCCATCCCAGGGTCCACCTTCCAGCCCACCCTTCCCCTGCACCCATGGTCTGCATGAGGGTACTTCCCTCTCCTGGCACAAACCCCAGCGTGGCAGGGAAAGCCTGGCTTGACTGGGAGCATGGGTGGAAAGACAAGGAGGTAAGCCCTGGCCAGCCAGCAGCCCTCAAGAGCAGATGGAGGTTTTGGAGCATTGTCTGCAGTGGGTGGTGACATCTGGGCAGATGAAGGGTATGTGGCCCTGGAGCCCGGGGCTCGAAGGTGGTGTGGCTGATACTAGTGATAAACACGCAGCCACAGGAGTGATGTGGTGAGTCTTTCCCATGTATTGGTGGTGGGTCCCCTTCCCAGAGCAATCACAGCACTGATCACTGAGCCTGGGGTCACCTCTCTGACACTGTGGTGTCTGATGGTGCACCAGATCAGTCACCAGAGAGAGACCAGGGTCAGGCTTCACACATGTAAATGGTTTCATTGTACTCTGTCCCCAGCTAATGTGGAATTTGTCATGGGTCAAAGAGGCTGTATTGGCACCAAAACTATTCCTTTGATACCTGCCTTGCCTTGAATGGCTCCAAAGTAAAATTAAGTAGACTACCAGTGCTTCTCTGTATGCTATGGGACACATTCTCATAGGTCAGCAAGACACCCCCAGCCCTGTCCTGATCTCACACTGGCCAAGGTTCTACCCCATATCATCCAGTTTTGCTGCAGAGTTGGGATGTTTGAGTGACAGGACATGGAAAGAGACTAGGCCAGGCTAAGGCCATTCTTGATGAGATGTTTTATACTTCTACCCATGATTATTTGGGGTACATCAAGATGTTTAGTTTGACATCCTGGAGGAACAGTTTATATCTTAGTGACTGCAAGTTCTTTAAACAGCAAGCCAAGGTCTTGCTAAGGAGGCGAAGGGCAGGAATGAGAGAAAATGACCCTGAACTGTGAGACACTGAGTGGAAAAAAGATGCTTATTTCAACTGTTTCAGCAGAGTTTCTTCTAGATACCAACAATCATTTGGGAGCTGCTTGCTGCTGCCCAGAGCCCATAGAATGGGAAAGGAGGTAAGTAAGGAATGATGTGTTTCCAGCAGGCTAGGAGGATCATGGCTACTAGGCTTTATATTCAGCCTGATTTGCAAGTTATTTCAGTGTATTTATGCTCACACATTATTGCCCACAGCACTCCTAGTGTGACTCTTTTTGCCCTGTTCAGCAATTTCTGATGTTTGGGATCACCCGGCATTTGGCTCATGGGTTTTGTTCATTGAGGAAAGTCAGCTGGGGCGAGAAACAAGGGATTTCAACTTTCTCCCTGATTAGATGAACCAGTCCAATGCAATTAAGCAGCTTAGCTTAAGGCAACAGAAGCCATTATTGCTGGGCTCCTCTGCTCTGCTTGAACTCTGTTATCCACACCAAAAATGTCAGAGGAAAAAAATTTTCCTTCTGTGCCTGGCGTCTCCCTGGCGCTGGCTGGGTGGCAGGTGCATATCTGAGATAGCTCGACGTGCATCTATCTGATCACCTTCACTCCCTACTTCAGGCTGTCTCATTTGAGGTGAGGTGGGAGTCAGCCTCATAAGAGAGCAAGAACACCTGGCCAGGTGTGACTCTCAGCCCTCTTTATGGAAAACCTCCTTGTTTTGTCAACCTTCTTCACTGTCAGGGAGAGAGCTCACTTTGGCTGCTGAAGGCCCCGTGCAAAAGTCTACACCTGCCCCTTAGGAAACAGCAAGGGTTGATCAGAGTTTATGAGAACTCCTCTAAGTTCTTTGTGCTTCTTCATCCTTCTTCTCTACTAGGCCTGCACCAGAGGGGATGCCTGGAGAAGGCATGTAAAATATTCCACTTCTGGGATAATCCTGTGACTTTTTATCTGAGCCTGATCTTGACGTGTACTGCTGGGTTGGGAGGGGGTTTGCAGACTGGCATAAATATTCCACGGATTATTCTCTTCCGCTTATGAATATCCATGTTGGACTCTCACTCCCCCTTATTTCAGCAAAAAATGTGTAACATTCAAAGAAAAAGAGACACACACACAGATGCATTCACGTACATACATTCATACACACCTGCAAAATGCCCTCCCTGTACCCATCCCCAAACACAAATGGAGCTTGAGAGCAGGGTGTATTCACTCCGGTCCAAAACACAGAGCGTCTCTTCCTTCACAGCTGGTCCCAGTTGATTTCTTATTTACCCAGGTGTCACTAAGCATGCCTCTGCTACTCAGACAGGTTTCCCAGTAATAACTCACTGTGAGTTTTTACATTCAGGTGCTGTTATCACCCATTCATGTATTAAGAAAGACAACTAAGGACCTGTGTTTAGAAAGAAATCTCTTTCCAGTGAAAATGCCTCTAGTCCACCTTGCTGGTTAGAAAGTCCTCAGTGTCCATTTGGCACAGCAAGGGTTATGGTCCAGTAATTGCTTCCAGCTAAATAGCCTAAGAAGGTGTCCCAAGTTCTCTGAAAGGAATGTGGGCACTTCCATAGCACTTCAGACACCACTTTTGCTACAGGCTGTAAACTGTCCCTGCAGGAGATGTTGGCATATATCACAGCAGCTGCAACGTGATGCTTAGGAGAACAGAAGAGCAGAGCTTGAGAGACAGGGTACAGAGGGCAGTCTGAGCCAGGAAAGGGTATGGAGGTCGGTGGAGGCAAATACACACCAACACAGTCTCCTGTGTTGTAGAATACATAGAAGCTGCAGTTATGGAGACACCTCTCTCTTTCCTCTAACAGATACAAGACTCACACTGCACCCTGGGAGAAGACCAGAATGGGCTGGTTTGGCTCCAAGGTGAGCCTCTGTAGAGGATTAGGTAGGAATATGAGCTCTTATTCTCATGACAGACCTCTGACTAGAATTGAAGGTCTCATCCCTCTCCTTGAAGAGATTGCATGAGTTTTAAGAGCAAAACTGCTGCAATGAGCAACAGAATTTGCTGCCAAATGGGTAGAGCTCCTCTGGACTGCCAGGAGAGCTGTCTGGTGGGCTAGATAGCTGTCTGCAGGAGCAAAAGAGCATCACAAGCCTTGCCATCTTGTGTCTCATGCATGAGGACACTTAAAAGCTGCTTTCTCTGCCTGTGATACCTGGTGAGAAAAATAAAACACTTGCATTACATTCATGCTTCTGCCTGTGAGAGAAGAATGAGGAAAGGAGTCCCATAGGTAGATGTTAGTCAGACTGCCTCAGGTGCTACCAGGAGGTCTTCAGATACCACCACGGTAGTTTGGGTAAGAAGGGAGCAACTCCAAGTTTGCATTACTGTGGGATGGGGGTCATGGCTGCTGGCGTGGAGTCTGACATTTGGGGAAGAGTCATCAAAGCCTCAGAAGTGGGAGAAATGTCTGGTCCTATAAAAATGACATGTGGATGGGGAAGAAAAAGGAGGGCCTCTTTTTGTGAAATGCTGTCAGGAGAGGGCTTATTTTTCCACTTTAACAGGTAGCACATTATCCTGGGACGGACAATGGTGGTTTCATTTCTGAAGCTGGTTGCCCCTGTGCTCCTGCAGACACAAATATTCTCCCCAATGCTTTTACAACATATAGAGGAAAGTGACTTCATGGCATTCCTTTTCTGACTGTTTCTCTGACATGTGCTTTCTAAACATAGATCTAAAAATCAGAAAGCACCGGGAGAATTACGGGTTTCTACACCCTATTGTGCATTATAATAATTATAATTATTGTAAATACGGCCCAGACACTGTAATTTTCTGCTCTTCATTGGGCCTTTCTTTTTCATTTTGTTCTTCTTTTTATGACTGTTTTCTAAGAAAGTTTTCATATGTCACCTTATAGATGGGAAATGGCAGAGTCAGCTCTTAAAATAAAAGGAGAGGAGTGGCTTGGGGGGGATGGAGAAAATGATGAGAAGGGAGTGAGGACAGGGAAATGTCATATAGTCTGTGGTGAGGGCACCAGTGGAGACAATCAGGAGACCTAGTGCTGTACCTAACCTGTTGCCAACTTGCTGTGTGATTATAGGCTCCATCTTTGTATATATTTTTGGTTGTGGAAGCTTTCTCCTATCTCTTATCTCTTATCTCATTGCCTGGCTCAGCAACTATTTGATCGTAAGTTTAGAGGTGCTGAGCACTTCTCACATGCAATGTCTGGTTTAAGTTATTGTAAGAACATATGTTAAAGATATTTAGCAGGTGGATAGGTGGAGTTTTTGCAGCATTGTTCAAGTGCAGTCAGGAAAACCTGGTTTACATTTTGGATAGAGCTGTACACTGTGATACAGGCTCTGGTTCTGTGCCCAGTGAGTCTCCAGAGCAGAGAGGTGGCTTAGATTTGTCTCCTTGCACAGGCAACTTGGTCCTCTTCCTGTGGACATTAAGGCATGGCATAGAAACATGGAGACTGAGAATCAAGTGTATCCAGTACTTGTCCCACCAGGAAATCAGAATGTGGCCAGGGTACAGACTTAGATGTGTAAAGCAGAAAATGCTCCTACAGCTCAGAGAACAGACACAAGTAATGCCACCTACAGTCAGGTGAGCAATGAGGAAAGGAAAGAGGCAGCAACCAGCCTCAGGAGAAACAAAATATCCAGATACCCTGGAGTCCGGAAAGAGAGTTCACACTGAATTCAGACTGAACTTGAAGAAAAAATTAGAAAGAAAGTGGAAAAATGTAGAATAAGATGGATAAGACCTGGGGGATATAGTGCAATGAACAGTAGGAAAACAGCAAAAGTATCTATGTGATGTAAAGAATAGGAAAGAGGAAGGCAGGCAAAAGAGAAACGCCCGGAATGAGAATCAGTGTTTTGAAGTAATGAGCTGAGTTGAAACATCACCACCAAAACCACAGCAGAGATTCAGATTGAACTGCAAGGATTTATCCAACTTTTGCCCAAACAGGAGCAAAGCAGTTTTGAGGAGTCTCTCACTGAGAACTTGGACTTCTTCCTCTCCTCAAGAGTCTTCACTGGAGACTTCCAAAGGAAACTAAAGAGCAGAAAAATGCACTCTGCCACACAACCAGGGGAACTTTGCTTTTACATAATTGTAGAGACGGTAAATGAGTCTTCCGGGATGACTTTCTACCAAGAGTGTAAGGTTTAGAGTGTGGGCTAGGGGTGAGAGATGCAGGTATTACTCTGCCAATGAAAAGGGAAGATTGCAGGCAGTCCAATCAGGATTTTGGCTTCTAATTCAAGGCTGGAGAAGTGATTGACTGTAGCCTGAAAGTGGGTTAGTAGAGTTTAATTTCTGCCTTTTCCTCTGTCCTGCAGTAACCTACTGAATCACTCTCTTAGTACAGCAACTCCAATCAGTTTCTTCACAGAGGATTTCCTTGATGCTGAATTTGCTGTTTGCAAATGCCCAGAAATCCGCTGCTGAAAGGTGGAACATTATCCCTTTGCTGTATGGGTCAAGAAGTTCTTACAAGAAGGTCTGTGTATTTGCCTCTGGCTGTCCATAAATACAGTGCTACTGCAGGCAATGCAATAGGCTGATCACAGCCCTGTGCATTAAGAGGAACATTTGCTGTAGTATTTGGAAATAAGTCGAATCATCTGCTATCTGCATTTCTTACAAATACCACAGATTCTTTACATTTGTGCCTCCACCATTCCAAGCTGTTGCTTTGACTTGCTAATAGGTCTCTGTTGTAAAAAAACCCATGTGCTTCTTTTTTTTTTTTTTATGGAGCTAACACTCAGATGTTACTTTGTGCCCAGAGAGACAGCAAGGACATGGAGTCTGCTGGATTCCAGGAGGAAAGGTCTGCAGGGCTCCTGGAGGGAAAACTACCAGACAGGTACTTATGAAAAGAAGGTGATCTGGTTGAATTCAAGACTGTAGTACAAACTATGTGCTTATCTGGTATCAATTGGCAGTTTCATTGAATTAATTGGAGCTATGCTGATTTATAACTACTGAGGGTTTAGACGATTCTACATAAACAGCTCTAATGAAGCCCCTTTCAAGGCACCAAGAGTCTGTACCAAGAGATAAATCTTGAAGAGCTATAGGTCCTTGCCAATTGTCTCCCAAACTCTGCTCTTCCTTGTCACTTTAAAGAATGTATGGAGCCTTCCTGACCCAGGTTCAGCCAAACCACTTTCCATTGCTCTCAGCTTTACTGATGCAACTCCTCCAGCCTGTGCTGAATCACTGATCATAATTAAAAACCAGCAGCAATCACAAAGAGATGGATGTTCCCACAAGCAGCAGCATCAGGTGAGAGACGGTGTATGGAACTAGGGTCACGTGCCAAATTCTAGTTTGACCCATGGAGACATACAGATCAATAGAGTGGGATCACTGAGCCTTGTGCTCTCAGCTTGGGATTGGCTGTCTTTCCAAGAGATAGGTGTTCACCCCAAGACAAGGTGTTACCTTGTTCAGCCATCACCAAGGCTTGCAGAAGAGAGGACTGAAAGAGAAATTATGTCTAGTACTGATCAGGTGTTAAGAAGAATGCTGGATGAAAAGTGCCTGAGGATCCCTGTGGGCATGCAGGGTTAAGAATTTAGCCCCTCAGACAGTAGCCATTCTTTGTGGGCTCAAAAAGAATGTGTAGCAGCAACACTCAGCAGCCATCTCCCCAGCAGTGGGTGGAGGATGGTGGATATGCTACCCACCACACAAGACTGCCAGAGGGCTGTGTGGCATCTGCTGCACCTGCCTGGGCCCTGGGTATTGGTGCTGCTGAGAGCACTCAAGAAGAGGAGAGCGTGAGCATCTCCAGAATAGGCAGCTGGCAGTTTAATTTCAGCAGGGTAGGTACAAGGTAATGCTACATGAAAAACCAATTTAAGCTACTTATGTAACATGACAGGCCCTAAATTATTTATTTCTTACTCAGGAAAACAATCAAGGTCCTTTTCAGGCTCCTTAAGCACTAGCAATCACAATAGCTAGCACTGAAAATGCTGTATTATGATACCTTCCTATGAATCGAAATTATGTCTACATTTGAACAGATGTACTCAGATTTTGTCACTTTTCTGAAGGATATATCAGAAATAGATGTCTAAAGATAGTTGATACAAATTATTATGAGACCTAAAAGGATTTCACAAAGAAAGGTTTAGGACTATTAATTAGTGAGAGAGATGTGACATGGGAATGAAAAGAATATTGGCAGGGAGAAGGCACATAAGATCTTGGCATTTACTCTTTATTAAAATACCAGAATAAGAAAGAAAAAGATCATGACTTAAAATACTGTACCTGAAATACTAACAAAGGAACACACTGCATTACACAGTATGTAAGCTGTGGAATTCATTGTGTGAAAGCACGACTGGGGCCAACAACTTGGGAAGACATTACTCTCACATTTTCCACACAGAAGCAATAAAAATATCATCCACCCCTACACCAGCTGGGCTAAAAACCTACATGGGATATAAATCTTCATCTTGCATGACAATAATTGCTGCGAGCTAGACGAGGAAGCCCATTGCCTAACTGTCCACTACGAGGGTTTTACTACCTCCCATGAAGCATGTGGTGCTGGCTGCTGGTGAAGATGTGCTGCTGGCAGGGATGCTGCCACTTTCCCATGCCATCCTTCCTGTTTCCATGCAGTCTTTCCTCTGGAGCAGGTCCTTTAGCTGTGCTGGCAACCTCTGCATCAGTGGGACAGACGACCTTCTTTGGTGCTTGCAGCAGGGAGGGTTGTATTTGGCGTGTGTGGCGTTGTTCTGGTGAGGTGGCTGAAATGAGACATGCCTCTGGCCTTGGGAGATGGGAAAGCTGGGAGTGATTCCTCTGGCTCCCTGCAGGGACAAGCTCCTTGGGTAAGAGTCAGCAGCAGGGAAGATGCCCATCTGCTGCAGACATCAGCATTCTCTTGAGACAGAAAGTTCTAGGGTGAATCACGGCTGCTGTGAGCAGCCACCACCAGAAAGCATGAAACAGTTCCCTTAGGCAGCCAGCACCCAAACTGCACATTGGTCTGGAGAGAAGGGCTGGAAGCCTGGCTTTGGCCCAAAATTTGGTACAGAGCTAGTGCAGAGAACCAAAGATTCTGATGTTTGAAGCTGGTGCCAGACCTGGAGTTAGGGACAATAAGTTTGTGGGCAGTCATCTCTGGAAAGGCCGATTCAAAATGTGAGTGCAGCAGGAAAGAGGTGCCTTGCCAAAAGATGCTTTATTTCTCTTCATCTGCAGTACGATCAGGTGCCAGTCAAGAATGGGACTCTGCTGCTCAAGGCAATGTTCATACAGAGCAGCAGATATTAATCTAACAGATGTGGCTATTTCAATGTCTAGAAGTGAAGAGGAGCCAGGGGAACACCAAGGCTGTAAGTTGTCCTAACGTGCCAAAAAATTGTCCCATGATTTTCTTCTTAGCCCTTGCCCACTGATTTTCAGGGCAAGACCCTCAACTTTTCCATGTGAAGAATAATTCTGAAAGTTATTTGCAAAACAAATCAATTTTTTTTCTTAAAATATGGGTCCTCATAGTGTTTCCAGTTTGGGGATTTGGGGGTTTACATTTTGTATTTCATTTACATCCTGGAATTTCAAAGCATCTGTTAAAAATCCTAATTCATGTCCTTTTTGTGTTTTACAGAGATTGCTGCCCATTTTAGGACAAAGTTTTAGTGCATGATATGACAAGAGATTTGAAGCCTTTCATTCTTCTATTTTTAAGCACAATTAAGGGCAGCTGTTATATAGTACTAATTAAAAAAATCTTATCTTTCTCTACAGATCAAAGTGACTTTTGTTTGTAATGAAACAGTCTGACAAAAAGTCAAACACAAAATGTGTCACACTGCTTCATTACAAAACAAACAGGAGACACTTTGATCTGTGAAAAAAAGATAAGGTGTTTTAATTAGTACCAAATAGCAGCTGTCCATCATGATTTAAGAAAGGAAATAAAACAGAAATATTTCAAGTCTTTCATATAGTGATGGCATGCTGGGTCTCTCATTAAGTTAGAAAGCATTACAATGAAAACTGCAATAAAATTTTGAATTTTTTAAAATTTATGAATATGTATTTCTCAACCCAGAACAAAAAAGATGCCCGTATTGACATATTTTGCCAGGGAAATTTCCACTGATATTCATATCTGGTTATCAAAAACAATGCATTTAAAATAAAAATCTTTTAGGGCAAAAAGCTGTGTTTTAAAACATTCCAGCCTGCTCTGTCTGCAGACACGGGTTCCAGGTGTAGGCATGCTGGGTGGGGTATGGAGGTAAATAACACAGTGCAGAAGCAGCTTCACCAAGACGCTGCTGGCACACCTGCAGGCAGGTGCAGCGCAGCATTCCAAGCACATCTCACCTGGTCCAGTCACTCTGGCCTTACAGCTCAGCCCTTGGCACCCTCTTCACTGCACCACGAAGCCACATGCACTCCTAGAGGTGTTGGGGGAAGGCAGATGAGCTGAGGTCTCACAGATAGTGCTGGCTTTTAGGAAGCAGCAACTAATACCAGTCTTCTCTTCAAGGAACAAGGCACCCTCTCGGTGCAATCCTGCTGAGCTTTTTTATCTTCCTGGTCCAGGGCGACTGTTTTGAAGCTGGCTGTGTCAAATGTTGCCAAAAGCAATGCAAGTCTGCTCTTAGAAAAACAGTGGTTATCTATCTGTAAGTATTTCCACTGATTCTCCCCAGCTCTGTGTGTTGTGCAAACCTGGTGAAGGAAACTCCTGTCCCAGGGAGCTGTACTGGCAGAGGGATCATAAACTGGAGGAGGATCCCATTGCTGCTAATGAGGTCAGTGTGATGGATGACCAAGCAGTGGGTGAGCATGTCAGAGGGTCAGTCAATGGTCTGAGCTATGGAGTTCATTTTGTCCTTCTCTTCCACTTTCTTTTAACAGGCAGTGAATTTCCTACAGGAACCCCATGGAAAGGGTCCTCAAAACAACATCCTGTGATCTCAGAGGCAAGCAAACATCAGTCTCAGTCCAATTCTTGAACGTCAACTCTGCCCCTTGTTCCCGGATCATTGAGAGCTGCTGGGCTCCTGTTTATCTCACCTTTGGTCCTGCTCTATGTTTACAGTTAAGCTGTTCATTCAAGTGCCATATAAGTTTGTTAGGATTTGCTGAGGGAGCAAAGGTCTTCAAGCAGAAGATGAAAAGAGAGGAAAAACAGCCTCTGGCTGCCACACTTCTCCAGGGCTTGCTTCAGAGGTGTTATTCAAGATGGAGTGGCAGCTAATAAGTACAAAAAAAGAGCAGTAGCGGTAACTCGGCAAAATTTGGAGGCCTCCGAGACTCCCCTTTGTGGTTAGTTTGTGGTTGACTTCTCAGTGCCTTTATGATGATGATGATGCATTCATTGCTGATTTTGCTTCTCATATTTTATCAGGAATGGTTTTTATGGTTGCACTAAATTCCGAAATACAGATGGGGTGACTGCTTCTGCTGCCTCACCCCAGCCCTTCACATTTACAGTCTTCCATATTTGTGTTATATCTGTGGTAGATAATATAAATAAATAAAGTGTCATGGGGAGAAAATATACCTTTTGCTTGCACCAAAGCACACAATTAGGAAAAAGGATAAGCTTTAAGGCACGTAAGGGCAGGTTTTCCCTCACTTGCTCATATTCTACAGTAATGTAAGACATCCAAATTTAGCATTTTAGTTCTTCAAGGAAGAAACCCAAATCCTTTTTGATAGGATCCTTGATATCTCTGTGAGGAAAGCACAGGCGTCCAATGCTGTAAGAATCCCTCAGTTGTTGCTGTGACTGAAATACAGTGAAATCATTTGGGATGCAAGAAATTCAGGGCGGTGGCTGAAAGGCACATGTTGCTTATGAGGTAAACAGAAATGAGAGCCGCTGGAGAAGAATGTTAACTCAGGCAGGGACTAAAAAACCCATCTGCATAATGAAGGACAGTAAAAACATTGTGTGAAGGTGGAAAACAGGTGATTGTTTGTACAATTTCAAAGGCACCCTTGAAATAATATTTACAAAGGGTCAGGAGAGGAAAATCCATCTGTTTATCCAGGAAGCCATACTGAATAAAACTGGAAATGGCAACAACACCAGGGGTCAAGACCAGGTGTGGATGTCATGTTTCAACCACTTCCTTCAGGCTGGCAGTAGTGTTAGGGAAGGGTGGCCATGCAGGTGGCTTGGGCCTCGGGGTGTGACTCCGATGGCAAGAGCAATCCTAAAAAAGCAAGCTCCTGTACAGGCCAAGAGTTAGTCCCCCTGGTAGGCAGTGTGATGTAAACCTGAAGGATTAGAGCTAAGAGGCTAAGGTGAGGAGGTGGCAGGAGGAACTGAAGGAATAAACATGCTGGAGGTGGAATTTCATGATTTGCTGTATTTTCCAACTTGTGAGTGGGAGGGATCACAGCTGGTTTTGCAGGACTGGCCCAAAGTGGAAGTTACCCCTGTCCATAAAGCCCACCTCCATACCACATATGCCCCAGTGACTGTCCTCTGCATTTCCCTTCTGCCTAGGTCTTTGCCCTAGCCATTTTAGGGACTCAAGGATTCCTTATTTCCCATAGCCCATATAAATATGCTCCCAAATCACAGTCCCTTTCTCCACCAACCACCCCTTCCCCAGCCTCATAAGGAAAGAACAATCAGCCTTCCAAGCATTAATCAGGTTCCTCTGCAGCCTTTCCCAGATGGGAGGGCCCAGTATCCTTACACAGCCCGCATGCTCTGTAGCCATGCCAGCCACAGAGTGGCACCTCCTGAGGCTGCCCTGGAGCTGCACCTTTGGTGGCAAGCTATGACATTTCCACAAAGGCTCTTCTTTGCTTTTCCCCTCAGGAAAAGTCCCAAAGGCCAAATAATCCAACACATACAACACCATGTTGTGGTGGAGCAAATGCTGCTGGGGTTGCAGGGAAGGAGTGGGATTGTTCTCACAAGGGTCCCTTCCGCCAGTTTTCTTACTTGCTTATTATGGGTACCCTTCCTTTTCCAAGCAGGCTCAGGAGGTAAGCCAGGTCTGGTGACCTGGCCATCATCAGTGTCGGTGAGAGGTCTGTGGCATCATGCCATGTAATTCAGGTTGGCAGTATACACATGTGCAAACCCTGCCCTCAAATCCCAAGGAGCCCCTTTGGCCTCATGTTCTGGAAATAGCACAGCACCAGGCATGGCCTATGCCTTACGCCTTTTCTCCAGGATGATAAGCTGACTGTCCCTGTCAAGCCATATCTCTGGAGATGCCTCACACTCCATGCTGTGGTGAAGACCTGAGGAGGCCACAGTCATCTCTGCTCTGAGCTCAGCCTGGGCTCGTGACTTGTGACCTTGTACACATTTATCTCATAACCACAGAGGGTCTTGGCCTGGTTCTGTGCTCAACATAGAGAGAGAGCAGCATCCCATGTTGCTGTTTGATACCTCTGGTTGGGGATCTGCTCACGTTCTGGTAGCTGGGTCTCCAAATGGCTGCATCAATCCTCAGTGGGAGAGGGGCACAAGTTTTCAGGGGTCATGACCTCCTCCAGGGTACACCAGGAAATTTGTGGACAGGACATCACAAACCCTTTTCTTTCTTAACAAAAGTCATCTCTAGACAAGATTATGGGCTTTTGGCCTGCGTGGAACTTCCCACCTACTGGTTCCACAACTTAATTGAGAATTAGTTTTCAGCCACTTCCTCTCAGCAGCCACTGTGAGAAGCTCTGGTCCATGAAAACAAAGCCCTTGCCTTGGCCTCATGCTAGAGCTGAACATGCCAAGCAGATGGCCAGTCGGCCGTTTCTTCCCATCTCTTCAGTGGGGGATTGCAGGATGCTTTGATCATGTCCTCTGAGTGAGGACAGCTGGGCTGTAAATCAGGGTCCCCGCTGCTCTGAACTCTTTCGTCCACACAGCCACCATAGAGAGGAGACATGTTTTTCCTTTCCATGCAGGGGTGAGCCAGGGTGAAACCTAGACCTGACAGCTGGGCCAATAGACCT
The DNA here is from genome assembly GCA_013399835.1 of Leptocoma aspasia. Taxonomy (NCBI): domain Eukaryota; kingdom Metazoa; phylum Chordata; class Aves; order Passeriformes; family Nectariniidae; genus Leptocoma; species Leptocoma aspasia. The sequence continues at coordinate 1,190,559 of VXAX01004361.1, forward strand.
TTCTGTGCCGCTCACTTCTTGCTTTTGCAGGAATTTTCCACTTTAAAACCCCATCCAGCTTCACCTCTTCCATGCAAATAATATAGGCAAGAGGTCAACTTTTTTCTTGTGTAAAGAACAACCAATTACACTTAGATGATAAGCTGAAAAAGTGCCAAATTTCTTTTTATAGCTTCTTTATTGCTCCCTGTCTGTGTGTATAGAATGAGGGGAGCTGTGATTTACATGGTAACTTTAAGGCTGACCTGTGGAAACTGGGAATAGACTAAGATAATTTTAAGGCAAATAGGTCATAAAAAAAACCCAAAACAAACACTGGGTAGCTGCTGAAGCATGCATGCTGCCTTTTCCATCTTAAAAGGCAAGAAGGTGATGCACATGAGGGCAGGACAGCAAATTTGGAGGGAAATTCGAAGGAGGCTCAATATTTCTGATGTTATCCAACCCCTAGCCAAAGCTCTACTTCTGCAATCACTTTTCCAATGAGGCTCATGACCTCTATTAAACATGCCATAACCCTGGAGGTTGTGTTCAGTAACTGGGCTCTGAAACAGACTTCTACTCCAGGCAAATACCAGGCCCCTTTTAAGATGGAATTCAATATATTCCTGAAATGTAGAGCCTGTGAGAACTGAGGACCAGGCTGGGTGAGCTAGGCAGCCCGTACAATCTCACATTCCTTGGCTGGAGACAGGTAGTGGATGTGTGCAATTCTTGTACAAATCAGGTCTACAGTCGACTGGATTTTTCTCTCTCCAGCTCTCACCCTGTATCACCCTTGCCATTTGGAGTTTCCAGGTCTCTCTTTTCAGTTCCAGAGGGGTTCTGCCTGGCAGACAAAACATTAATTAGAGCCTCTATTGATATTATCACACTCATTTTGTGCAAATGCCAAGTGAGTGAAACAGCCTCTCTGTCTGTGCAGTCCCCAGAGGACTGCCAATCCCCTCTCCACATTCCACCTGGTGCAGGAAAACACCACAGCATTAGAAGGACACCCATAAACTTTGTATTCATTTGTGTGTCCTTGGTGTTATAAAAGCACCATGCTCTACAACTTCTTTACTCAGGTGGTCAATCTATGCACTCATATACAGGCCCAGAGAAGCTCAGGATGTAGTCTAGGAAGACAGGGCTTTCCTAACGGCTGCGGAGGAACTTTCCATCTCCTGTACCATGCTTTCTAGCATCAGAATAAAATCTTCAAGCAAATGAGGCTGGCTTTTGGACTGGAGTAATTTCATTTACCACCATGTATTTGACAGCAGGCTAACAGGCCCCTTGCTTTGCTCATGGTACTGCCACTGCAGCATGTTAATCTGCTGGCCCTGGCGAGCAGAGAGAGGCTAAAGTTGCCATAGAATCTACCTGCCTTCCTTTGGGCCTCAGTCCCAAGTTCAGTGATTGACAAGGAAATTACCAGGTCCAGTGAGCCCCTGGCACTGAGGTTTGCTGGACCCTCTGGGTCTTGGCGGGCTGCACATACGTGTTAGGATTTCTTCTTCTTGGGACCTGCTTTACTCAAAGTTGAGTGAAGGGAAAAATTCTCTGGGGTCGTGCCTACTGCCAACACTGGCTTTTCTGGTCACTGCTGTCAGATATAATCCCCACTCTGAAGCATGCTTTGAAGCAACCAAGCATGTTAGCAGCATTGAGGAGCATTTTAGCTTGTGGTTCTTGCATGAAGGTGCTGGGGGCGTGAACTTCAAAGCCTTTTGGTCAGTTGGAAAATCTCAGCCCTGAGATTTAGAGTGAGGATGGGATGAGAAGGTAACACACAGGACGTACAAGGAAATCACCACTTCCTCCCAGGCAGCAGTTTCCCACAGAAAAACAGGACATGTCTGCCATGCAGAAAAGTGTAAACAGTAAGTTCTGCCCAAATCCATTGGCCAGCGTTGTGTTTTGAAGAGGCAGGAAAACCTGTCACGCTGGTGCAGCTGCCCATGAGAGCAGGTGATTAGAGTACAATAGGCAGCCCTGCAAAATCACCAGGCTGATGCCAGAATCCTGCAGTTGCTGTGGACCATGTCTGAGTCATGTGCGGGGTCCAGAGACTTCCCTTGTGGTGCAGAAAATGAGCAAGGCTTTCCTCTGAGTGTTCCTGGTGCAAATTGTTGATGTGACCTTCTGGTGCAGGCACATCAATTATAAAACCACACAAATTAATGCCTGACCCTTCTAACAACATACCAGCAGAGGGAACACACAGGAAGCAGCCTGAGCTGTGAAAAAAACCTCAAAGTCACTCAACCACACAAAACCCAGGCAGAGTAGGTGGACCTAACAGCATACACTGGAGATGACAACTGTGCTGCACCGTGCCCTGAGGTGAGCCTGTCCAAGGGTGTGTGCAGTCCTTAGGGCACCTCCAGGCCTGCCACACACTCCCTTTCTGCAGATACTCAATGTTACGTCATCACTCGATCTCAAGGGGTTGCTAATGAGCTTTGGGCATGCTCTGTTATTAAAAAGGACATCCCAGCAGCTTCATGTGCTGCGTGGGCTGGAGGTGAAGGGGATACAGCTGAGAACCAGAATCCAGGGTGCAAGTGCAAGACCTGCCAGTTTGTAGCATTGGTGACATGCAGCCACATAGGTGTGACACAGGTCAACACAAAGGCCAGACTTTGCTTCTGTCTCTACTGACATGAAACAAACATCTATTCCAGAATTTTATGGGAAGGACTGCTAGTCTTGTCTAAAGAAAAATTAGAATTAATTCTGTTCTGAAAGATGTACCTAGTCAGGAACGAGAGGAGTTCAGGACTCATCTCTGGAGACTTTTACCCGCCCATAATAACATCACTTTTGAGAACTTTCCAAGAGGACATTGGGCAGCTTGTTACTGTCTGAAGGCTACAGATGGGACCATTCTCCCTGTGTATGAATTTATCTACCAAACAAAACCCACACTGGTATGTAGCAAGAATTTTCAAAAGCTGTTCACACCCCAAATCCTACCCTGGGGTTTGGTTTTCACAAAGAAGTATTTGACACTAGCTTGTATGAGTCTTGAAGCTTTCAGGATCTCAAGGTGAAGCCATGCTGAGTCTCCTTCATGCAGAGTGCAGACACAGGACACAGAGATCCCTGTGCTTGACTGGACACCATCTCCAAGCAGAGGTGATCTTTACTGCAGGGATGAAGGAGGCCTGGGTATACTTCTCAGGGGGTCTGCACACCACTGTTGTGGTTGTTGTCATACTCACTAGAGAGCCAGCTGCTGCTTGGTAACGTGGGGCACCCACATCACCTCTGTCACTGACTCAGGCTCGCCCTGAGTGATAAGTGGGGAAGATGGTGTACCTTTCCAATCTGTTGTGACACCTTCTGGCAGAAGGTGCCTCACAGAGACAGATGCTTGCTCCACAGGTGTGGCTCTCTGAACACCACCTCCTCCAAGGCAGGCAGATCATGGGGCTGTGCAGGGCTTCCAGACAGAGTCCATAGGGCACGGGTGCACACACGTGGAGCTGCTCACATGTTCTGGATGGTGTTGTAGGCATGCTGGGCCATGTGGGGCAGGGAGCATGCTGGTCCGCTTGGCTGCTGGGGTTCCCAGCAGTGCTGGTGTTTGTGGAGTGCTGTGGGTGTTTTGTTATTCCCCAAATGCAATAGTTTGCCCTAATGCTTGGGAATATTCTTGATGATGAAGTCACAGGGCCACGTGTGATCTCGGCAAACATACAGTCACAAACATGCAAACATACAATCCAGGGCCAGGCTGTGCAGGCCTTCAGGGCAGGAGGCATTTTGTCTTGGGAGATCTGTCATTGCTCGACAAGTTAGATGTATTTGAGTTTCTGGTGAACTTATGTTCACATAAAAGAACAAAAAGACCTATTGGATTGTACACAGCACACAAGAACATAGCAATGGCCTTGCTGGCTTGGACCCAAGTGTTCACCTGAACATTCACTTAGGTCTGGGTGTGGGGACCCAGGAGGTCAGGCAGGTTGGAGTGGAGAGGGATGAGGTGTGGGAAAGGACGAGGCAGAGGCAGCAGGGAAGATATGCCCTGGCTGCCAGGCATGAGAACACCTGGGATACTCAGCCCAGGGGTGCCATGGGTTGGTGGCATATGGGTGAGAAGCCTGCATGTGGCCAGGTGTCTGACAGGCTTCAGCCCTCTGTGGACATGCACCAGTTTCAAAGCAGCACACAGCCACAGGCATAGGTAGGAAAGAATAACAGCTGCCAGGAGACCAAGGGCCCAGAGTAACTCAGGAGCGTGGATGTTTCATTATTGCTGGGTTGACTTGGCACAGGGAAGAAATTTATAACCAACAGCAGGTTTGCCAGAGCAATTAAACAGAGCAGTATAACAATAGGAATCTTTTCTTCAGATTAAACACCCCCAGCTCCCTCATATGCTCCTCAAAAGACTTGTGCACCAGACCCTTCACCAGCTCCATTGCCCTTCTCTGGACATGCTCCAGCACCTCAATGTCCTTCTTGGGGTGAGAAGCCCAGAACTGAGCACTGGATTCAAGGTGAGGCCTCACCACTGCTGAGTACAGGGGGACAATCCCTGTCCTGGTCCTGCTGGCCACACCACTGCTGATACAGGCCAGGATGCCATCGGCCTTCTCGGCCCCCTGGGCAGACACTGGCTCATGTCCAGTCACTGTCAGTCAGCATTCCCAGGTCCTTTTCTGCTGGGCAGCTTTCCAGCCACTCTGCCCCAGCCTGTAGTGCTGCAAGGGGTTGTTGTGACCCAAGGGCAGGACCCGGAACTTCACGTTGTTGCCCTCCTACAGTTGGTCTCAGCCCATTGATCCAGCCTGTCCAGATCCCTCTGCAGGGCTTTCCTGTGCTCCAGCAGATTGACATTTCCATCCATCTTGGTGTCACCTGCAAACCGACTGAGGGTGTCCCGGATCCTCTCATCCAGATCATCAATAAAGATTAAACAGAACTGGCTCTGACACAGCCCTGGGGAACAGTACTTGTGACCAGCCACCAGCTGGTGTGACTCCATTCACCACCACTCTCTGGGCTTGGCCATCCAGATAGTTTTTTGCCCAATCCAGGCCATGAGCAGCCAGTTTCTCCTGGAGAATGCAGTGGGAATTGGTATAAAAGTCTCTAGTTAAGTCCAGGTAAATATATCCACTGCCTTTCCCTCATCCACTAAGAGGCTCACCCTGTCACAGAAGGTCAGGATGGTCAAGCAGGACCTAACTTTCAAAAAGCCATGCCTGAACCCCTTGTTGTCTTGTAATGCTTTCAGTCCTAGAGAAGTTCAGTACTATTCTCTGCTTGCAGAAAAAACATGCAGACTTCTATAATTTCAGAAAGCTACAGTGGAAAAGGCTGCTTCTCAAAGTTGACAGGACTTCTGCTCATAGCTGTGTACCTAGCAGCTAGGATCTACTTTTGGAGACAAGTGGTTTGGGGAGGACATAGCATCGCCTTTGCCAGCAGATGTAATGACAGAGGGAGCTGGTCTGGAGGTGACAGATGCCTGAAGAATCTGTTGCTGCTTGTCCCTGACAAGAGGAAGGTGGCAGTTCCCTCACCCCTATGCACAAGAAGCCCCAGCCAATGGGTTGGATACTAATCTTCCACCCCAATGGAACCAACAGTGCTCACTGATCCTGTTAATTGGGGGCTGAGCTGCTCCTTGGCATTTGCAGGTGCTTTTGTAAAACGGTATAAAGTCAACTAAGAGCAAACAAGACCCAGGTTCTGCAAGGCCCCCTGGCAAGTTTCCAGCCTTCTGGGGCAGAGACAAATGCAGAGAAACAAGGCAAGGATACGTGTTGGCATCCCTGCTTGACACTTGTGTCAAGGGTAGCACTAGCAGCATATTCTACCCCAAGCAGGCAAATGGAAATGGAAGTGGGGGGCTACATGCCATTGCTTTCCTCTTCCTCACCTCACTTTCTAGGCCAGTTGCACATACTAACACATCTTCTCTTGAAGAAAGACTAGCCATCACAGGAACAAGCCCATAACCTCCTCCATCATTAGCCTGGGTCCCCATTCTGTCTGAGAGCCTGAACAACGTCATTGCTTGGTGTGAGGAGGAGAATCTGCCTCCCTGGGACTCATGGTTGAGCTGGTGAAAGGCAAAAGGCTGCCCTTCTCACTGTTGATGGAAAATTGCAGCTTATTCTGCTCTCAACTGTTGCAATTTCTGCATCAGTGTGACTCTCCTGGCTTCATTGGCACCATGGATGGAAACAGCCTTCTTGTCAGCAACGCAAAAACCATTTAGCTTGTGAAAACACCAGTGGGAATGTGTTGCCATTTTACCATCAAAGTAGTTTGTAGTGGTTTCCTCATGTTATGGATGGTCTCCAGACACTGTGTGATCATGGTGGCCCCAGGCCTGTTAGCTGAGTGGAAGGGTGTCCCTATCCCTCCTTCATTCCCATTCTCTGAGGGATTTTCCCAGCTCATTTGACATGATTGGGATTCTGCCCTTGCTTTAATTGAACGGCACAAAAGGACAGCAAGATCACCAGTGCAGGAGAATCCAAGAGCAGAACAAAGAAGTCTTCATGGATGCTGTTTGAAATTCCCAGGATGCCAGCTGGGTCTCCTCATGCTGCAACATGACAAACACCAATACAATGCCTGAAGTGTGAGATGTCACAGAACACCTCACAACCAGTCTGTCACCCTGGGTGAAGGGGTGGGAAATAGGAGGGCGCACTCAGCTTTCAGCAGTGCTGCCAACAGGCTGGAATAAACCCCAGGGAATGACTCTGGATCTCTACCAGTGACCTGAGAATTCGGATCAGCACAGCAGAAGAGGCAAACAGAGAGAGGGGCTGCTGGTATAATGGCTCCAGTATGTAACAGGGGCAACAAGTCACATCAAAACATCAAATCTGTTAGTGAATATTTTAAAGAAAGGACTCACAGAGAGGTAGGAGGTCTAGAAAACTTTCCTCAGGCAATGCTCTGCCTGGGCTCCCATTTAAGCCTGTTTTAAAGGGGACCTACAGCAGTAATGCAGAGACTGTTCTCTAACAGCTGTAGGTGATGGTGGGGTAAGGAGGGGAGGGGGTCAGGATCACAGGTTTGTCATGAGCTTCAGTGAACAGTGTCACTTTTCCAGGCTTTCTAGTCTTAGTACTTGTTTTTGTGAAGGTGCATGCAGCTGAAGATGCATGGCATGACAAGTGTATGCACCTGTCTCTGACAGTTATTCTTGATAGCAGGTTGTGCCCTATGCTGCTGCTGCTGCTTTTGTCTCTTCATCCTCTGCTACAGGTTTCCATGGCAGGATATCAAAGCTTGAGAGAGCAGAAGCTCTCCTGGTTAATTTTCTATTAAAGGTGCTAGGAAACGCATTTCAGGAGGATGATGGTCATTTTATCAACAGCAATCATTAATTCAAGGGTCCCAGCAAATTCTCCATTTCCTTTGTCACTCCAAACCTCATCTTCATTTAACTCAAACCCTGTGCTACTTTTCAACCCTGCTGGGTTTTATCTGCTGTTTCCAGTTCTGCCTGACTCCTGGCAGTAAGGGCAGCTGAAGGAGTTAAAGCAGCCAGCTGGCCAGGAGAATTCAGACATGCAGGAGCTGTCTAAACACACGTAGCAAGTCGGCTGGCTGGCACATGACCCACTGAACAGATCAAACAATGCTGCTAGGAGCCAAGAACAATTTCCAGTACCTGCTGCAGTGTCCATATCTTCCCTGGGTCCGTCCCCCTCCTTCCTTTTATGGCCAAGTCAAAGTCATATCCTCCAACATTACTAAAGTGACATGCACCTGGTTCTGAGCTCATGCGTCTCACAAGGTGACAGCTGCTCGTGCTTAGGCAAAGTTTATGCTGCTTATGTCCATGACGGCATTTGAGTCAACAGATCACTGGGTTGTGAGTGCATGTGCATCCACTGAAACAGAAGTGCCCGAGCCACACAGGAATAAAATAGTGCTTCATCTTGCATTATTATGTACCCTCTTCCCTTCCCTTCTCTTCTCCTAACAGAAGATATGACTCACACTAAACATTGATAAAACTGACAAACACTTGGGGCAGCTGGTTTGCAGAGGCACCAAAATTATCCCAAGCTATTGCATACTTTGTCAGTGCCACAGCACAAAAAACTCTGGCTGATGTTCACTGTTGCTAAGGGTAGATTTGGGATGCTGGGGCGGGCAGTTGTTGAGAAGAGTTGGGAAGCATGTATGCCCCAGCATTCCAGATGCAGAAAAAGCAGCAAGGTGAACTCCTCTCACACATTTGTTTGTCCAGTTTGTTTCATTTCCCTACCATGTTGAGAAGCATTGAGCTAGTTTTGTGGAGGGATCCTTACAATCCCTTCTTCATCCTGTTTCTGAACACCTGAGCAGCATGAGGACATGTATGGTTGTCAAAAAAAAGGTGGAATATCTTGCTATGCTGAAGTTGGGGAATGTTATTTTTCCTTTCACTTTCCATTTGTATCTTTGAAGAATAAAACAGGCCCTTTGTAGAAATTTCCTCACACTTGGAGTAGAAAGAATGCAGTGATTTCTTGTAGATGCTCACACTCCATGCATGAACCCACATCTGTTCCAAGCAGCTAGAGGAAGGTTCATCTTGCAGTTGAGATTTCCCAAATGCTGAAGAAGTCAAGCTGTCAGCCATGATGTTAATCTCAAGTGATAGCTGGTCCTTCTGTTATCCCAGCTTTTGCACTGGGACACTTTGAAGTTAATGACTCTGACCTCTAACCTAGTTGGGTGTAATGTGGGAGTCCAGGGAAGAAAGGCCAAGATCTCAGTTGTCTTGGGGACAGCCTGTCCTGTGGTGGGGGATCTACACTGCCAGGAGCCTGAAAAAATCCATAAAATGTTTAAAGTTTTAAGCATTGCCACATTGCATAGGTTTGATCACTGCATCATCAAACCATGGTGACAAAGAAGACAGAGCAAGATCTTGCACTCCACCCTGCTGTAAGAGCTTGTTCTGCTGGCTCAAATATGTTTCCAACTCTACACAGTGTAATGTCACTGCACACTTTGCTTTCCAAAGGTAGTGGAAACATTTTCAGTGATTTTGCATGAAGCTCTGAGCAAACTGGAACTTTATAGCTACCCTTTGTAGCAGTTGGGAGTTGCTCCTTTTTTTAGGCAGTGACATTGAGAAGGAAACTCTGCTGGGACTGAAGACCATTCTGAAGGGCATTAGGCCACAGGGGCTAAATTCTGCCCTTAGCTGCCTGCTTTGCTTGTTGCCACATATGGAAAGTAGGAAAAACACAAATTGGCCATTTGTGCATTGCTATCCCCTGCCTGCCCCTTTGAGTTTGGTTCTGGCACTGTGATGGGTGAAACTGGAGAACCCAGATCAGATTGCAGGAGGGATTTTGACTGTGGCCAGAGCTGGTTGCTGAAAGGCATGGGGCAGCTCCATTTGTCCTGGCACTACTGAAGTCAATGGGATTTTGGCCATAGTCTTCAACAGAGCTAGGATTTCACTGTGCATGCCTAAGGAAGCACTGTATCATACAGTTGTGTTGTCTGCCATGACATTTACTGCTAATGAAATCCATGTGCCCCATCTCACTTGGCTCCTTGTCTATCTTTATAGGTCTTCACCTGTGGTTTTTTCCCCCCTCCCTGCCACTCCTCTCTCTCTCTCCCTCCCTGCTACTTGTCCATTCTTGTTTCTGTCTGACACTTCTTGCTGTCCTCCCTTGCTGTCTTCTCAGCTTGCTTTCTTGTGTACTCTGCAAGGAATGTGCCCACAAGAGGTATTTTTATTTGGCAGCCTGAGTAAACTTTCTGTTTTGGCTGCAGGTACTGAGATGAGCAGCCAATGGAGCTGACACCTCCTGTGTCATGTTTTTAGCTCCTTCTATCTGATAGAGAAGATGACCTCATTGGCTGACTGTGTTGAGGAGGTCTAGTTGCAAGGGCAAAAAATTAGAGTTAACCTTGAAAGAAGCTACAGAATGCCTCACATGGGTTTTTAGGCTCTTTTGCTCTAATGTGGGGGTGTCACAAGGGATTCAGACCTTATTTCAACACAGAGGGTGAGCAAAGACAATCCAGATACTGGGGAGGAAAAGATTTTTGCTAGGACTGCAACAATAGGAAGAGGCTGCCAAAGGTGCTTCATCAGCTTCTGAGGAATGTCCTCCTTGGAACAAGTTGTTCTCTGACCAACCTAGAGGTGATATGAGATGCTGTATGGCTTTTCTCTCATCTGCTAAAGAAAGTGGAGCTATCATGTGTCAGGGGTACAACTGACATGCTGTTCTATAGCATCATATCAGGTCAGAGTGGCCCAGTATAAATCAGGATAACACAGTTCATGATTGCCATGGAGGGGCTGAGCCCTCAGAGCAGTGTGTCATGAGCAAGACCAATGCAATGTAATCCAAGACAAATTTAATGTTGACCTGATTTAAAGAAATGTAGGAAAATATTCTAGACACAGATATTAAAATGTCCTCCTGCACTGATTTTTGAAAGGGCAACACTGGCAACCTGAAAGGACATTTTCAAGACATACAATTTGTTGCTGCAAAATCAGGGTAGAGCTAAGAGGAAATTGTGGTCTGAGCTATTATGAAACAAGAATCCAGGCAGGCCTGGGAAAAAGACTGGATTGTATTGCTTCTGTTGATGAAGTTTCTGAAAGCCTATCCTCTTAGCACACAGCAAAAGATAGTATCAAAACTCTCTGCAAGTGTAAAAAGCCACGTGGTGTTCTTGAGACTTTGCTTTGCACACTATCCTACCACCCTTCCCAGCTTTCTGACATTTGATGCTGGGAAGGAGCTGCTCTCCAGAGCAGAACCATTAAAGCGGCGTGATGGGGGAGTGATCTGTGTCTATTTTGGGTAAGAAAGGTCCACCGTGAACAGCTCGCACGTCACACGCCTGGAGACATGAGCTCATTTTTCCCTCTCAGTGCGACACAAAGGAAACCATGATGCTTTTCCAAAGAGATGTGTGCGTGTGCATACACAAACCTAGCTGATTCTGGTCTACCCAGGTGCTACCTCAGGCTGTGCATCCTTGCACGTAGTAACGATGGGGTGGATGGGGGTGTGTGCTGAGACAGCTAAACTGCTACGCTCTGACAGCTCCTTTGCATGTGTTAAAATAACATCACCCTTACTTGTTGTCTCTCCTCTTCCACTCCATCCCCCCACTCAAAAAAATCTAAAGGGAACAAGCTCTAGGTATTAAAATAGCTCCAGTCTAGCTTGTTCAGTCTATTTCAGGAGGCTGGTTCCATCCTGACACAGATAGAACACAGAGACGTTGTGGAAACCACAGCCACAAGAGGCCATCAGCCAAAACTAAATGCTTTCCCAGCGTTTGCCGAGTGGTTCATTCCCCCCGCTCCCTCCCTCCATCCCCTCTCCTGGCTTAAAATAACAGCTGGAAGCTGTTTGGCTTTGTTTTGTTGGATTCTTCTGCTTGCTGTGCTCAGTCTGGTGGCATTGAGAGGGAAAGCTAGAGGCACTTTTTTGGCAGCAGGGGCTCATTGCCTTCTGGGCTTTTAGGTGAGACCTTCAGAACCATCATGGAAATGAGAATCTCACAGGTATTTCTGGGATGAGTTTTCAAGGAGCAGACAATGAGCTGGGCCTACAGCAGTGATAATGCATGGATTTGCCAGTTTAGTACCATGTATTTTGTCTCGTAGCCTTCGATTGACTAAAAAGGCAGTGGACATCTAGAAATAGATTAGGGCAAGTGTGGCTGAGGGATAGCTAAAGTCCGATGAATCAATCTGTAGGGAAGGACTAATTTTCTGGTTTCTGTGACCCTTTTGTTGCTAAATTAGGGCTTGTGACATGGAAATGCACTGCTTCACACCAGCTGAGGGTTTGGCCCAAAATATCCTTCAGCTGAGGATCTGGATGATAAGACTGTTATGAAAACACCATGAACAAGACGTAAATGCCTCATCAGGTATAAACGCCTTCCTGCCTCTTCTACACCCAGGTTTTTGTCTGCTGGGAGCATCAATGTTTTCTGCATTTTCTCACCTTCAGATTTGTAGGTGTCCTTCCAGTTTCTACTTCTCCCTGGTGTTATCTGTTGTTCCATGGAGAACAACAAGTGACACCAGGCCTATTCCTCACTGGGATCAAAATTAGGGGTTTAGTTAAACCTCCATCCTTCAGTCTAAACAGCACCAGAGTTTGTGAATATTTCCAAATACCTGGTTTGAATTTGAAGGTGCTCTTAACCCTTAAGGAAAAGAGTCATGAACTCTCAAATCTTCACAAAAATACTAGCCTTATTTTCCCAAGAGATGTCAAATTGTGAGTGTGCAAATTACTGTGGGAAACTGCAAACATGAACGGAGTCTTGGGACCAGATGGCCCAGCACCAGAAGCGTTCACAGGCAGCCTGGCTTCAGGGGTGAACCTTGGTGCTTGGCAAGTGAACTCCCAGGGCTTGCTCTCAACAGTGCCAAACTCCAAAGTTTAATATCATTCTTTCATTCTGCAAACCTTATGACCTGAGGTCTTCTCTGCCTCATCCCAGTTGTTTCATTCATTGTAGAAAGAAAATTTGTTTTAACAGCATTCAACGAGCCATTGCAAGCACTAACAGTGCACAGATGCAATATTCAACCTCAAGCAGTTAAAGTTTCTAAGATTTATTTAAAGGTCATCAACACAGCGTAAGGGTGTAAGTTATGAATTCTCTATGTCAGAGACATCATTTATTTTACATAATAGCCAATCTGCTCTATAACTTAATAACTTGAGCTAGAAAAATATTACCTTTTTCTGTGTGTGTTTGCTGTTATGCAGAAGGAAAGCAGAATAAAAATGAGAATTTGTATTTAATGAAATAGATGCTTCAATATTTGTTTTATGGCAAACATTTACTGTACATTTGAAAAACAGAGGGGTATTTGAATGAAAAAGTCTAAAGCATTTACATCTGTAAATTGCTTTTATTGACATTTCTGAGGGGAATGGGCTATTTGACATTTCAAGGTGGCAATGTTCTGAGTAATTTCATTCTTTTGGCAAAAATTGCTTTCTTTTGTGTTCCTTCAGTATTACAAAGAATATTTGTATGGGGGCACACAACCCATGTTGTGTGGTAGCCCCATTTCCTCATGTGAACCAGCAAATTGTTATATTACAGGAAAGAAATGCAAACACTTAGGAGACATTGCATCACAGTATGCAAATGCACCTGAGAATATTTTGGGCCAGGTCAACAACAGAATATATAGTCAGTCACACTGAATTATCTGGCTTAAAATATACAGGCTTGATTTTCCTAGTAGGAAACTTTAAGACAAAAAAGCCCGTGGGATATAAAACCTGCTGAGTTTAAAGTCCATTACCCTCAGACAGAGATTACAGCAGAAATTACTTGACTAGATCTATTTTAAGGTACATAGAGTTTATCTATTATCTATCTATCTATCTACTATCTATCTATCTATCTATCTATCTATCTATCTATCTCTTTCCACCTTTCCACATTTCCATCTTTATAGATCTTGGAGTTTAATCAAGGTTTAATAAGAACAATATGTCCTTAGACTTTGGATCAAGTCTGAAGTCACTGGCATGTGTCAAATAATTTGTCATGTCCCTCTCTATGTGCAAATCCACAGACGTAACACAGCAGACTATTGTCAGTAGTTGAGTAATTACCTTAATTTAAGCAAAAAGGTCAATGGGACCAAATGTTGCTGTAGCCCTGTGGTTGGGGTATTACATACCAACCCTCCCACACATGTTATTATTTGCTCAGTCTTCTTTTTTTTTTCTCCTTTATTTTCTTTTTCTGCCTGGCTTTTATTTATTTATTTTTTTAACAAACCATAAAAATAAATTGTAAGTTCCTGAAATAATATATGTCAAATTAGCTTCTGTAAAAATGCTTTCCACTTACATAGCTTCTAAACACTGCTAGGACAGCCTGCTCTCATTGAGCCAGACATGCAGATCCCTATTTCAGGAGACACGGCACAGGAGGCGTAACCCAGCCAGGGCAAGGCAAAGTCAATGAGGCCACCTTGATTTGCCCTAGCAGAGTATCTGCTCTGACAATTTCTCCCTGAGTCCTCCCTTCATGCTCCTGCTTCACTCCATGCCCAGCAGAAGCCCTCACTCCCTCCCCCACGCATACCCATGTTTTTTCAACTGTATTTCTCTTTGCTTTGCAGCAATGAGGAAAGAGGTGCCTGAGTGCTGGCAAGGGGCTTGGCCAGGACCAGCTGAATCTTCCTGATTTGTGATGGGCAGTTGAGCAGCTGAGTGGGTGTTTAACCAGAGCTGCAGCAGAAAATTAGGGTGTCTTGGGGACCCCATTGCTTGGGGCTCTCAATGAGAGAGGTATTATTTGAGGAGTCTCTGACAAACAGATGCGTCACAGTGAACAGTTTTCTAGGTACTTGTTCCATAACAAGTTTTCTAGAGTGCTTTTATCTGGCACACTGGGAGTCACAACCCAACATTTTGAGCCTAACAGGAGAGAGAAGCCTAGGGTTGTCATACTGCTCACATGCACCACAGAAGTGACAAGGGGGGTGAGAGAGTCCCACCCCATCAGATAACACCTCTGACTGCCAAGGTAACAACTGCCACAGGATCTCTGTCAGTTGCCACCAGAGGAGCTGCAGGCACCAGCATCTCCTCCCTGCTGTACTTGTCTCTTCTCTCAGGCCAGCCCCAGGAACACTGAGCGTGAGACAGGCTCTCTTTTCATGGAGTGGAGGCTGGTTCCAAACAGCTACTAGCTGCCACAGTGTGCTGGGATGTCCCTCTCCTGAAGGCTGGATCAACCAGTCCTCATGTTGAGAGCACCTGGGCAAGGACCTGAATGCCAGTGGGACTGGCCCGTAGAACAGTGAACACCAGACAATCCCATTTCCAGAAAGGAAATTGGAGCACAGACAGCTGAAATTGTTTCCTGAGTGTCAGAGAGGAAATGTGTGTCTCAGTGTCATACAGGACCTCTGCAATAGGAATTATATTCCATTATATTCCTATATTCCCAGTACCAGTTTCCTAACTTCTCCTTAAGATATTTCTCCACCTCCTGCCTGGACCAGGACACATCTCTCCTGGTTTTTCGCCTTTCTTCCCTTGCTGTTTGTTGTGCCAGTGTTCTTTGTCTTCATCTGTGGAAGAAGAAAAAGCAGAATCTTATCAGCATCAGATTCCTTTTCTAAAGAAACTTCTTTAGAAAGTCTTTTATGGGATACCAAGTGGGGTTCCTGCTTCATTTTAGATGCTAAGGCCACCTGTCAGACTCCAGCACAAGTGGCCATAGCAGACTGTCCAAGTGTGATTCTTTTCTTTGTGGCTTTCAGGACAGGAGAAGGAAAGCTCCAACTTTGAGGCAGGTAGTACTCAGTGGAGGCCAGGTTCCTACAGGGGAAGGCAGTGTCTGCCAGGGCTCCTTGCCAGCATGCAAACACTGCTCTGCATACCCAAACTGGCTGGGCAAAAGCTGGCTGCAGGCTGCTGCTCTCAGACCTCCACTACCACAGTGGACCAACCAAAGTCTATGCTTTCTATTCCACCCCTGGGTCTGGTTGTGGTGCCCCAGCTCTGGTAGGAAATGTTTACACAGTGCTGCTCTCTGTTGAAGTCATTGCTTAAATACCTGGGCAGATGTTGGACTGGGATGAGACACTCCCTGAAGCTACGTGGGTAATGGGTGAGATGTTCCTCTTGCATGGCCTTGCTTGTTACCATCTTATTATTGACAGTACAACTGTCAATCCTTTGTTATCTTTTAAAATAAATACTTCTCTTGGAACTAAACCTACGCTGGAAAGGCTGTGTCTTTCCCAGTTTGAGAGGGCAGCTGCCAGCCTTCCATATGTTGTCAAACTGGCCCTTTTCCTCTGTCTTCTTCCATGGTTTGAAAGGGCTGGATGTCCTCCCCTGTTGCTCAGTCACAGTGGCTGTGTCTGGCACTGGACACTTATTTATACTTGTATAAAAGGAAAAGTATTGTCCCCTACCTATAAATGAGCATGCAAAGCAGGATGGGAAACAGGACTCTATGTCAGATGTAATTCAGTTTACCTTGACACTTTTAACTCTTTGTGGTCATTTCAGTATTCATCTGACTCTGCCTGAGGTTGGGTTATCCAGAAGAGAAAATGCTGGGATACCTGAAGAGCTCAGAAGGTTACCACTGTGCCCACCTTATCCCAGGGAAGAAATGCCCATAGTATCACTCTTTGCTCTGTTTACTTATATAAAACTTTATAAAGATTTCAGCCAGAGGCTTTCTCTTTGTATGCCTCCGGTAGCGTTTTGTAAGCCAGACTTGTCTTACTGGGTGGCTTTAGTTCCACTCCTTCCTGCACATGTTCTTACCTGCAGTCACCAGGGATAAAGGTATGGCCATGGACAAAGAGAAAGCAAAGAGTTATTCCTTGTGGACAGTCTCAGACACTGCTCATGGATGACTGTTGAGGTTCTGCAAAATTGTGATGTTCTGCAAAATTTGCAACAGCAAAGAGAGCAGTTGTTATTTTGCACAGTACTGATGTGACAGTGATCAGTAACTGGCATTCCCTGGGCTCTTGACACTGCATGATTGTGAGAGATGTTCTTGTCTGGCAATGACATTCATCTGACTACACACACCCTACATATTCACAATCTGGCTCCAAAGAAGGAGGGGTGGGTTTATTTTAATATGTCAGAGTGAATGTTTCATTTCTTGTCCTAGGGGAACCTGGTGCTCATGCTTAAGGATGTCCTCACATGGCTTCTGATGTGACAGATCCCACAGAACCTGGGAAATAGTAGGGGCTGGGTCTGATGTGGCACTGGTTAATGTCCCTAAAGCTTGTGAACCTAAGATCTCTGCTTCACAGTGCAAGGTACAGGTGCATGGTCTAGGCAATGCTGGTGCTGAATTCACCCCATGCAAGGGAATTCTTCTATGGTTAGAGTGATAAATACCTGCTGCATCATCTGCATTCAGCAGTCTAAGTGGGAATGTGGTGGGATTGGGCTCTGGGAGTGGAGCTGTGTAAGGGTAACTGTTGTGAGCCTGCTGTGCTTGGGGAACATGATGTGCTACAGTGTGGGACCTTGATGCTTGATGTTGCAAAGCAATACTTTTGTCTATAGAGAGGCTTTACACCTCTTGTTCCTAGGCTCACTGAGCCTCTATGACAGCAAGGAGAGCACCTTCACCTCTGCAGACCCTATTGCTCCATCCCTTCCAGGGTATGGGAACAGAAAGCCCCTCAGCCTGCAGGTGGCATTGACCTCAGGTGTCAGGTGGGCTCTGAGCAGTGGTGGGCAGAGGCAGCCCCTTCATGAGCAGCCACACACTTGAGAAGGAAAGCACTGAGGGGCTGAGAAAGAGACCCTGTAAACATCTCTTCCTAGAAAGCAGCTGCAGTCCTTGAGCAGCCCATCCAGGTCATGGGCTCATTTCTGAGGTAAAGTCCTCCTCAGTGGGAATGAGGTAATCAGATGCTGATATATAATAAAATTATTTTATGGGTATATCTCAGTTGAGAGCTGAACTAAAGGCAAGATACAACTGGGCTGTGGACTGGAACCTAGGAACAGGGTCTGGCAGTTGTCCTGAAAGGCCAAAATACGTGTTACAGTGAGCCTCAGCTCTGTTTGAAGGCTGATGGGCACCTCCAGAGAGCGTCTGATTCAGATTCAAGCTCCCCATGGTGGTCCTTGTCTCACTCCACATCTGGGTGACTGACCTGTTAAACACTTATGTGAAGTGCATACCATCAAATGGATGTAATACCTCACTGAGCAGTGATGGGGCTTGGGCTCCTAGGTCATCTGCTCACTTTTGAAAATATTTTCCTTTACTGAAAAGGGGTGACACAGAGATCAGGATTAAGTATGCCAAACTGGCAATGTGTCAGGTGCAGAGGGAGTGGTGTATCGTCATTTACTGTACACAGCGCATGGTGCTTGATCAAAGTGACGCTGGTTTCCTTCTCTGTGCCTTAGAAGTGTGAAATCTATCTGGGGAAGGCGCCACTCACACTCCCTGTTTCTGTGCCTGTTCTGCTCGGAGTCTGCAGCAGAAGGAGTCTTGTGGAAAGCAAAAAATACTATGCTACATGGTGAGAAAGTTGTTGGAATCTGCTGGTCGCTGCACATTATGTCCTGAACCTCTCTCCTGTACCATGTAACCCTGCTATGGGCTGCTGGGGGTAGAGGAGCATGACTGCAGAGTTAGCGAAAAGGATGGGAACCCTGCCATGGGTTTTGGCAATACCTGGCTGAACTGAAAGAATACCTAATATAGGCCCACGTTGTCAAGTTTGAGAGTTAGTTACCACTGTTAGACTTGTCTTCTGTGACTGATCATGAAAAGCTTTCCTCTTCATCCTCCCCATGTGGCCTCTTTTTTCCCATGGCACACTTCTCTGAGTCCTCCTTATGGTGATGACACATGGGTTTTGCTGCAAAGGTGCAATTTAGATGGCATGCCTTTAAGATGTAAAAATGGGTAGGGAAATGAGTAAAAATTGATTCCATATGAGCAGGACACAAATGTTTTCTCTGGCAGAAACCATTTAACACAGGTAGCACTTTCTCAGTCACCAGCACTTGGGAGAGGCAGGGGATCCACTGGCAGTCACCAACATCAAGTGTGCGTTCCTCTTTTATCATGTTTATCATGGGTGATCTGCACATGTCCACGCAGGAGCCTGGCACATCTCCTGCCAGTGGGTTGGTGGATGTGGTGCTATCTTTCCCTGCGTCTTTTGACTGAACAGTTGGGTTGCTAGACATGACTCTGCAATGGTGCATCCCAGAACTGATCGTTTTCCAGTGCAAAGACTTCTACCCCATCTCTGGGGACGAATCTATACAGGGATATTGCAGTCTGGGGCTGCTGGTTTGATGTTTCCTTCCTCAATTAAGAGGGATAGATCTTTACACCCCTCCAAGTGTTACTGGTGAATTCTTCCTCAAGCATCTTATTATGACAATTTTGCCATCTGCCTGTAAAGGAGAAGATGTTGGCAGTTCTGGAGTGAGGTCCCAACTCTCTGTTTTGTAATTCAGAGCTGTACTTTGCTGTTTAGATTTGCACGAAAATCAGCTTCTTGTCATGAAGGGTGTGCAGTGAGAACAGGCAGTGTGTGTAACAATCAATTATGCTCACAGACCAGCAGATTGTTAACTGCTACCTTTTTGTTTTTTTTTTTTTACTTTCCACACATGTGACTGACCCTTGGATAAATAGTCCTGTGACTAATCTGTGCCAGGAACATCTTGATGGACTTCCTGATCTCGTGTGCCCTGTAAATTACCTGGGCTTCCTGACTGACAAGGAAGTACAGTCCTTGTGAGATACAATGTTCTGTGCTGTTTCACTTTCTTATGTCTTATTACATGGTTTTATCACATAGCATTAGAAGTCCATATTCAATATTTTTCTTAGTCTTTATTAAGGTAGAAGTCCCACTAACTTGGAACCCACATGACCACATTGTTAAATTTGACAGGAGGGGCGTTGCTGTTGTGGGGAGGCTGTCAGTCTATTGGGGCAGTGACAGGTAAAGTTGGGCAGCACTTCATCTGATTCTGGGTTTTGTATTTTTTTTCTTGCAGTTGTTTATAATATTGCCAGTCATTTTTTAACTTAAAATTTTCCATTCTGGAAAAGTCTTGTTTCAGCATGATTAACTAATGAATGAGTTGATTGAAAAATAGTTTTCGTTAAAATGATTCATTAGTTTCTGAGAATAAGTTTTAGAAAATGACATTTCTCTGCCCTGAAATAATCTTTCCGTTTTTGTGGTAGTTTTCCAAAGCCCCAAAATAGGCTGAAAAGGCAAACTCTATCTGCAGCCAGCAAGGTGATTAGAGTCACTCACTGAGGGGTTTCTAACTCTGCCCACTATATATAGAGGTGATATTTCGTAGTCAGTTTCCCACCACAGGGACCCCAGGGGACACAGCAGGAACCCAGGCTGAGCACAAACCTGGTGGATGATCCAGATGCTGGAAGCTTAATCTCATCACGTTAGCCTTAATCTCATTAATGTTTGTGAAGGAGCAGGTACAATGGGAAAAGTACCACAGCAGGAAATGAATAATAGTATGTTCTGGGCATAGATTGGGTAGAGAGTGGTTAATAAACACAGATAAAACAAGAAGGAATTGTGTAGATTGCATGTTAACAGTTTGTTCTGTGTGGACAGGAAACCTGTGGGGTAAAAGTAGAGCACCTTTTCCATATAAAGCATCATAGCGTGTGGACCGGAGGCAGGAAAAGTAGGGTTATACAAAAAATGTCTAACTTATGCTCTTCCTAACTGTGTAGTTCTTGACTCTGCAAACACACCTGGCTCTGAGAAGGGCAAAAAGAGTGAGCTGAGGGTGTGGTCTGTTTTATGGGGCTGGGGCTCCCTCACACATAAGAAGTCAGAGAGCGTTGTAGCATCCTTGAGCAGGCGAGCACTGGCAGTGGGGGCATGGGATTTGCTTAGGGAGATCTTGGTTGAGTTTGATTCCTCTCCCAGACCATGAAAAGAATAATAGAATCATGGAATCATAGAATGGTTTGGATTGGAAGGGACCTTTGAAGGCCATCTGGTCCAACCCTGCTGCAACCTCCAGGGACATCTTTAATTAGGTCAGGCTGCTCTGAGCCCCGTTCAATCTGACCTTGAATGTTTCCAGGGATGGGGCATCCACCACCTCTCTGGGAAACCTCATCCAATGTGTTACCAGAACTGCATTGGAGAGCTTTTTGGGGAAGGCAGAGGCACATTAGGGTGTCATTTTTAATGCTGCCTCGGGGTGTGTCTGTGGCCCCTTCCCAAGCCCTGACAGCCTGGCCTCATGCAACGAAGGTCACCCTTGTGCAGCGGGCCCACAGGAGGGCTGTGTCCTGCTGATGTCTCAGATTAATGCAGCTGGGCTGACAGATCCCTTTCCGTCTTACTCCCTCAGACATCTCCCTGGGATGAGGGTGGGAAGGGATCAGCAGGCAGTTTCACAGCACTGCTCGTTAACAGAATTACTGCAGTGTTACCCTTTATGGAAAACACTACATTGAGGGCTGAGTCTTCAGGGAAAATATTAGATGAAGATGCATGTGTCAGCTCAGTCAGATAGCTTGGGGGTCAACAGGTTCTCAGACAACATGTCCCCAGGTGCCCAAGTCCTTATGGGGAGCCACTGTATCTGGGTTCTCTCTATTTAAAAAAAATGGAAGAAGGCCAGGGGAATTAGTGCAGCAAAATGCTTACCAGGAAGCTGAAGATGAATATTCATGTCTGGATTTGTTTCCCATTGACTTTTTTAATTGCATAAGGAAGAGATGATGTCTGTGAAAGAATTCCCCTTTTCCTCCCACAGGATATGTAGTGCTTTGATGCCTGTCCTTTTCAGCAACAGGAATCCTCCTGAAGTCAGTTCCTAGAAAGTCCCTGAGGAAAATATTTGCACATTTTCTATGGCTCAGCTGCCAGCTCTGAAGAATGGAATGGCCAAGATTCCCCCTTCAGCAGTGGAGCTGAAGGCCTGTTCATTGTCTGTGTGACACACAGCCCTGTGCTCTGAGCTGACACAAGGGAGCCAAGGGTCCTGCTCTATCATGAGGTAGCATTCACCTTTTTATTACTCTGTTACTAATTACTCCTGCATTTCTTGTACAATTTGTAAAACACTCTCTTTGGCTCTGTCTGCGCAAAAATATTTCAGGTGGCAATTTATGTCAGTATTTTGGGGGCAATACTTCCCTGCTGTCTCACACATGGGTGGTTGCTTCCCTTGTCATCTTCTTTCAGGTATGTGGTATCCCACTCCCCATTCACTGTTTTGCTTGGGAGGGAACTGACTCTCATTTGGCATCATGATGGCAGTCTTGTTTTCTGACAAGCCCAGGTTTGCACACTGACACCTATGGCTTGCTTGTGCTTTGTTAGGAAGTCCACTGGTTTTGGTCTGCTGACACAATCGTCTGGGTGTAACATGACACCAGCTGCAGAACTGCTGAGTCTAGCAGCCAAAATGAGCTGGAGGAACTCAGGAGCAGAGTTCTGTAGGGAGCTAGGCTGCAAGTTTGTCATAGAGAGAACTACATCCTGGACATGGTGGCCAACAGAGCATGGACCTGGACAAGAGGAGACTTCCTCAGTACATTTAGGGCTCTCTTACGTGCCATACGCAAAGAAAATTTAGGACCATGGGATTGGTCCTCAAATCCAGCCAGAGATGATGTGTCCATGCTGGGAGCAAGTCCCTTCCTGGAAGGATGCTGTGTTGTGTTTACCACAACTGCTGCCTCAGTGGTGAGGAGCCTCAACTTCTGCACCATGCTGATTCATCCCTTCCTCTGCTGCTGGCTTCACGGAAAAACTGAAATGCCAGAACATTTTATTTCTGTTAGGCATCAAAACATATGACCACTGGCCAGTAACATCTCTTCCATTCCTCTCATTCTCCCTCCCTTTTTCTCTTCAGCCACCTGTTCCCACTTCTCCCCACACTGATGTCCCCACTCTGCGGTCTGGCAGAGCCTTAAAAAGGAAAAGGGAGGTTCCCCATTTGATCCATGCTTTCATTTTCAGCTGATACTTAGCTGCTGCAAGGCAAATTGCCCAAATCAAATTGACAGAGATCTTCAGCTTTGGCAAAATATTCCTGCTTATTTTAATTGCTTTTAATGAGAACACTGACTGCAAAAATACTTTGTCATGCAATTTGTGTTTGCGTGCAGGCAAATACAGGAGACTTTCTGGTAGACATGTTTGCTTTTTGTCATGCACACTGTGAAGCAGTATAATCCTGCTGGGGCCATCAATTGGGCACTAGCTTATTTTATACTTTCACCTCTTACTATTTAAAAAAAACAGTAAGAGTAAAAAACTATTCTTTGCCTTTGAAGGACTAGCCTGCTGAGTCCTCAGATAGCTGGTCAATGGGTTCCTGTTGCCCTTCCTAACTTACCTTCCTTCCTCGCCAGCTGAAAACAGGACAGGGTGTTCTGCAGGAGAGGGAGCCTTCTTCTCCTTGCTTAAGGTGTTCAAAACTGCTCCCTGCCCCTCACCCCAGAAGAAGGGCATGAGTTTTGGGAGACCCACAGCTATGGGCTTCTCCTTCAAGGCACCAAGACTCACCTCAGCCTTTCCACTACTTATGATCCCAGATGAAGCCAAAGCTAGTGGGGATATCCAAGTGTGGCTGGAGCAAGGGCAGTGGTTGGTCATAGCCCTTCACAGAGCAGAAGTGGGACTGCTGGAGGCAATAGGCTTGAGCATGCTGGCACCATGGGCTTTTTCAGAGTCTTCCTTGTCAACATGGATGAAGCCGTATGATGATCAACCAGACTTCTCAGAGCTGCTCCTGTGTCAGGTTCAACACTGTGACTTGAGGTGGAGAGCAAAGAAAAGGCAACTGAGTCCAATGGATGGTGACAATTCAAGTCAGGAACCTCAGCGATGTAAATATATCAATAACTGCTTTGTTTATGTTGGCCAAAGTACTTGTTTCTCTGAATTGTGGCATTCACCCAGTATTGTGCTTCTCTCAAAACAAACACCCCACTGCCTGGGCAGATATCCCATAGTACTGCCACCATGCTCTGGGCATGCTGGCAATGTCACACCGTTGCTATGTCAACAGGAGTCTAAATGGAGCTCTTTCCTTGGCTTTGGGGTGCTGTTCCTGTAAGCTTTCCTACTGGATGTGTGCTTAGTGTAACGGTAGACCCTGTCCCAGTCTGCATGGGATTGCTGCTTACTCAGACATTGCTGCCATGGGGCTATGCATCCCACCACCCACTGGCCAGTAAAAACACACCATAAATTCTGCCAGTGACCATGTGGTCATCCCTGTTTTCCTAGCTACCTGCCTTCTAACTGGGGTGGTTAGGAGCAGACAAGGCCTGGGTGACAATGGCTGTATTCACTATCCCAGCTCACTGGTCTACAAGTTTTGGAGGGCTAAAGTGAATACCCCACAGGTGTCTAGGAGGGGGACATTTATTCTGCTCAGGCTCTACTTACGATCATAACAGATACAGCTGTGCATTGTCCCACCAGCCCTATCACACTGGAGTCCGTAAGAGAAGTCCATTCCTGGACAATCAGCTTTCTAATTCAAGTTGATTTCCCTTCCCCACCACCCCAGTGCTGGTGGTTTTGGCAGTCAGAGCCTTTGGTGAGAACAGCACTTTGCATGGAGAAGTATATTTTTAAAGGGTGCAAGGGTGACAGGTCTCTTCTTGGGAGAAGCACATGCTTTGTGGACACTGAGGACCTGAGTCTTGGAAAGGTGAAAGAAACTTTATTAATCTAAATACCTCTCCTAGGCAGACGAGTTGTCAGATTCAGCTGGAGGCAGTAGCTAGCCATTCAGCCCGCACTACCTGTGGTCATGGAGCAGAGAGAGCTGAACTGGCAGCAGGATAGTGCACCTGGCCCCTGTGCAGCTGAGAGACAGTGTTTGCACTACAGTAACCTTCCTGTTTGCCACCTGACCTTTCCAGTCTCATCCCCGCTCCTTTCTGCTTGACTTTTGACTGTCCTCAGTTAATCTCTTGCCATGTCCTTTCCTTTCCCCTTTCTAGCATATTTGCTATTCAGCAGGTTCACACAGCAATAAATGATTAACCAGCAGATTTGTTGTTTCAGTCCCTTATTGGAATGCAGCAAAGATCTCCACTAATTTGTACATGAGGTGTAACAGAGAGGCAGGGCTTGTGCCACAGCATCAAACAAGCCTTGGCCTGTGCATTAAAGGTAAGTAATAATGACAGGAAGACACTTTTAAAAAAACTCACATTGACTTAAGTAGGGAGCCAGCCAACTCCAGCCTGCTGGAGACAGCTTCGTGCATGTACCTTCCTCATGCACAGCAGGGACCTGCTGAATAGCTGGACAAACATCAGGGCACCACCACTGAGCCCAATGACCACATTTCTCATCAGGGACCCACACCTCCACACCAGTCCCACAGGAGCCAGTGTTGGGGCAGGGCTTAGCTTGGCTTGGCTTTCTCAAGGCTGGGGCTTGGGCTGACACAGCAGCTGTCTGAGAACCACTGATGACGGAACATGAAGCAGGTGCCACAAAAGTGAGGGAAGATCTGGCAACAGAGAGAGAAGACCTTCTTTCTCCAAGAGACCTCCCTTCCTTCAGAGGCAGCCAGAAAGCAGCTGCTGGGAAGCGGAAGGCATCAAGCTGCTGGTGCCATTGCACCCCAGCAGGCAAGGAAGGGCTGGGGAGAGAGAAAACTTCCCCTTGCAGGGTGCTTTCCTCCCTCTAACAAGGCAAGCCAGCAAATGATTCAATTATGTATCAAAGAACAATGAATTAAATGTTTACAAGGTGCCTTTTTAAATGCCAAGAGTTATAAACCAGTGAGTGGAAGAAAGCAGGACTCAAGATTCCCCGGTGCCCAATTCAGGCAATGCTTAACTACTAGACTGTGAGGTATTGGAAAGGCTCCAGTTCCTCTTCTGGCAGCTCTCCTCCCAAATCACAAGCACAATTTTTCTTTTTCATTCAAAGAAATAAATAAATACCATCCTCAATTATGTTCTGTGTAAGACAGAATGGAGTTCAACATTGAATGGAGAAGAGAAGGAAAAGGAGAGATAGCAGTTTTTCCTATCATGCCTGTCTTTCCAGGTTCTTCCAGGCACTGGCACGTACACAGGCCCTTCCCTGGTTACAGGATATATATAATTAGCACAGCAGGTTACACATTGCCTCCCTATTTGCCAGCACAGTTCACCTCTGTGCAGAAAGGCACAATGCCTGAGTGCCACTTACGTGGTATTGCCAGCCTCAGCTGTCCCATGTCCCTGGGTCAGACTCCTGGAGGTTTGCCTTAAAGAGCACCGCCGGTGAGAAGAAGGGGAATGGGGGCAGGAGGCTTCATTGGCCTTTCAGTTTTCAAGCCATTACCTTTTGCATTGTCAAGTCTTTCTCCTCAGTATGTGTGTCTGGAAACCAGCTTTCTGTAAAAGTTTAAATTGCTGAATTACAGCAGGGCTTCTGGAGCTGGAGTTGGCGGAAACCCACCCAGACAGGGGAGCATTGTCGAGGTCCCTCCTCTGCTGCCTGTGACATATTTACCTGTGACTACAGAGGGAAGATGAAAACAGAAAGGGATGCCCTGGGCAGCAGTAGTCAAAGCTGTGCAGCTGCATGACCTTCTTGCCTGCCTGTGTGTGTAATTCCTGAACAGGGGGTGGGGAGGTCCTGTCCCCTTACCCTTCTCTACATGGAACAGTGAGTCAGGTCATAATACCACCAGGTGTTTCTGGTGGGTGAGTGGGATCCATGCTGAAACGTGTCAGAAGATTTTTCCAAGCAGCTTTCATAAGCCAGACAACTTTACCAGGGACAGGCAGTATGAGGGATTTAAACCCCTGCACAAAAACTTGTGCTACCCAGATAATGAGGAATGATAACACAACTGAAGAGACAAAAAAGATAAAAGGAGATAAGCATATGATCAGGGTCTTTGAATTACTTAGAAACCCTAACAGCTTCTTTTGGGACATGGACTCTCCTGCTCAAGCTTGCCTGAGCAGCACCTTGAGGATTTGCTAACTGAGGACTATCACGGCTAAACAAACAGTGGAAGATGCAAATGTGCTCTGTGTGGGGTAGGGAATGCGGTGTCCCTCTTTACTTCTTCCTCTAACCACTGGGCATGTATCAGAGGAAGAGCTTGAGGAAGTTTTACTACCAATATAGGCAGATGATGAAAGGAGGCTGTTTCTTCCCCAGCCACTAAAGCTCTTATGTTACTGCAAGGGGTTGTACCTGCTCTGCTGGAGTAGTGCAGAGCTGTCATCAGCCTTGAAACTATTCAGAAATTCAGGACAGAAGAGAGGCATGAGCCTTGGAGACAGAGGGGACGGCACTGGAGTTTCTGGATGTGTCTGCTGTTTACACTGCTACTGTATTTGCTGACTGAATCTAATAACTCAGACTCTGCTCACTGGCTGACTTTGCTCTGATATCTTAGGAATGATACACAAAGAGCAGAGCAAAAAGGCTGCTGCAGATGCCTGGTGGGATCACAGTGCCAGCGTAGCTCTGTGAAGGAATGGAAGCAGAAAACAAACATGGATGTGGGAGTGGGAACTTCTGCAGATTTGAAAAGCTGGCATCAGTGTGCTTTGACACTTAATATGTTTAAATCTT
The DNA here is from genome assembly GCA_013399835.1 of Leptocoma aspasia. Lineage (NCBI taxonomy): Eukaryota > Metazoa > Chordata > Aves > Passeriformes > Nectariniidae > Leptocoma > Leptocoma aspasia. The sequence goes on from VXAX01004361.1 coordinate 1,217,650, forward strand.
TATGGACCCAAGAGTTATTTTCAAAAGCTGATCAGCTTTAGAAACTTCTCTTGCTGAAAGCTCTCTGCACAATCCATTTCTGAAACTAATGTTTAGGGTTCTAAGTCACTTTGTTACCCTCGGGTATGGGTTCTCTTCAATGGTTGCTTGCTTTCTCTAAGAGAAAGAAAGACTGAAATTTCTTGAATAGCTAGCATAGAGACCTCTGTTTCCTGATTTTCATCCCTAATGTAGGGATTTCACCAGTCCCCTCACAAGATGCAATGTTTATCCTCATTCCTGAGTCTCTCAGCATTAGACATACTTCCTAATGTGCAGATTGTGGCTGTAGGAAATAATTCTTACTTGTTCTGCTGCCACTGCAGCTCTGTTTATTCAAAAAGCAATCAAGGCCACCAGCCAGACAGTGGCAGGTAGTAAAAGATTTTGGAACCGTTTTACAGGCACAGCCATCCACTTGTGCTGCTCGTACCACAAACTGCAGATCTTCCCTGCCTCCCCTTCCTATACTTGGGCTAGCTGGCTTGACTTTTGCATGTGGTGAAGCACCGGGCAAAAATAACTGCACACCTTTGCATGGCAGAGGTTCCTTCTATCAGGATGACTCAGCAGGATGGCCAGGCACTCCTATGCAGTGTCCTCAAACAGACTGCCTCTTCTTTAGACTGCACTGGGTTTGGGGTGGGACTTGGGCCTCCCGAGCAAGGTTGGTGCCAGAGAACAGCTTATCCTTAATTACATTTCCACGATAGGATTCGACAGCGGAAGAACAAACACCAGTGAATTCAAGGTGATAGAGCCGTTTTGCAGGCAAAATAAGTCAGATAACTAGGAACCTGAAATTGAGCATAAGTTCTCCAGAGATAGAGATTTCATCATCTCAGAAATAGCCCTGGCAAAGCCCCAGGAGACAATGTAGCTAAGTTATTCTGTGGCTTTTATGTTCTTTCATGTGGCTCCTGGATAGCTAAAGCCTAACCACAATTACAGTAATTTTATTTTAGGGAATCACACAATGGCATGGCCATCTACTCAGACATTTTGGGTGGCCCCTAAGAGGGATATATTAGTGGCATTTTCAGTCTTTGGCATTGCAGGATAGCAAGCTCCCTGCAGAACTATGGAGTGCAAAGCCAATATTTTTTAATACTTATATTCAAAGGTCTGGCTTCTTTTACTCTCAACAAACTTTCCCATATTCATTATTTCTAGCCTGTCAAAGGTGCTGGGGCAGTGCTTCAAGGCCCTGGAGGCTAGACAGTATTTGGGATGCAGAAGCATTTGTTAAAAGCATATCTGGAGGGTGTTTGGGTCCCTGGTAGAAAGCGGGAAGTGTCCGGGCGTTCGTTTTTCGGAATTGCTCTCCAATGGCGCCAGTCTGCCTGTTTGCAACATTTCACCCAGTTTTGCAAATCTGACAGCCCTCTGGCCAGCCTTACATGTTCTGCCACAAAGTTTTGCGAAACATCCTCTGTCTCTTATCGAAACAACAGGGTAGAGTTCTGCTTGTGGTAAAAGTTCACAACACTGAAGCAGCCAAAAAAAAAAATCATTTTGGGGCAGATCAGCACCTAATTTTGGAATGAAGCTGCACTAGTGTGCGCCACCTGAGGATACTGTGATGTGGTAGTAATGCCATTCCACAGACTTCTGTGGCCCACTAACTTCAGGGATGACTTTAAGGGGTTGTGCCCCCTCAGCACACTGATGAACTGAAGATCTGGTATCTCCTGTCTGTCTCATAGACATCAGGGCACTGCAGCCTTCCTGATGACTAATCAGCTCTCAATGGCTCATCCTGAGCATTCCTGCTCCAGACCTGCCTCTGGTGTTTTTTTAACCATCTCTCAACTTGGCAGACCAATTTCTTCAGTATGTGTTTGCCTACAGTGGCAGACATTCTCTTAAGCATTGGGACATTGTACATTCTCTTAGGACACTGGCATTGATGTGAGCATGGTAAGCCCTAAACACCCATGTCCCACTTTCTCTTTTGCCTTGACCTTAGTGTGATCTGAGTTTCTCTTCCAGTAGGTGTCATGGTGAGAGGTGGAGAAAGGAGAAGACAAAGGAGGTGAAGCTGGGCTGTTTTTCATGGGGATAGATCACATGTGAATTATGCACCATGAGACAAATACTCCCTTTGAGACCACTGTGTCGCTTCCTTTATCATCCAATTATTCTGACCTTCTTGATTTACCCCCTCCTGCCCTCATTCCCCATGCTGTGATTTATGCCCTTGCTCCATTGTGTCTGTCTGTTCCCCAGGACAGGTTTGTACAGCTGATGCAGAGTTTATTGGAACTAGGGCTTAATCTTCACCCCACGTTTGCAAATTCCTCGTGAAAAATAATAACGAGCTTGCTAATAAACTTCACTTGTGAGGGTGTAGAGAGATATGTTCTTGCAGTATATAAACCTGCTCTAGAGAGGTTTATGTACTCTGCCTTAGAACCTACTCCTACACCACACCCCCTCCCCCTTGAATCAACCTCTAAATAAATGTCAGACCATAATCAGACAAGGAAGCTTGGGAGCCCTAAAGGTTTTGGGCTTACCCAACCACAGCTCATGTTTGCAGTGCACAAGCATGCCCTTGATGCCCTTGGGCAGAGGAAGGCTGGGTCCACCAGAGCAATCCCATTCCTGATAACTGGTTTCTGCTTTCCCACAGACTGGAAGCATTTGTGCAGCAGAGCAGGTGATGTTTTACTCTTTGTCTAAATCTAGAAGTCTATCTTCAGCAAAGCCAAAGACTTTTAATGAGCAAAAGAAACAAGGACTACTTTTTTCCTGGAAAACCCATCTGCTTTCTCAGTGGCTGGAGCTGCTGGTTTGCCTTGGTCTTTGTAGGGAGTGCTTCAGAGAGGTTTGTGGGCAGGGTACATCAGACAGAACTCTCCTGCAAAGGTGTTCTCAGAGGCCCCCTGTGGTGTGTTGGGATGTTGAGATGGACCTGTGTTCTGTATTAAACTCATTAAAGGGACACAGAGGACTTAAATAGCATTTATTCAATTTCTTTGTGGGTATTTTTTTTTTCTTGAAATAAAGCCCTTTTCTCTGTTGTTTTATTGGAAGCACAACCACAGCAGGGTGTCCAAAATCAGGCAGGGCCGTGCTTGGCAGGGCCCCAGTGGGAAGCAGCGTGCAGTCCAGCAGGGCTGTGCCTAGGATACATTCTGTGGTTCTCCATCCCCCACTTCAACTAGTTCATGACTCACATTCACCAGGTACCAAATTACTCTCAGACCCTCCTGGCTAACTCTGCCTCTCTCTGTCACACCAGCTGCCTTGAGATAGGTGTAGGTCTAATTCTGGCCCTGAGCCGTGTGCTAATGGGCCACACCAGGTCAGCATCCTCACAAGCTTCTTTGAACACATGAAATTTCCACTGAGCATAACTCCCTGAAGTGGTTTCCCTCTCTGTAGGGCCACAGGAGGTGCCAAGCTACCATAAAACAGTGCCTGAGGTAGTGCTCATAACCACACTGTACCCAGAGGATCCTGATCTGAGTAAGATCAATCCCTCTTGCACTGGGCTTTAGATATATGAAATATTATAAATATATATAACTGGATATATTTTATATATTATTTGTGTGTATATATTATATATAAATTTTAATAAAATATAATAAATATTTATATTTGGTTTTATATATATTAGATATAGGTATAGATATAGATATGTAAATATATAAAAACAATCCTGGACATCTGTGTGAATAGCTGTTGGGAAATCTTTTGACTCCTAAATAGTATACTTCTTCTGCAATATCTAGTTATGTTTAGTTGGGAAATGCAGAGCATTGATGCAGTGTCCAGCTACATCCCAGCCTTCCCCTGCTCCATGGAGAAATTTTGGAGGTTCCTCTCCTGCACCATTCCTGCACCTCGGTCTTTGCAAGTGATTTGGTGACAAAAAGCTGTCTGTGGGAGAGGGAAGCAGCTCTGCTAGGACATTGTGCATTTGTCTAATGATGAGGTACCACTCCCCTCCTGCTGCAAGAGGAGATGAAAGCATGCACTCATCTTGCACGATCATCCCCTGAAAATTCAGGTTGTGTCAAATAGCAAACCTCAGAGGCAAGGCTCCTAAATGATGATAGATGTCATTCTTTTGCCATGCAAACAACGAGAAACCAAGCAGCCAAAAGCCAAATCTCTGCTGAATCATTGAGGGCTGTCATTCAGGCTTAACCTGGTGACTGGATCAAGGCAAGCTGGCTCTTCAGGGCGGGTATGGGAGCTGTCTCTGTCAGCACAGCAGATGGCCCGCTAGCTCCGTACCTCTAATTCCAGTGCTGAGCACAATGCAGCTGAGTAAAGTTCTGCAGGGCATCAGCAAGGGGGTGGATGTAAAAGTTGTGTTTGTTGGTGAAAGTGGAGCTGAGGTCAGGGAACGCCAACAGGGAGCCTTGCAGTGTTTTACTTCTGTGGGCACTGGCTAAAAAGCCCCTCCTCCTTTTACGAATGTTCCTGAAGAACTTACAGCTGGAGCAGGATGTGAGACCCTGGAGTTACAGTGCTTTTGTGCTATGAGTGAGATGGAGCTGTGTGCTTCCTGCTGTGATGAATTAGCACCAAGTAGCTAGCTGCTGTTCTGGGAAATCATTCAGATGTACTGAGGTGTAAACAATCTCTTCCTGAAGAAGAAGCCAGGAAAGAAGCTAGGTGTCTAGTCTTGTTCTTCCCTCAGAATTTGGACTGGCCCATACAGGGATATGAAAGCCAGCTGAGAGTGGCTCAATTGAGATAAGGCATTTGTGAGCCTTTTTAGAAAGGCAAGCATTAGAGGGACACAGCAAGCACTGTCTGTTGTGGGTACCTGTCTCCCTCATGCAGATATAGCTCTATTTATTTAGATTTGTTAATATCCACTGCTGTAGGCAAAGCCACCCAACCTGAATGCTCAGTCATCACCTCCTGCAGTGAAAGGGTACATGCAAGAGAAATCTGAAGGGAGCTCTGGCTGCCAAGGAAAGATGAAAGGATTTTAGGAAGAGAGGTTGTGAAAACAAGTAGTACTGGAGAGCTTATCCATGCATAAATGAGATGGAGCCTGAAGTGACAGAGAGTCCCCATTGCTTCTTTAAAAACATAAGGACAAAACAAAAAGATTGGCTGAACAGGGTGTAAGGCAGGAAACAAGATCTTTTTAAACTGTTAGCAGTCAGGAAGGGAAGGAAAAATGTCCATGTGTGCAAATCAACTTTGATTTGATGCCCATCCCAATGTCCTGCTGCAGAGGGATAAGCTTACAGCCCTCCCCCAAAAAAGAAATGGAGCATGCTCCCAGCTCTCTGGGCCCATGCCAAACTGTGAAGTTCACTTTCAAAGGCAAAGCTGACACGGAGACATTTGACAGGACTCATGCTTCTAAATCACGTGGATGCTTTTGTAAACATTACTTCTGGGTGTACTTAATATCTCCACTATTAATCAGGTTGCGGGGAGTTAAAAGCCCATTAATGGCATTAACAAATGCTATTTAACTGGGCTGAATTGCAAATGCAAGTTTAGACAGAGAACAATGTGACTTTGGAGGAGCAGAAAGCCAGCCAAAAACCCCCACATTTCATCTTGAAAAAAAAAAAAAGCCCACAAAACAAACATCAATTAATCAACTCGAAACACACAGACTATGAGAAGGGAGGAAAAGCCTCAGCAGATGTGATATTGAAAGAACTTGTGAGAATGTTGGCTAAAGCCAGATGTGGGGCTCAACAAATGGAAGGTGGTAGGTGGGCAGATACATGGAGCAGATTTTATAAGATCTTGGCAGGCAGTGTGACCTAAGGACGGTCAGTGGAGTTTGGTCTTGCTGGCTCAAAGAGCACTCAAAACAGGACCAGGAAGTTGATCTTTCTGTGAAATCAGTGGTCTACCAAACAAGGGAGGTGATGATAACCTGGATGGTCTTCAAAGCAAAGCAATAGCAAGGACTGCGGGTTTGGAGAGACCATCCAAGCCTTTTTTGGGTTTTTGAGAAGTGCAATGGAAGAATGACTCAGACATGCTTGGTTTGGTTGGCTGTCTTCATAGGGGCATGTTAATACCTGTTCACACTTACTGTTTCTGAGCAGTCAGGACAATGAATCTTTAATGCTGTGCTTGCTTATATGTAAAAATATAAAAACAGCAGGAAATTGGTTCAGGGAAAATGTAACCTGAATGTTGTGGGGAAGTATTAAATAGTGAAATGCACAAGAATATCTCTCCAGAGCCTTTGCCTGGGGCTTTCAAAACCAGACAGTAGAATGTATCCTACCACAACAGAAGTCCAGTTCTCTACTCTGTTGCAGAGCACAAATGACTAATAAAGTAATTATTTTCTAAATGTGCTAACTGCATAATATTTGAGCTAGATGGGCACCTGTTTTTATATTGTCTGTCCTTATTATCTTTTAATAATTACATTAAAAAAACACTGAGGCTGGAAACATGAATTGCTCAGAAATATGACATTAAAATTGTGATAGTTCTTCATTTTTCAATTTAAACTTCTATATGCATCTGCATTGTATCACAGTCACAGGATTATCACTGTATAGGACAGATCATTATGTGCTCACTGGGTAACTGCTCAGAATTTCTTCTTACCCTCATCACTTGACCTCAGGCCTTATTTACTAAACACCACTTAAGCTCTGCCTAGAACACAAAGTGATTACATTTCCTCATGGGCTTTCCTGTGACACTTTCACTCTAAATCTGAGCAGTTCAGAAACATGAACAGATTTCCCCTTACCACAGCCCTTATGAAAAGAGGAAGGAACTAGTAGCACTTCCATTTTACCAAAGTGGAACTAAGATAAAGACATTAGAGTTGTGACCAGTGACTCTTGCTGTTCACTTTAGAGCTACACAAGTTTGCTTTTCTAAATTTTGCTGGCTGTGTGTGCTGTATATGTTTAGATGTTGGCATGTTACTTAATTTTGCAGAGAATTTACCCTGCATGTGACTCTTGTGAAAAAACAAAATTGCAGATACATAACAAAACCAATTGGTTTCTGTAAACATGAAAGCTGGGCACCTACGGACAGAAAAGAACAGGAACAAGATAAATACAAAGTTTTCCAAGGAGCAGGGAGGAGAGCAGGGAAGGAGAATGGTGTATAGACATAAACATCTACTATTGTGGAAGGTTTGTGAATAAACAAAATAAGCACTTGAGTACCATTTTAGGCAGGACACGTAGCTGAGATGTCAGAAAAAAGGTGAGCTAAGTAGTCCCTAGAATATCCTTGTTAGCAGGTTTTGGTATCAAAGCCACCCAAAGGGAATCTCTGGCAGATGTATTATGGCCAGCTATGAATGATTTCTAGGGGCAAAACGCATCCTTGGCTGAAGAGTGCGGGGCAGGGAATTTCTAGGAGTGGTCAGGATTTCTTGAATCTGTAATGCCAGGAACTCTCATAATTTCATGTTGAAGACACAGCTCCCGGCAACTTTGCTTGCAATGCAGAATGCTCAGCACTTTTGCCAGTCTGGCCCCAGGTGTCCGTAGCTTGGCAAACAAAATGGGAGGTGGTGGCCAACTTAGAAAATGCTTATTTAAGTGACTTGCCAGTAGCACACAAGGGCTCAGTCGTAGGAGCAGGGCTAGGCAGCGTTCAGTTGCATTAATGATCAGATCATCTCTTCTCCCCCTCCAATCCCCTTCCTCATTTCCTACACTCCCCTCCATCTTGGCAATAAAACATGCAGGGGTCCTGTGGGAAAAACCCAACAAAACACTGTGTGATCATGTAATTAAAGGCTGTACTATAACACACAGGCACAAAGGAGATGAATTAATGCTTTATGGAAAGCCTCCAGATTAGCTTTTCCTCACTCCACTGTGCAGTCATAATGTTGCTTTAACAGAGCTCTCCATGTGCTATTGCACAGACTTGTGGGGGGAACCACAACAGAGTTTCAGAGCTTTCTTGCTCCTTAGAGCGTGAGTGGTATGTAGATGGTCTGACACAGGTCACCAGGGACCAGGGAGCTGGAGATTTCCAGCCCTTTGCCCCCTGAGGTGATGGGAGAGCAGCAGCCCACCAGCCCTGCAGACTGCAGGGACAGGAGCATGCTGGGCTTGGTGTTGGAGCCTGGGCTGCCATGGGGCACAGGTGTACAGACACAAACCAGAAATTTATGGCTAACACTTCTACTATATCAGTTAGATTCTGAATGATGTACCCCCATGTACTGTGGTACTACTACATACTACATACTACATCTCCTCTCAGCTCTGGCTGATACCATATGTGATTTTTTTTCATTCCTACACCCCAGCTTCTTCCAGTTTGTCTCAATTTACCTGTGCCTTCGAAGGCAGAGTGGGTACAGTCCTCTCACAACCAGAGACCTCAGCAGCAGTGGTGTCAGAGGCAACCCTGTTTGATTGTTTTGTGCCCATACAGGGGACCTACACCAACTGCACCTACAGAGGAGCCAGAAAAGATGAAGCACAAACCTGTAAGAGATATCCAAGAAACCTTCAGAGAAAACAAGTGCTTGACTCATCTCTTTTTCAGGAAAAAGTCAAATGTTGGCTTTTCTGAGGTTTATAAGGTGGCCAAATGGGTGGATTTTAATGAGGTTTCCAAGTGCACATCCTTGACATCGAGGGCAGCCTCTGCTTGGCTGCCGACTCTGAGACATGGGAGTCACAAACCAGTATGAATGTTTCACCATGAGGGAAACAATGCATTTTTCTTCTCCTTGTTCTCAGAAAAAGCCATGCCACTTAAGCAGAAATGCAAAAACAATTGAACAAAACAAATTCAGCTTGAGGCAGACACTCAGCATGGGGAATTGCAGGCCAGATGGTTAGTGTGACAAAGTTAGAAGCAACTGAAAACAGCCTTTCAATAAGAAGTGTTAGGCAACTTCAGGATTAGGTGGTACCACCTCAACTGAACCCCCTTCCTCTTTTTAAAGATGACTTTTCTAAAGTCAGCACACCAGCAGATTTGCTGAAGAAGCACAATGATGGTGCTAGAAAGGCCACGTGGTGTAGCTGTTGCTGTTACATCATGAATGTGTCAGAGGACAGCAAACCTTTCTACCACTTGTCCTGCTGCTGAGTCCTGTTCCCTTCTCCTCCTCTTGGCCCCATTCCCTGGACCCATTCTCTTCTCACCCACCCTGCAGCTAGTCCCTTGGTGCCTGTCTCTGTCCCCTTATGGCAGATGCCCACTCAGCTTTCTAAGCCTTCTCCTCTTTGCCCATCCCACTGCTGGCTCTGGCAGCATCAGCTTGGAGTCCAGCAAAGCTCCTTACCTTGGCTCCTTGCCTCCCTTCCCCATCCCTCTGCTGTCAATTCGCTTCACCCGTCTTTTGGGAAAATCTCTTTCTTCCTAATCTACTGTACAACAAAAGGGAGGGAGCCAAAATCTCAGCTCCTGGTGATTGCTGCTGTTCTGTTGACTTTTTCCAGAGCCAAAGCTGAGTTACGCTGCTTCACATCACGAAGGATGAGCCCTGCTTTTGTCAGTGGACAGGTGCCAGCTTGCTTCAGCAGAGAATCTGTCTTGCTGGCTTAGGTTTCAGTGTGGCTGGACTGATTGGTGTTGGAGGACGAGCTGACCCCTGACTCCAAATGAATGCAGAAATAGCTAGACACAGCTATGTATGCCCTCCTCATCCGCTTCACCTGCTTGCTGCTTCTTTCATTGCAGAAACACTTGCACAGAGACCAAGCACATATAGGAGTTTTCAGTTGTTCTGTGCACTAGGGCTTGCTCTCTTTAGTTCTTGGAGGATTCCCCTGTTCTCAGGAGATGCAGCACACAATGCTTTTACAGTGTTTGCATGAGTTGTTCCTGCTTGTTCCACATCATCAGGTTATGTACTGACAAGTGGAGCATATGCTCTCAACAGCATGTCTGCTGTGACTAAATCATACACTGGGTCATCAACTCAAGGCTCGCCGTGTGTTCTTCCAGTTCCAGAGGGAACTGTTGTCTGCTTGCATTGTTTATAACCCTTGGGAGACTTGGGCAAATTGGGACAACCATGTGCAAGACCCAGCATTGTTTTCTTAAGCTGCACAGGCATTTGTTTTCTTATCTCCATTTCTCTCTGTGTGCACGACAGGCATCTACTCAGTTGTGCAACGCCTTGGGTGAAGTAGAGCTCCGAAGTCACCACTTGAAGCATCTGTGCAGAACTTGGTTGCTTTTAATAGGACCCTAAAAATGCAACCTAGATTGAGTTCAGTATATACTACAAGTAATTAAACTTCCTGTGTTGTCGCTGCCTTGGTAGTGTTTGGGAAGTCATTTCACACAGGTTGTGAAAATCTTGCCGTGAACTTAAAACTCAACATCTATGACAGACAGAACTTTAACTGTATCATTTTAAGGTCAGCATCTGTAACAATTGGGACTTTTTTCCTTGCCTCTTTCTTTCTTCTTTCTTTTTTTTTTTTTAATTCAGCTGAAATTTTATTTTGCTTAATTGAAACCTTTCCCCACTTGCAATTTCAGCAAGCACATGCTGAAACAATTCCTGATGTTCAGTGACAGTTCTGTCCCAGATAATTATATCATCAGTAGACACATTTCTACAGTTTGTAGCATCTGTGCACTGAAATGTTTTGGAACCTGCCCAATAATTATATTGAAGTTGCTCAACCCTGGGCTTTCCATGCCAAAGGAGATCTGAAAAACTTTATCAGTCTATCTAATTTTCTCAAGAATTTGGCTTCCACCAAGCAAAAATTTCAGTCCAAGTGGAAATTTTCTCTTTGCATGTTCCTGTTTCAGAGGCTATTTAAGGCTGAACCAACTATGCTGTCCTCCATAATTAGAAAGGAGCAAGCTTGCTTGCATCTCCTTCTGTTTTGCAAATACTGCCACTTACTGTCATGCACTATCTCCAGGCCTTCCACTGCAAGGCTGGAGGAATGTTTTGGACTGTCCAGATCTAAGTTTCCATGATATCTTCATCTTCACTTGGATTCCAGAAGTGCTTTGCCATGACTAGAGGTTTCACTCTCCCAGACGCTGTCCAAAAGTGTAATGAGAGACCTTCTCGACTTTCATTACAGATCACAAAGACAAATTAACTATTCCTGTTTCTGCGGAAAGAGCATGCGTTGGCTCAGTGTCCTGAGTTGTCCTGTAACCATTTTTGGACTCTGTTTCATTGAGCTTATTTTACCAGAAAACCATTATTTCCTTCTTTGAGTCAATCAGAATCAGCTTTTCATGGCTTGGGGATGTCGCAAAGGTCATCCACTCTTTTTATTTTCATTTCTTTCTTCCTTTGTTTCACATTCTCTCTCTCTCTCTCTCTCTTTTTCTCTTATTCCCCCACCTTCCCCCCTTTCTCTCATTAGAAGACAAAGCATGACTGTGGACATCACACCCACCCCACCGGTGGACCCTCTATTTTCTACTTCCACCTCAATGCACAGCTTGCAATTGTTACAAAACAATAGGGTATCTTCTGGATGATTGTTAGGGGGAATTACATTCTGGCAGCCTGTGAAGACATGTGGATGCTCTGATATTTGATATTCTTTTTCTTTCTGTCTGCTATAGCTATTTCCCTTCTGTTTGCAGGGCATTTCTTTCTTCACAACTGCTTGTACCTGTAGCCTACTGAGTTCCCAGTCTGAGATTATCTCTTGTAGTTGTTGAAACTCCTGTTGGAAGCTGATGGACTTATTGCAGATTGACAGTCCTGTCACTACAAACAACACTTGAGCCAAAACATTGTACTCTGTAATCTCCATATCTCATGAATTCCTTGTTCATTTTTTCTTCCTCTGTTTCACTAGCTTACAAGATTCCCAACTGATGTAAATAAGTATATATTCACCAAAGTCAAAGGATGTGTATTGATTTATACCATCCAAAAGCCTAATACAAGGCCTTCAGGGAAGGAATCTGTCACATACTGAACTCAAAACACTGTTTTTTAAAGTGTGTGAAACTCCTCTTTTTTTCTATTTATGTGTGATTTATTTTCCTTCATTCCTCTCTCCTCTCCTCTCCTCTCTTCTCCTCTCCTCTCCTCTCCTCTCCTCTCCTCTCGCCAATGGCTGAAAAAGTGGTGCTGTGTCTCATTTTCCCCACTCAACTGTGCAATTTGCTGGTTTAATCACCAAACCTTCCTGTCATTCCTAAATTTCAGAGCCACTGTTGGATCTTCCTGGCATGGTTATGCCAGCCTAATTAACTTTTATGGTTTCTTGCTCCATACCATTGAGCAGGCTGATCAAATCCTGAAAAACAACTTTTTATTCTGTGACATTGTGCACAGGAACTTAATTTACAATGAAAAACTTATTTGGGGGTGACCCATTTGTGAAGACAGATAATCAAAATACTACCCAGCATGGAAATGATCTGTCATCCTAAGGCTGAGTCTCTTGTAGCACCTGCAGCATGCAGCAAGCTGAGGAGGAGGAAGGATACACCAGTGTTAAGGGTAACACAGAGAAGTTCATATTGCCTCCTTACCACTACCTATTTACCATTCTCTGAATCAACATCCCCCTTCCTTGGCTCCAAAATTAAGCCACAACTTTAAACTCAGAATGTTTAAAGAAACAAGGAGGGAGAATAAGTGTCTGGGCCATTCTTCAGAAGCCCCGTGTAAACACTGGGTGACCCATTCCTTGTTCTTTTCCTAACCTGGCTGAACTCTGGAAGCAACCAATAAACAACAAAGGTTAATTAAATCCATTTCTAAGTTTAACACCCCTGCTCCCCACCCTGTCCTAACCAGACTTTGGGGTCTGTGTGTTTTGGGCAAATATAACCTGGTTTGAATTTCAAAACATGATTTCAAGCTTCCTTTAGAGACAAAGAAAACTGATTCCTATATGCCAAATGAGTCATTCAAAACAGGGAAGCTAATTAAAGTTGCAACAGCAGCTAATTTCTCCACCAAAAAGAAATTTTGTGCACTAGAAAATGAAGTGCTAGTTCCGGGCAGCAGCACCAGACACTCAGCATAATTATAATTTATACGGCCCTCACTGCTGCAGTAGTTAAGTGTTTGACAAGGACCAAGGGATTTACTCTGAGGTAGGGAAAAGTTTTCTACTCTTTTACAGCCAGGGAATTTCAGAGATGAAATGACCTGCCCCATGCTATTCAGTGGATTTGGCCAAGCTGAACTCAAGTCTCCCTAAGTGTCTCTAATGCTTTCAGCAGGAGTTTCAGACCCTTCATTTGCTCTTGCCTCTGGCGTGCCTATAGCCCTGAGAAATTGTGATCCTATTTTTAAGTAGGGTATGGAAGGGAAGGAATAGCCTTCCCCTCTGCAGCAGGGCTATGTGTCCCAAGTTCAAACCACAGATTATTTGAGTAACAGAATTCCCAACAAGACATAGACAAATATTTCCCAGATTTCAGAAGGTGAAGGGGTCAGCTTCCAGTTCTCCAAGGACACAGGCTGATTTAGCTGTATCACACCCCTTTTCTGGAGAACTCACACCTGACCCTTACCTGTCGTCATTCGGATGCATCACCAGGATGCCAGGTACCCAAGGTTAGCTTGGAGTACACTTGACTTACAGAACTACACCATGGGCTGCCCTGTTTCCTTTTTTGGCTTTCCAAAAATTGTGCTATTCAATGTTTCTCTACAGACCCAAGGGAACATTATTTCTTGCAAAAACAAAAACAACAACAAAAAACCCAACCCAAACCAAAACAAAACAAAAAGAAGGAGCAGCATAGAGCTAGATTATCATTGGGAGTGGTTTAGAAATGTTTCTTTGCTTTAATGAAATCTCTTCTTTAGGAAAGCAAAAGCCAGGTTGCAAACCTACAAAAGAAAGCACTTTTTTTCTGAAACTGAGACACTTGGTGTCTATGCTGAGGTGGCAGTACTGGCCAGAATTCCTTTGAGGCGTGCAATTCTGGAGAGATTGCCCCTGCCTCTGAACTACATTTTGAGTCAAGGGAAAAATGGGAAAATATCCATGTCTTAGCAGTGGGGCTACAGCACCACCAAATCCAGGCTCTGGGCTTGTGTGGGAGGGCTGGGAGCCTTGCAGCAGGGCTGGGGGCTCATGTCCAGCAGCTCAGGTCTAGCTGGGAAATGTGTGACACACGACCTTGAGACTGAGGCTCCCGTCAGCCAAAGAACTCAGTGCTGCCTGGGACTTTTGTCTGGGCCCCAAATCCTTCTCCATCCTGGGGGCTTTGTTCAGTCCTGGAGGCCAGCCTGGAGCAGCTATGTATGGTTTCACTTTTGCTGTCAGAGGGTATCTGCGTTGCAGGAAGCTCTTACAATAACTCTGTAAACATGAATGAACATGTTTCCCTGATAATGTCAAGTTTAAAATCCCATATTTTTCTCTTCTTTAATGAGCAATTCTTGCCCTTCAATGTCTCTGACCTGAAACATATGTTTTTACTATTGGGCGACAGTGCTGTAATCCCATTCTTATACTTGATTTATGGAGGCAGGGCCTGGAGCTGTGCAGGGTCGAGGCCCTGTTACATTAGACACTGTATGGACTCTTAATGAGGGAGAGAGTCTGTACCTCCAAGAAGATGGACAAAAGGTAGGAGGGAAAATGAAGGCATGGTGGTCATACCTGGAAGGGAGCTGATGTCTCCTGAATCCTGGAGTAGCAGCCCAGCTGCCGACATTGTTGCCCCTATAAAAATTCCAGAATTTCCATCAGCTCTCCTGGCACCAGGAGAGCCCAGTATTCTGCAGTTGTTTCACCTCATGGTCAAGCAGCAGTTACAGGATTCACAAGCACAATAGTGGATTTAAGTGACACATATGAACTTGATTATGGTTTCCTAGGGGGAAAGAACCATGTCTTCCACTGTGCTTCAGGCATCATTCAGGGAGTACATTTTTCCAGCTCCTCAGGTTGGGAGTGCCTGTGTGAATATAACCACAGTGACGCACAGAGCTAAAGGATGGATGGGTCCAGCAATTAAATAGAAAAATTTGCTTAAATAAATAAACAAGCCTTATTAAAGTCCTCAGGACAGCTGCTCATGAGCTCTGCATGGAGCCCCAAAGATTAAGACTGTCTACTTCTTACATCTCTCACATGGACAGGAAACTGGAGCAGATGACAGAGCACAGAGCACATTTAATGGGATCTTCCTCCTCTCCAAGAGGAGCAACACAAAGCAAATGGACCATCCAGCATTGGCTGCAGCTCATCTGCAGTCTGTGTGTGCAACAATGTGAGGGCCTTGTAAGGACTCCTACTTGAGGGGTGTGTTCTGCAAAGCATTTCAGTGGACATGAGAGCAGCCATGCTGAGCATCCGTGGAGAGCAGCACTCCAGCTGCCTCCTGCCACATGGGAACTGTCAGGACAATGTTGGCCTGCAAGTAATTCTTGATAAGCTGTGGGGACTGCAGTGCAAGGAAGGAGATATGGCTAATTGCCCATCCCCAAACAAGAGCTGGAGTTTGCTGTCTTTCCCTTTCCAAGAGCAAGCCTAACCCCCACCCAATTGCCTTGGAAAATTTTCCCTGTGCTGTCTGTAACACACAGATCTGCAGCAGAATACAGATGACCTATGCCAGTCTTCTCGTCTCTGACCTCCTTCATATATCTGTTTCTAGATGGCAGATGGAGGAAGAAAGAACAAGTACTTTTTACTCTATGATGTGCACGTGTGTTTTCTGCTCTCTTACTTATTCTAAACTCTCCCACTTCACTCCTTTACCAGGTCCTTAATAATTCCAATAAATGTCAGGTTCAATCTCACTTAATGAAATATACACCTATTAAATGAACGAAGTGGAAAAATGGCCTGCTTTGACTGCCTGCCTTGGGTCTGAGCTGCAATACATGTTTTTTTTCCATGCAATCAGATTATTTTACCAGGTCCCTAGGAAATTTCCAATAAAACAAACAAACTTTAAAAATCCTATGAGATCCCCAGCCCATTTTGAAGAGGAGCCCTGAGATGTTATTCAATCCTTAGAGTCATTTGTTTCACATGTGATCCCAAACACTAACTAAAGGCAACATAATATGATAGGTATTTACAACATATCCATTATCTTATCAGAGCTTCAGGTACAGCTGTAAATAGCCTGTTCCAGCTGGGCAGTCTGCTGAGTTAAATGGGTTCTACTTTTAAAAGCAGGAACTGGAAAACATGTCCCGTTTAATCTGAGATTCACTTGCACCCAAGGGATGGAAAGTCAAACAGCAGACCTCAGCTGCAGAGGAGGTGGATACTCCATGGAATGCCTCTCCCTCTATCTGTGCAAAAGGCTGGGCTCACAATCATCGTGCCGCTCATCCGGGCGCTTTGTTGACAGAGTCCTGTTAGCAGCTCACCAAGCACGGAGAATTGCTGCTGCCTGGATGGAAGGCAATTTTGCACAGTCAGCCAAAGACAAAAGGGAATGTAAGGCTGAGGGTGGAAAGAAAAGAGACCACATTGGAAGTTGTGAGAGGAAAGGGAGGGGGCAGAGAGCTGGTGGCTGGAGAAAAGGGGAAAATATGAAAAACAAGACCAGAGAAAGTGCAATTGTCAGGGAAAATCTTTTGCGCTGCTTCCCTGGCTGCAACCAGTCTGAACAGGACATAGTGTTTGCTCTTTGCATGCTGCCACACACTGTGTACCAGGTGAGAATCGCTGTCTTCCACTACAGGACCCCTGGCAGCAACTTGATCAGTGCCAGAAGGAAACAAATCTGTTAAATCCCCATTCAGTCCACAGGCTTTTAAAACTCTTTTTAAGAGCCTGGTGAAGAGTCAGGATTGGGTTGCCTTGAGTCTGAGCTTATGTAGAGGGAAATGGTATTTCAAAGAAACAGAAGTAAGCAAGTTTTATCTCTGAGGCATGAGAAATCAGCAGCCAATTCCATCATGACAGAGATTACTCTCCAGCCCTTCAGAAACATCCCAGAGGCAACTGTACAAGAGACTTACTGTCAGGAGATGCTGTTGACCATTTTTATCAGCTTGCTGGCTAAAACTGAACCTTGCTCATTAATGGTTGGTTGGCAGCTGATCTGACAGTGACTGACTCATGGTTACTGACCACAAGAGGAGGTTACTGCTAGAAGTGGACTTAATTTAACAATTTGCACCAAAGATTTGGGAATTTAGTGAAACCAGCACTTGGAAGTGTTAACAAGCAGTGAGCCAGTGGTCATGAATCTACTTAAAGATGCATACCAGGGCACAAAAACTAGTGCCAGAGTAAACAGAAAGCAGAGAACAGATTGGTTTGCAATAAACATGGAAGCAATTGCAACAGAAAACAATGAGTCTGACTAAGGAGATTTAGTTACAGACCTTCAATAAAGCGTCCCAGCTAACAAAAGTATAGTGCTTTTGGCAAACAACAAAGATGTCCAAAACAAAAGTGCATTATTGCACATATGGCTGAGGGGACAAAGACTTCAAACTGATCAGTCTGATGGTGAGACAAAACCTGTAGTTCTTCAGGTACCCAGCCTGGCAGGAGGAGAGGCTGCTTTGTGATACTGAAGTGGAAGAGATGCACTTGAATTCTGAAATACTGTCAGTACCAGAGAAGACTTTCTACTTCTATAATTGAGACAAAATGGTAACAAACTCACACAGGACACAAAGGGTCTATGTTGCCAAGCTTCACTGGGCGTTTACAGAAGAGCAAATGCTAATCAGGACACAGAGAGTGGAGAAAGCCCAAATCACATGAGTATCTGTAACTTCACACTTAACTGATGCAGCATCTCCTTTTAAAGAGCTGGTGGATGGTCTTTAATGCTCTGAGATGGATTAAAAACAACATACCCATTGATGGGAATACACAAGTAACTGACAAACTTTGTACAAGAATTGGCCACCAAGGATAGAGAGAGATAGTAAAGCTTACCTTAATTTTGAGTATTTGCTGAGTGCTAGCAGTTTGGCAAAGAGACACCTACAAAAAAGAAACCAATAATTTCCTCCTCAGTTTGAGATGGTGAGGTCAGTGCTAGAATTTCATGATGGGCTAGAAATGGCCCATAGCTGGATGTGGTGGTCAAATGCCTAGCAAGTAGCTGAGGAAAGGGAATGACAGAGACCTCCATGAGAAATACAGGCAGAGCTGCTCATCAGTAGTAGTAAGCGACTCAAAAAGTAAGATTATTGTGCAAAGGGAAGAAGCAAAGATTTCTCTGTAAGGGGAAATGGGTCGCCTCTGAAATGCAGGCATATGGGAGGAAGGCATTTTAGGAGCTCAGGTACCATGGGAGGTGACCTCTTGCCATTCATTTTGCTTCTTATGTAAGATAAAATGACATCACTGCAGGGACAAACAGCTTTTGTACTGTGTGGCAACGTCATTTATGTAGCCAGATCCTGCTGCCCACAGCAGACACTTGGGATTTGAACTCATGGTTGCTGGTGAAAGGTCTGGATTGACAACACCAGTTTTCCACAGTGGTCCTTTGTAGGAGGTACAAAGCTGGATCCCTCCCATGACATAAACACTGAGTGAGGGGTTTCCCTGGGCAAAGGTGGCTCATGCCTCTAAGGTCAGTTGCAGAGCAGGGTGGGTGGTCAAATGGGCAAAACAGGAGAGCAAGCTGTCATATTTCACCTCCCTCATCCCCTTCCTTGGGCTGACAGGGTCATTTGCTGTCCTCAGCCCTGTGCTCTGGGTCTACCCTTAAGCTTGTGCCTTGCAAAAGGGTTTGAGGGAGCTTCTTGAAGTCTGTGGGGCTTAAACAAGATAGTGTGGCACATGGGGTTGGACAGATAAGAACATACATCTGTCAGGACTGTGTCTCAGTGAGGGTATTTTGGGGTGGTGGTACGGCCCTGATCTAGAGCTGTGTCTGGAGTGGAAGGATCTCTCACCCTCTCTGAGAGACGGAAGAAGGTTTGTGCACGCAGGGCATGGCAGGGAGAGGCACTAAGGTAATTTGCAAAGGGTGGCCAAAGCATGAAAAGGGAGCTGTGTGGTGGAGCCAGGATGACGTATGCCTAAATAGTGAACATCAGCATGTAACACAGTCAGGTCCTTCATGGGGTAACACAGGGAGCTCTTTTAAACACACACATGCATGCACGGACAGAAAGAATAATTTATGGTTGTGTCAGACTCACGTCTGGGCTTCTCATTAAAATTAATGAGGTAACGTCTCCGAGGCATTCTGAAACGGATGCTGCCCAGAGAGTGCGGGAAAGACCTCTATCGCTTTGAAATAGCTACTTAGCAAAATCAATTGCAATTTTTTTTTTCCACCACCGTGCATCAAACTCATGCCAGGAGTCTCAAAGACTACTGTCTAAACTTATATGCAACCGACCTTTCTTCAGACACTTTCATTACCATGACCAGGTTGAATGGCCAGAAGTGAGTGATGATGTAACAGCAGAATGGTGTTCAATGGCTCATCCTGATGACTACCTGCACCCTGGAACTGAACCTACAAGTCTTCAGTCTCCTTATTTGTCTGTTGCCTGCAAATAGCTGTGAAACTCACAGTCAAAATTGGTGTCCTGCTGCATTCCCTCCTTTCCCTTCTTTCCTTTAGCGAGTAGCTTTTCTATGAAGAAAAGGACAGCTTGTTTTATGCAGCAAATGTGCAGTGCAGACCTCTACTACTTGACTAAAACTAATAATTCTTCTATGGCAGCCAAAATGGGTGATGAATAAAAATCCATGTGACAAAATATTTTTACCATTTTTTTCTCTAAAAGATTCTTTTTTTGTTGTTGTTGTTGTTGTTGTTGTTGTTGTTGCAGTGCCTTATGTTAAAGTTGCAGAGTTGATCACTCAGTGGGGAGATGCCAAGCATAAGGAATGTCTCTGCCTTGTGCTCAAGAGACATTCTGCTGCTCTCTGGTTATGTGAGCACATACAGCATTTTTGGTATGACCTCTGCCTCCTTCAGCACACAGGGCTGGCTGATGTGGGAAGGAATTGGGCTCTGGAGAAGAAAGCTGCTCTGGGTCAACTGCCAGCAATGTCACTGGTGTGGCTGTCACGGCAGGAGCAGCTTGTGTCTGGTAGACAAGACAGAGAGATGTTTTGCTGGAGAAACAGATGCTCTCTTCCTTGCCTGGGCAACAGCAGAGCCCACTCAAACTACTCTGTCTATCACTCACTCTGTGTTGTGTTTTTTACTGTAGACAGTATTTGTGGCAGTGCTGAGCACGCATACCTGGAGGGGAAATCGGTGGGAGATACACACTGAGCGTCTAAAATGTTGTAATCTTGCCCACAGCTTTCAGAAATTAAGCCCTGAGTGCCTTCATTTTGGCATCCACAATTAGTGAGAAGCTTCTGGCAACTTTGATCTCTCTCTTTTTATGGAGCAGCATCATCTCCTCTCCTATGCATGCTATGAAGAAACATGCACTGATTTTTTGAGGCTCTCTGACTTGAGGGTAAGACCACAAGGTAATTCAGTAATGATGTTTACAGGGCTGCTTGTGGAAAACAGGCCTGCAGCCCACGCACCAGCTTAGGAGGACAAATATCTGGTCTGAATAAACACCCACACAGTTGTAGCAGTGAAAGCCCTGTGGAAAGAGGATTTGTGTCCATGAGATTAAGCGCTGTACAATGCCATGTGCTCAAGGTTGCGACAGGAAGTGTGCAGCCTCCAACTTTTGATGGTCAGGCTTTGCTGGATGTGTGCTTGTTTACTGCAGTTGTTTGTAAGCCAAACTCTAAGTGGGCAAAGGGTAGACTTCCATGCTGGAAAGACATTGCCTTTTCCATCAGCTGAACATCTTCCCCATGTCTTCTCCCTGTCTGAGATGCTACATGATTTGTTGTTACTTGAATCATAGAATAAGTGGCCTTGTAATGGAAGTCCTTAATCAAGATGTCCTCTTCTGTATTTAATAGTCTTAACTCTTCTTGTGCCTGCAGATTGGCTTGTTGACTACTTTCTGGTTTGTTTCTTCTCTCTCAGTCTCCATTTTACTGCATGAAAGGAACAGATTTTGAAGCTTATACTTTTCCAATCCATGTATTTCAGGAAATGGAAGACACCAGTGTTCACTTCCTGCATATTTTTGAAGATAGCTCAGGGCTTCTTCTACATGATATATCAGTAATTTCATTTAAACTGGAGAATTATATTGAAATATTTATCATCAGTATATATGAGATTCATTTTGTATTAAACAGGTTGATAAAATTAAAATGGATCTGATTTCTGCAAGTGTCCTGGATAGTCCTGGGTGCATCAGGCACAGCTTCACCAGCCAGGCAAGGCAGGGCATTGACCTGCTCTGTTCTGGACTAAGGCAGCCTCATCTTGGGTCCTGTGTGCAGTTTTGGGTGCCACAATAGAAGATACTAAACTGTTAGAGAGGGTCCAAAGGAGGGCAATGAAGCTGTTGAAGGGCCTTGAGGGGAAGCTGTATGATGAGCAGCCAAGGTCACTTGTTCTGTTCTGCCTGGAGAAGAGGAGAATGAAGGGAGACCTCATTGCAGTTACACCTTCCTTATAAAAAAAAAAAAAAAGGCAGGCACTGAGCTCTTCTCTGTGGTACCCGGTGACAGGACCTGAGGGGATGCCCCGAAGTTGTGTCAGGGGAGGTTTAGGTTGGAGATCAGGAAAAGGTTCTTCACCCAGAGGGTGGTTGGGCACTGGAACAGGCTCCCCAAGGATCACAGCACCAACGTGACAGAGTTCAGAAAGCTTTTGGACAATGCTTTCAAGCACATGGTGTGACTCTTGGGGATGGATGGTCCTGTGCAGGGCCAGGAGTTGGATTCAATGATCCTTATGTGTCCTTTTCAACTCAGCATATTCTGTGATTCTCTGATTCTGTGATTTTCCATTCCTGTTGTGTGTGACATCTATTTATTGAACATTAAAAAAGAGGCAAGAGAGAAATCTCTGCTACCCCCTGTAGTCTGAATGTCACTGAACCTTATCTTGCTTCTCCAAGCTTATGAAGAGATTAATAGTATCAAACACATGGAAGCCTAGAGTCATCTGACTAATAACCCATAATAATGCAATAATACTTGAAAAACAGAAGCATTTCCTGATTTCCTAACCCAAGTCAGTACAAATAAAATGATGAAGAGATAAAAGTGGTCCATCTTCTCAACCCAAATCAATTGGTTCTTTTCCCGGCTCTGGTGTATCAGAGGGTTTGTGCCCCTTTCTGTTTCCACTGCTTCTGTTCTTGTGTGAGCAGATGGTCAAGTCCTCAGTATCCCCCTCCCCTCTGGGAAACCTGTTCTTCATCCTCCACTGGCTGGTGTTTTCCTCAGTCTCTTCTTCAGATGTCCTTCACCCTCCTCATCCAAAGATCTGTCTATCAACCAGCCTTGATGTATATGTCTGTAAATCTTGTGTTGTGTGAGAACGCCTTTCTTCCCTTCCACTCCCTTCCCCATCAGACCCATGTATTCACTGTAGGAATTCCTAGCATACTGCTCTCCTCTTCCCTGATGTGTGAAAGGTGGTATTTCATGGCAGCAGCCATGCCACTGTGTCAGATTTGAGGATGACATTATCTCCACAGCAGCTCAAGGTGTCATCCTCTTTTGGTTTCTTACCACTGCTGTCCCCATCTCCTCCTCTCTATCCTTCAAGCAAACAGAACTCCTTTCTCCCATTCTTTTTCAATCTTTCCTCTGGGCTCAGCATTTCCCTGTCTATCAGATGTGACCAAGAGCAGGATGTATCCATCCACAGCCTCTGACCATCTCACAGTGCACGGTGCCTTGCCTGCTGCAGCAAGACCACATGACATGCAGGTGACAGTGCCTTCAGACCCCTCCACAGTCCCCACTGAGCACATGGGATTGCTCACCTACCTTGACCCTGGACTTGCTCTTCAGAAGCAATCTTCAAGTGGGGAGTTACCAGCATCCCTGCACGGCTCCTGCTCAAGCCTGGTGAGATGCTGAGCACAGCTACCCTGGCCATGTTCATCCCTCAGCCCTGCTGTCTGTTTTGGGACTGGACTTGTATGTTCTGCTTCCTTTGACCCATCCTCAGAGACATTCCCTTAACACAAAGTGCCCAGTTTGACCTATTTGACCTGATGAGAGAATCAGGACTCATTTTCAGAACCAGAGGGAAGGAGGAGGAAGAATCAGGGGATCAGTACTCAGATGTTTTGTTCCTGTGCAGCTGACTTAAAGAAAAACCCTCAGGCCCTATCTGCAGAGCGGCAGATCTGCACCTCGGCAACAACCCAGGAGCCATGCTTGATTATTTCCTATTTGGATAAGTGCTCTGGCATAAGGGTGTGGATGCTGGCAAAGCATCTGGGGAAGGATCTTGGATACAACAGCAGCCCGGATTCCCAGGGAGAAAAAGCGTGTGGACTGTTGTGTGGCAGAGCCACAGGCTACAAAGAGCACTTGTGGCTTTGAGTTCAAGACAAAGAGACCCTAAAAAGCATTCTGGCTGATGTGTCCACATTACTAGGCCAGCACCACTGGGGAGCCAAAGAGCAGAAATCATGTCTTGGTTGTGCTGTCACTGCCATTGCCATGGTGCCCAGACACCTCAGGCATTCCAAGGTGGAGGACTAGAGGCAATATGGGGCGTAAACACTGCTTTCCCTGAGGAGAGGATGATTTTCCTCTCAGTCAGCTAGAGTGTTCCTGTGGGTAGGGTTCCCCAAGATTCAGGCTCTGAACTCTGCTCAAAGTAGGGCTCAAACCCTGTTAGGCTGCCCACTGCCCCTCTCCTCACTCCTGGAAGAAGATGTGAGTGGGAGTGATGATGACAGGCAGTGGCTGGAAGTACTTGCCTACTCACACCACAGCTCTGGTTCCTGGTGGTGGGTGCTAGGGACCAGTGCATGCCACAGAGACCTATTAATCTGCTCAGCTGTTTCTGGGATGACCTGCACAAGTGCATAGGCAATGGTCAGCAGAGATCACGAGACACCCTCCGGACTGAGACACGCTGCCAGAACAATGAAGCATGCTAAGGTTAGTGACTTTCTCAAGCCAGTGGCTGGGAGACATCTAAGGAATGCAATGAGAATAGGACTCTTCTGGGAAGCTGCCAGCAACTTAGTATCACATGCCTGCCTACACGATGCTTAATATTCCATGCAGTGCCTCTGGCCATCCAATGCAAGCAAGGCCTTCAATCTGGCCTCCAGGTCTTTTGTCTGCAGAGAGACTGGGCTATTATCAATTTTGTTGCATGTGTCTTACCTGAGGCTTACAGCACCTTCTTCTGAGCCTCCAGTAGCTCCTTTTACACCATCAAAAGGCAATGGGTGCATTATTGGGCAATGGTTTTGCTAAATCATGAGATTATGTCAACTTAAATGCATGTTTCTGGTGTTTGAAGCTCTTGAAGAAAGTTTAATACTTTGACACTGATGTGCCTGAATGCTTGATATCTGCATCAAAATGAAAAAAATTCTTGCCTTTCAAACGTGTTTTTGAAGTCTTACTATTTCTGCCCAGACTTATGTTTCTGAGTGTCTGAGTGTTTTTTATGTTTGTGTAGGGCAGGAGCAGAGATTTCCAGGAAATAAGCCTCAATAAACAAAGGATGACGTTATCTATTACATGATGGTCCTGGTAAATACTTGTAGACCTAGAATATTATTTAATACAGGCTAGGTGAGGCATTTGCTTCCTTTTGTTAGGCTGTGAATGACAGGCTGTTCTTCTGACAGCCCCAAGACATTCAGGATTATGAAATTGTGATCTCTGCTAAATACAGAGACAGGAGAAACCCAGAGAAATTCTTCCGGTGGAAGCTTTTGGTCTGGTCACACATTTGATTTTTAAAGTACTTTCAAGGCATTAAAGCACAGCATGAGCCAAACAAAAAAAAATTCTTGGCTGTCTTGGACCAGAACTACTTTTCCAGATGGTTTTCATGCAGGTGTCAGCACCACAGGGTCCAAACTCCTAAAGTTCCTTTCACAGAAATAATACAGGTAAGAAACCCTGCCTAACAGGCTGAGATTATAACATCCAGGAAAGCTGCTGGCTGCCAGCAAGAATCATTGGCAAAATCATGGCTATAGTGAAGAAGGATCAGAACAGCAAGTTTTATAAGACCATATGTTTTTCTAGATCTATGATAAGGAAAGTCTAAAAAGTTGAGGTTAATTCTCACAGAAAGAGTTAAATAAGCTCTGCCAGAGGCAACAGAGAAAGAGAAAACCATGACAAAGTGTTGTTGTTAGCTTCAACAGTCAATATGTCATAAAAAGGGTGAAATATTTGTAAAATTCTGAATGACAGAAGTCCGAAAGGTGTGTCATTTTAAAATAGACACAGGAGCACAAACAGAGCCCTGCACAATGTTAACAGAGTTCATGGAAAGTAAATGGAGTAAAATCCCATTGCACAATAGAAGGGTATCCGGAGTGCGCAGTCCTGTCAGCCCGCCAGCAGTGTGAGATCTGGGTATGCTACAGACAAAGAAGCTGTGCCCTATAAATATGTGGATGCTGCTTCTGTGTGGGTAGCCAGCTCTAAAATAAGGTAAGGACTGGGCACAATTAAAGGAACAAAGGAAAATGGGCTTGACAAAACTTTTTTTATAACAGACCACAGGCAAGTTTTCTCAGGTTCAGGATTATTGCATTCAGTTGCAAAACAACACTCATGTATTACTACCTAGAAAAGCTCCACTGATGGTCCAGGCTCAGATGGGGCAAAACAGAGAAATCAGAAAAATTCCAGAGACTTGGGAAATTACAGAAAACCAGTTTTCACAAAGGACTTCAAGAGAACTGAGCCTGTGCTTAAATCTGAGATAACTGAATGCTATAACATCATGACACTGTATCCCCACGGTGCAGCTCCTGTGAAGCCAGCTCAGCAGGCAAATCCTCAGGCTTGCTACTGTTGTGTTTGCTTCAGTGATGCGAGTGCTTCTCGGCATGGGGTCACAATGAAGCTCTGGGAGAGACATGCCAGCTCACAGACCCCATCTGCCCAAACCCCACTACCTCCTATTGCTAAAATTATAATCTGGCTGCTAGTGAAGAAGCCTTGTGAATAAGCACGTATTTGGTTATTTCCTTTGGGTTGTTCACTTCTTGCATGTAGCAGGACCTCATGTGTATTATTGTCGCTGTTTTGGATGCACACTTTCCCCGTTTGGCAAGTTTCACTGTGAACTCAAAAGGGAACCAGGAAAGCTGTTCTCAGATTCTGCCTAAAAGAATTCTTAGTCCAGGACAAACTGCTAGAGGGAAAATACATCAGAATGTTGATTTTAAGAAAATCAGTCAATGTCAAATTCCAATACGAAAGGACAGATGCTTTGATGTTGGTAAACCAGTTCTTTGTCCTTAGATGGATGGAACTACAGGAATACACAACATTATTATTAATCTAAACACTGAGTTATCCAGAGGCATAAAACAATGAAATACAAAGGGGAACGCCTCAAACCTTTCTTGCAAAAGCACACCAGTGCATTCACTTCTGAATGTGCTGGGAAGGCTGTTGACCTTCTAAGGCATGGGAAGGTTGATGCAGCTCACATGAGTGTTCCTTAGCTCAAGGGCTCTTTATCCAAAACACTAAATTTACAAACTGCTTCCCAGTAAACAGAATAGGACTTGTGTGAGACTTCTTAGTTGAGAAAACGAACAAAACCAAGAAGAGAGAAAAAGAAGAAAGACACCTGTGACTTTTTTATTGCATTCTGCCTTAGAACTTGTGCTGTGGTCTTTAAAATTATATTGCAAATGTCTATTTCTATAAACATTTTTAATAGACATTTCTATAGACATATGTCTATATATTGCAAATATCTAATTATATTGCAAGTGTCTTTGTTGGAATCCAGGGCACAGGGAATATTTCCCTGCCTGTATTGGGGAGCCCTGACCCCCAGTCAGACACTGTTTTTAACCTTTGTCCCAGGGAAAAAATTGCTAAGGCTTNGGGCCCTGGAGGTAGGTTCCCAGCAGGTTGTGGGGGAAACAACAGCCAAAAAGCCTCGTACATGTCTTAGCGATCCTGTGCATCTGTTGGGACTCCTGCAAAGCTGAAATAATGCTGGGAGACTGTTCACCACCCTTCACCCCCTCTGTCTACCATGGTCTTCTGCTTCAAGGATCACCTTTGAACACATCAGTAACAGGGAGCCTACACACAAATCCTCACTGCAAATCCAGAGAAATCCACGCACCAGGGTCACACTCAAGTTTCTGAATTGCCGGGGTCCCGTTTGTTCTTCTGACACTTCACAGCCTCCTGGGAGCCTGTCCAGGAGGTTCCTGACGGGGACCAGAGAACCTGTCACCAGAAAACATTTCCCAGCCTATGCCAGAGGTACATGGATTTTTTTTCCCCTGCTTCCACTATGGTGTTCACAGTCCAATTTACAAGCTTCTCTGAGCTATTAGTAGTACAGTCGATAAGCCAGGGAACATTACAGAAGCTGCCCCCTGCATCTGTGATTTATGTTTCTTGCTAAATATAAAGCTCCCAAGGCTCGACACATCAATATTTTGGAATGGAACACATGGAAATATTTGATGGACTGGGGAGAACAGATCCCTGTGGCCAGTCACTCACACTTGCCCTTTTGTGAGCAATCTGTCTTTCCCTGCAACAGGCAGTAGGATTTGGGCACAACAGCTGGAGTTTCAGTACCCTGCATGCTTTATTCATGAGAGAGCCTGGATTCAAGCCATCCAGACACTGGCCATCCACAGATGCAACTGCAACATCAGCAATGCAAGAGCCTCTCTGAGCTCTGACAAGCTGTGTGGAGCATACACCTCCTGCCCCTGACTTCATGGGCTGCACCACAGCCTCAATGGGTTCCTTGGGAAACAAGGAACCCTACAAGGACTCCAGGACTTCTGCTGGCTGTGCACTGGGATGGTGCCTGCTTAGCTGAGAGACTAATGTTCCCAGTGTGGCTCTTTGGGCTGCATCTCTGTAAGAGTAGTAAAAAGCCCAGGAATTCCCAGTCCTCTTATAATGGTGTAAATTTGGGACATGAGGCGGTGAGAGGTATCCATGCAGGGAAAGGAAGAGTGGCCAGTGAATAACTGCCAGTGGGAATGGCTCCCTGGAGGGCAGAGGGCAAGCAGACCATCCAGTGTGTGCACACACCTTTTTGTGTGCTGTACCCTTATATCCCAGCTGCTGTAAATCATTTTATCTCTGCTGTGGTCAAGGGATTTTTTCCAGCTGAGAATCTGCTTTTGGGTAGAGCCATGCCAGGTCTGCATCATCCTGGACATGGATCTAACAAGCAATATTTCAGATCTACCACAGAGGTATCCAATATTTTGGACCAATCTCTCAACACAGAGCTCATTTTATCATTCCAGGATATGTTGTTTTTGTCAAAGGGGAATGGAGCAGAGGAAAGGCATGTGGCATTTTTAGAGTAGCAGGTCTATCTGTGTGGCAGATGTCCTCTGACCTATCAGACGGTCTGGATGAACCACAGTTTAGGAACCTCAGTCAAATAGAGTAGAGTGTATTGTGGAAAACACACAAAAGCTCTAAAAATTAGCAAAAAAACCTCAAAACAGCAACCCTTTTCAGAAACGCTTTCACAGTTCCCTTTTGTGTGTTTTTTAGCATCCAACATTTATTTTGGAGTGGGGCAGGGAGGTGGATTGGCTGCTTGCCTGCCTTCTGGGATGGAGAGCTTTGCATAAAAGGAAGGAGAAAGAGAACATCAAAACCAGATTGAGGGGAAAACAAAGTCACCTCTTTGCAGTGAAAGCTTATGGCTTTGTGCAAGTTCAGGATAAAATAGTTATTTTCCAGCTATTGCTGGAATTTGTCCTACTGAATAGCTTAGTGGAGTGGCCATGACAAAGTAAGAATGCATATGCTCGTTCTCACAGAAAGAAAATTGAATTTTACCGTGAAATGGGAAACAAAAGATGCGTGCAGCTAGTTCTGTTGTGTGTAAACCACCAGGTACTAGGTTCCTTGCATGAATCTCCACAATTCTGTGTAAGAATCACTGCTTCATACACACCGGTTCAAGCCAGCAATGCAAGCCTATTGTTCTGGCTGATTGAATTCCTCCGATGCATTTAATTCTGCAGCATACCAGAATGTCTCTGAGATAAGGGCTGGTTCAGCAACCTCCCTGGCAGGGGAAAGTCAGATTGTGGCTTGGAATGACAGCCCTGGGAAGGAGGGGGGGCCTCACCAGAGTCCTGGAGCATAATAGCCTCTTTCTGGTCATCCAGCCTAGTGTTCAGTGGCCAGACAACTGTCGCCTCCTCTAGCAGGAACGTGTGCACTCTGTGTCTGCATAAGACACACTACAACTATGGGACATGTCCTGAAACTAACATCCTGGCTTTCCAAAGGCACCTGTCACTAAGGTAAAAAAGGCCAAAAGCCACAAGCACCAAGTACAAGAAAGCAAAAGTCGTGCAAGCTATGGCTCAGTCCATATTCTCTCGCACTAGCAAGGGATTTGCGAAGTAAAACTCCAGTAAGTCTTTCTCTTGGAGAGTTATACCAAATCCTTGTAGTGAGCCTTCACCAGAGGAGTTCTTAGAGCTACTTCCTGTTTGTTGAGTAGGAAGTACAAGGCCAGGGAATCAATTAGCAGAGCTCCAAACTCTGATATAAAATGACTGGTTTCCTCCTACCATGCCTACAGTCTGCATTTTGGCCTGGGTGTTTGTTGCTCTGTGGTTTGATGAAGCCTCCCGTTCCATTTTCCCAGATAGAAATCTGCCAGACAAAGCAGGTACAACTTAATCTCCAAACAATAAAAATAATTTTCAGACAGAAAATTATGCTAAGGGCAATGTCAAACTGGTGTGTCAATACAGATTCTGGTCATTATGACTAGATAAAAAATGTCCTCTTCATGAGTTGGCTTTGCCTGCCAAGTCATGAGAAACAGCCAGCAGTTGCACTGTCTACCTCTTCAGTAAAAAGTGCAGGAGAAGGAGACTCCTTCTGACACCAAGAACTTCATAGCAGGCAGGTGTGGCATAGAAAAGACACACAGAATTTTAAGGTGAAAAGGGGATCCTTTCATTTTAATGTATACATGTCACAGGCTACTAAGCAACCTTGAATTTGCATGCTCAGATTGCAGAGGAGCTTTTAGACCACAGACAACCTTGATCAAAAAATTTTCCACAGAGGATAATCCATCACAGCCTCAGCACATTGCCCCTTGCTAGTTGACTGCTGCCTTTCTTCTAGTTTGAGTCTCTCTTTGCCAAATATAAGATCTCACTTTGTCTTCACAGGCTTTTCACCCTAGTGGACAATGGTCACCTTTCTTTTCCCCTAAAGACATCAATCAATTTTTTTTTTCAGCTCACCATAAGTGTCAGCTGAATGTCTAAGTCTAATTACACCATAAGTGTAAGCTGAATGTCTAATCCATCTAGCCTAATAAGCTACCTAAAATTAAAACTCTGGTCTGACCCAGTTTTCTGGCCTGCCTCTAAGCTTTGGAGAAATATATGCTTTTTAAGATGATAATTTGTCATGCCTAGAACTAATGTCACACCTCTCTAAGGATGGGTGAGACTTCATTGTTAATGGACTTATGTCTCCTTTCAGGCTATCAATAAAAATGTTAAATAGCAGAGGGTCCAGGGCTGGAGGACCCTGGATATCTGGAGGAATTCTCAGGAAATAGCTGAGAAACAGCACCCCCTTTAGAATGACACTTCAAACCCTACTGTTAATCGTTTCAAGGGTGCCTTGTATTACATATTTCCTTAATAAAAATACTGTGTGATACCAAGCCAAATGCGTCACAGAAGCTTAGGTGAATCACATCAACTCTTCCTTCCACTGACTGAGCCTGTAAATCTCCTAAATCTGAGATTATAGCCTAAACTGACACATATTCCCTTCATGGCCCCTTAGGTCAATAGCAAGGGAAGCTACTCCTTTTAGGAAATTGTCTTCTGAGCACTGAATATGCCACCTTTAGCTTTTGAACCAAGACTAATGGTGTTCAAAGTCTGTGTGCAAAGCATACCTCTGTGTACTTACATCTATTGTATTTCCCTGAAAAGACCATCTGTGGCCTTGGGTCAATCACACGCTCCTGATTAGAGAAGATAGTACTTTTAAGGAACTGGAATGACTTGGGCAGCTGGTCCTTAGGGACAAAGGTTGTTCAGATGCAGGATCTTCTTCTGAGAGGCCAAGAAAACCTCCTGTGACACAGGTCTGAGTGAAGTCCAGTGGATGTCCCACCAGGCAAATCTCAGTCAGGGACATTCCATTGCAAACTTCTTTCTCCTATCCCATATACCATATCTTCAGTTTCTGCTTTTCTTATCTTTTTTCTCCCATGATTGTTTGGTTGGTTGGTTGGGTTTTGTGTATTTACATTTACTGGGGCCTTGAAGGCACTATTCTGAAAACAGTTCAGAGCTTGGAGGCAGTTGAGTCCTGCAGTTCCCATATCAGCAACTCACAATTTCTTATCTTGTTAGCTTGCCTTAAGCCTGGGAATGATTGTGCTGTTAGACTGGAGAATAATGTCAAGAGAAGCATCTGGCCTTGATTTGAAGATATCAAGAGATAGAGAATCCAGAACCAGCACTGGCTGCTTAGTAGCTAAGCACCCACACTGTAATCCAATTAATCTGGCTTCAGCTTTCAGTTCCTTGATCTTCCTTTCCTTATGGTTTACAGAGGCCTCGTGTCTTTAAATCTTCTCTCACTCTGGCTTTAGATAGGCAAAACAAATGGAGCTCTATAAGAAAGATACTGGCAAGCTGGAAAGAGCCCAGCAGAGGACCACTGAAATAGCTGGGACATATACGGTGTGTGAGGAGAGGTTCAGGGGACTGGGATCACTCAGCTTGAAGAAGGGAAAGCTGAAGGGGAGTTGCTTGCTGTTTTCCACCCTCTAATGGGTGGTGGAGACAGACTTCTCATGGAGGGTCACAGTGGCAGAATGAGAACAATGCTGCAAATTGCAGCAGGGGCATTTTCTGTCTGGACATAAAGATTTCATGGTGGGGGGAGGCAAAGCACTGGAGGTTACCAGAGATTTTCAAACGTGGGGCAGACAAGGCCTCAAGAAACCTGCAGTCCCCTGCAGCATAGTTTTTTCCTAAGTCATACTATATAAGAAAATTTTCTACATCCATAGAGACCTCTATGAGGCTCTCTTATGAGCACACTCCTTCAAGATTTAAGCATCTTCTAAAAACTGCAAGCAAAATTGACTGCAGCATTCCGACATTTTTTAAGCGGAGCCACAGAAATATCACCTTCAATGAGTCTTTTTATATCTCAAGAGATTGTATTAGCCATAAAAGAACCCTTGACTGAGGACATTCAGTTGTCCTCTTCTCACCCTTAATCATTTTCAGAATCATCCCTTTCCAGAATGTCATCTCCAGGCTGTTATGAGAGGCTTATGTTCTCTAGATGAATATATTAGCATTTGCTTCACTAAACATGTGTTGTTTGAAGGGCCTAATTTATCAAGTGATACAGCCAGGCAGTGTGATTGCCATGCTTTCCACACTATTTACC
Source organism: Leptocoma aspasia (assembly GCA_013399835.1). Taxonomy (NCBI): domain Eukaryota; kingdom Metazoa; phylum Chordata; class Aves; order Passeriformes; family Nectariniidae; genus Leptocoma; species Leptocoma aspasia. The sequence goes on from VXAX01004361.1 coordinate 1,250,019, forward strand.
CATCTGCCAATCTTTGTGTCATCAACAAATGATTACCAGCAGTAATTTCAAGCTTCCGGCTCATTGATGAAAATGTTGACTACCACTCTCACCAGCGACACATCCTCCTTCAGCAAGAACCCTCTGCTGACAGCTGCTTTAAATCTGTCAGTCACTTTGTCCTTCATGCCACTTCACCTGCCCTTTCCTGATGTTTGGTTATGCTAATTTGTAATCAGACTGTTACATGGCTACAAGGGAGACACTTCATCAGGGACTACCATGTAATACTTGACTAGTGACTTTACCGGCCATACCTGTGAACTCATCAGGAGAGCACTATTATATTTATTCAATGAGACATACTTTCCACTGTGACATCTTATAGGAATTAATTGCTTTTTTGTTGTCCTTTTATTCTTTATCAGTTGAGTCCCATGTCAGTTTTTCCATTTTGCTTGGACTGGGGTTCAGGTAAGTGATCTGCAGTTACCTTGCTCATCCAGATTGCCCTGTTTGAACTGGCATTGTGCTAACGTTCCTTCCATTTTCTGGACTCTCACATTTCACAATACAGTTTCAAAATTAATCCCAACAGACCCCAGCTAACCATTTTGTGATTCTTGAATGCAGATTATTTGGTCTTCTGGTTTGCAAATGCTTTGTTTTTAAGAGACATTTAACTCCCAAAGACATTTCACACCAAAGCAGGAATATTGACTGAATTGCTTCTGATTCATGTTATCACTCCTGCTTTTGCTATCTTCATCCAGTAATGAGCCTGAGTGGTTGCAGCAATTGCCTTTTTTCAGAATATCCTTTTGAAAACATCCTTCTGTTGCTTTGGGTCCTACTGGCCATGTGTTTTCCTCCAGATACTCTTACCATTTTAAACCTTCAGTTTTAAAATACTGAAGTTTGAAAAAACTATTATTTTCTCATCTGTTTACTGAAAATTCTTTTTTTTCCCTTATTACTATCCTCAATCTTACCACAAAGCTTTCAACTAATGTTGTGCTAGTTCTTTTTTTGTAGGCTTGCAGATATTTGCCATCTAATACAATCTTCCTGGACATATCTACTTTTATTCACAATTTTTTTCCTGTCTGAGTTAATCCTCACAATCTGGTTAATTCCTAGTTTTCTTTGAGTTTGAAAAATTAGCTCTTTTGAGATCCTGGTGCACATATAACTGTTAAGAACAGCCCTTATTTTGCCATTTTGAATATAACCAGGTCATACTCACTATTCCCTGGACAACTGTCAATTTTCAGCCCAGTAATTAATTCATTTTTGTCAGAACAAAGTCCAGAAAGGTTAGAACATGATGGCCCCTTGTGTTAGAAAACAGTCCATAGTTTTCTCCAAACCAGGATGCTTTCTCAGTGGCTGTTTGGAGCTTACAGTGTATGGAAGTCCCCTGGAGCATCGTCTTTCTTTCCTTGCATTTCTCATGGAGACTGTGGGGTAATTCCTATTCTATGGCTTGGGTTTATGGTGTGATTCACACAGTCCATTTTCACCGACTCTATCTTTCCTAAGCAGGTCATAACCAATTATTTTAACATTCCGATCATGCAAATTGAAACCAGCAGATTTGAGTAATGTTGATTATATCACATTTCTTCTCACTAATGAGAATTTCCAATTCCTCTTGCCTCCTACCCAGACGACTGATGGCTACATAAAATCAAATGGAAAACCTCTTCTAGTCACATTCTTTGTCACATGATTAAATCATTTTGCAACACGCCAAGCTTGTTTGTAGCTCCTTAACCCACAGTTCTTGCATCGTGTAATGCCTTGACTGCTGCTAGATTCAGGCTAGGAAGATTCATTCTCACTCATCACCAGCAATACACTTGTCATCCTGTTTATACAGGGGATGTGACCTAGTGCCCCTCAAAACCCAGATTTTCAATGTCACCTCCCTCAGCTAAACAGTAGTTAGTTCCTCTTCGTGTTCTGTCACTGATGGGGCTAAAGGGATTGTCGGTAGGTTATGTGAACCTTGCTCTTCTTTGGCTCCTTTCCAAGGGTTCCTCAAATCTTCTGTTGTCTGTGCTTCTTCACATGATGTTAAATCAGGAATTTCCCCATTTATAGTCACCAGCGTGACTTGCTGAAAGAATGCACAATCCAGTACCTATTGTTCTGTTATCCCTGTTATTTTCTCTAGGGATATGACTTCCCACCCCATTTTCTTCATGCCAATGTCCTCATCCATTTCGCAATTAGATTTCCTTGGTGAGTTCAAGAATCCTCCTCATTCTTTTCACAGTTACCATCAGCATGTCCCTGAACAAGTTCTTGGCTATTTTTTTTTTCTGTTTGAAATTCTTTCTTCTAACCAGACTCAGTTCATGTAACTTGTCCTAAGTATCCCCACACTTCATGCTATTCACATGTAGATGAGTTTGGATTTACTTTGCATGAATTTAACAAGTACAGTAAAATCACGATTACTTGCATGTAGGCAACCACTAAACTGGTCACTGATCAGTTTCTCTTCTCTGTAAATATCAGGTCATATGTGAAATGCATAAAGAATGTAACTCTTTCTGAATCCAGAGACTGTCACTTGCAGTTTGGGATGGCACACGGATAGCTGTATATTAAGGCTAGCACCCTATATCATTCCGATTGAAGCACCCTGAAGCATTTACTTGGATTATTGGTTAATGTTATGAGAACCTCACATCTCAAAAGAAAGTTTAAGTAAGTTCATTTTCGGGTAAGTGGCTCCATTTGCCTTTAAGGAGGTATGATTTCCAGAGTGTAGTAGAGCCAGACTGTGCTGGAAGCAGTTCAGTCTGGCCAGACTGGAGTGTTTGTTTAAAATCGGAGTTGTTTCCTGAACCATTTGTTAAAAGCTGTATCATCACACTCTTTGCCAGGCTTCTGCCTCTCCTGAGAGCTGTAGTGTGCATACCCAGTTTGACTTAACGGTGATCCCTTCTCTTTGCCCACCCAGCACCTGACATGGGACTCCATCCACAGGGGAAGAGGGTGAGAATCTGCTGGATCCCTTTGATCTCAGCCAGTGGGGGTAGTTTTTTGTCTCTGTCTCCATTCATTTTATGATCCAGATGTCCCCAGGCTAAACAGGGAAAAATCCTTACCCTCAAACCCATCCTTGGAGAAAGTCCACTCTTGGAGTAAGCCATTGGATGGCTTGGGATGTCTGCTCCCTGTCTCCAGCAGGGAGTGGGATAGTTCAGAGCTTTCTTTGAAGTTTCAGCACAAGAGATCCTCTACTTGTCTTCCGTGGGACAGCTTTGCTATCCATAGTGGAGCAGCCAGTAATGGTCATGGTGCACGCACATTGCGTTTCTGCATCCTTTCCTTGCAGAATCTCATCCCTCTGCACGACAGGAATGTAGTGAATCATGTTAAGGATGGGTCACTAAGACTGCTGGGGCAGTAGCTCAGCTCATATATTTAAATAACTCTGATCTGAAGGGCCCATTCATATCATCTGGGAATATCTTCCCTTGGGTAGTGGCAGCAAGATCAGAGCATGAGGGAATTTTCTGTGCTCCATTCTGGTTCTCCTGCCCAGCATGCAACGCAACAGTAACAACTTCATGACAAAAAGTCCTTCCTGGAGATTTTCTTCCACTGTACTGCTGAATCAGTGGCATCCGAAGATGTGATATGAAGATCTGATTTGGAAAAAAAAAAAAAAAGCCAGTTTTGAAGTTAAGTGTGTTTCAGCTGGGTATTTTCTGGCGATTCAGGAGGCCATGTAAGACTGGGCTAACCTCAGGTGTGGAGTGAGACTATGGAAAGGTAATTGCACTTTCAAGTTTGAAGAGATCCTCAAGGCCATTGTCTTCAAGCTGCAACATATGTGTACAGTGGCCCTAAGAGGACCTGGATCCTGGCTGTTGATAAATGCCATTATTTAATTTATTTCTTTTCTGCCAGTTGCAACATTGGCCAGGGAAACCTGCCCCACCAGTTTTGCCATTACATTCATTTTTGGCTTCCAGCCACACTATAAAGTCAATAATAGTCAATGAAACAATAATGGGAGAGGAGGACCAGGGTTAAAGACAGAGCCCATCTCTCACCAGTAGACATGTGACTCCAAGGCTAAGTGTAGGCTTATAATTATTACTAACAAAAGCAACCTGTGAAGGAAATGTGATCTTCCCTTTGTGCCATGTGCATGGTCAAATCTTGAATATGCTTCCTGGGAAAAAGAAACAACCTCCTGCACAGCAGAGAAAGGCAAGGACTCTCTGCTGAACCTGTGGTTTTCATTTGTCTGGTTTCTGGATGACTGCATTACGTTATGGAAAGTTTTCTGTCGTTTCTAACTCCTTTTGTGAAGATCAGAAAGGTATGCTGGATGAAGAAAAATAAATCAAAGTTGTTGCCATTACCCCTTCCCCAACCTTACAGTTTGCTCCAGCAAGGATGTGATTTATGAGAAATTCCCTCGCTTTATTGTGGAAAGTATCACATGGAAGAGTATATCCATTTCATTCAGCATAGCTTAAGATGATATAGCTGGGAGTTGACTGACTTAAAATCCCAGGGTATATACTGCCAGAACTCAAGTGGCCTAAAAATACACAGAGTGATTGCCTGATGTCCTCCACACTCACCAGAACAGTGCTAATGTGCTGGTCATGGCACAAAATGCTGCATATAGCAGACTGCTAGGAGAAAAAAACACAGTAGGTTTTAACTTTTCAATGTAAGGTCTGCTTCAATGCAGTTTGACCACTCTGAACATCCTGTGCCAGGAGGGGTTTCGCCACAGTCCTCAGAAACCACCCTTTCTCAGGTACCACTTCAACATTTGACCAGCTGACTCATTCCTGTACACTTCAGTGTCTGGGGTGAGGCCTTTTTTTGCAAAGAATCCTTTCTTCTCTCATCAAAACTCTCCAGGGCAAGGATTAACTTTTGTTCTGCTGTGTTTGTACAGCACCACACACAACCTTGCATGGTCCCATAGAGCTCAACCCTTCAGAGTCCTCTGACAGGCTGCTGCTCCTAGTTACAGCTGGCTGCAGAGCTTGAGTTCCCTTAGATGCTCCTGACAGAACTGCTAACTTCTTACAGATCTGACGTCAGACATGGATGCCCTAGAACCTAGACACCACACTAAAACACCACCCCAAAGCTGGGTAGCAGTCTTTGTCCCTAAGAGGTGTAAGTGTGTGTGACCACATGGTTCTTTGGTGGGGCCTAAGTAGTTTTTGGCAGCTGATGCCCATACCCAGGAGGTTTAACCTTCCACTTTGCCCATGGATGAGGAAGCCTTGATGGAGAGCACATGGAGGCTTTGTTTGCCACAAAGACAGGTTTCTGTACCATACTCTTCATGAGATTCTTATCATGGGCCAAAGCTTTCAGAAGCAGGACATCAGGTGGAGAAAAATCAGATCTAGGAGGACATTAACAACTTGAGAGGTGCCCTTTTTAAACAATGTCTTAGGCTATGCACTTTGGTGCAATGGTATCTACTGGGTATGCAAAAGCCCCTTTCAAAGATAGCTCTTCCTGAGAGAAACACAGGGTAATTGTGAAGGTTACCAGCACAAACATGAGGAAATACATGTAAAGTTGTGACTGGAAGTGGTGTATGTGTAGGAGAAAGACAGAAGATATCAGATGAAGGTGCTTGCCAGGCTTTTGGTTACATGCTCAGTTTAGTGGAAAGGAGAAGGAAAAGCCTTCTACTTTTCCTCTTAGCACGTTATCCTCATGGCCTATATTTGTCATCTAGGACTTGAACAGCAGAGAAAAAATTTGCATTGCAGTAAAAATAAACTGGCTTTTTTGTTATTGACTATTTTTATCAATGTTTAAAATGAAGCAGTGCAAAAAAATGAAAATCATACCCATTCTTTTGCCAATTTCAATACAGATAGAGATGGGCTGAACTATTTTTAACAAAAAAATAAATACCCCTCTTTGAGGTCTTCCTCTGAATTTCATACCAGGACCCTTTGTGTTCCCTGGAGTGAGTGTTTGATCCAAAAATACACAAAGATCTGCCAAACCACTAACTACAACTGAGACAAAGTGGAGTAAAAATGGAGCCAAAAAAGTTGTGTGTGTGGCTTTTCTTGAGATGTTAGATCACTTCTATGTTTTTGAAATATGTAAATATATAAATGTATACAAGTATATTTATAAATGACTTATTGTTACTTATCAGGAGAAACTGTGAGGGTAAATAGAAAAATATGAAAAAGACCATTAAAACTGGCACAGGAGAGAGATTGGAGAATGGAGAATGGGTTAAACTCAGCTGTTCCATCTTCAAACTGAGAAAAATGATGGCTTAGTGATTCTTGGTGGAATTATCATGTAAAACCCCATGACACAATATGCAAGCAAACCACAAATTTTGGAAAAATACTAAAAGGAGCTGACAGTTCTGGTGCTGATATAAATGGCAAGACTTGAGATGGGAAGGACTGGTAATTTGCAAGAGTGCAGCCAGCTGGCAGAAATCCAGTTGCAGAATCAAGACTCTCAAGCAGAAATGGGGCTGCAGGCTGGGAAAAGAGGCTGGCACCTGGCAACTGGTGCTCCTAATGCTGGAAGTAGGACGGTATTGCTCAGCAGATCATTTTGTTCCGTCCCCCCTGGAAAAAAAGGCTGACCAAGGAGCACCACGGCCCTGTGGAATTATGACTCTTATATACCACCAATGTATTTAACTGCTGAGAGGGATCCCAAAAGGAGGATCACAAAACTTTCTCAGAGAGTAGGCTGTGTGCAGAAATGGGGTGTTACCTTAAGTGATAGGAAAGCTTGTGAAAGATATAGCCATGTGGATTTACACCACCTAAGCCCAGCATTCAGGACAAAGTAAACTTGAAAGTGCATACCTGTCTTTTCTTTGTACACACATATTTGACTTTAAATTATCTGGAATGAAATAAGTGAAGCCAGTATTTCTTCTTTGTGACACACCAGAAGGCCCTGAAAGGAACCAGAAGAGGTGCCTGTCTTCCAGAAAACATTTCCAGAGTGTGGTACTTTTCTTTCATTCATTTACCTAAATGTGACTTTTTTACTTACATTGAGAGTTTTGTGTTACATTTCATCTCAATGACCCAAATACTGCTATGTGTCACAATTTGGACCTGACAATCCAGGGACTATATCTTCCCAGACAGCTTTTGTCCTCATTCAGCTGACAAACAGCTAGAGGGAGGGTCTTTCACACAAAAGTAACTCGAAGGACGCTTTACTATTTATAGAGAGGAGAGATTTTAGGCACAAAAAATTTGTGATAGGGACGTAGCTTGCATAGTGTCTCACTGGAATTGGGGGGGCTGTCTTCTGTTTACATTTTAAAATGTCTCCTGACTCAAATGTATTCAGCTAAAGCATTTCTAACAGAGAGAAAAAAAAAATCAAAACACGGAAGCAGGCTTATTTTCTGGTACAGTAGGAACGCCAGCTTTATCTGGATGAAACAAGCCAGAGATTAAATTTAGTTCCTCAAAAGGATGGTGAATATCAAACATTACTGCAAGGTTTGGATAAGCCTTGTTTGTTTGGATTCTTATCCATTCTGCAGGCAAGAATAATTTTCTCTCCACAAACAGAAGTGTTTCCAAACCCAGTCCCTCTTTACCAAACCAAAGTGTTAGACCTAGAGGCAGCAAATGTTCCCCAGACTCTGTGTGTTCCCTCCACACAGCTTCCCTATCAGCCCCAAAATCTGAGCTCTCCCAAGCTTCCTGTTTTCCACAGTTGCATTCTCACTTTCATGGTATTTTCTGAGACATACGTCACCACAGCTGGTGTAGCTTCTACTTGGGAAAATATTATTTTCCTATACTGTTGCTGAATCCGCGGCAAAGCTCTGCACAGACACCTGCACAAAGAACTCCTCTGAGAGTTCTACCATGGTCGATCAGTCCTATTAATACTTATCAAGGCCAGACACCCAGTCTTCAAAGCCTAGAAATTGTTTAATATTCCAGGAGAAAGGGATTTCAAATTGCTTCACATCTCCCTTGCCCCGTAGGAAAATGCATAGCACAGGGGGAAGTAAAAAATGTTCCTTGTCTGTCCCATGCCCCTGATTGCAAATAGCTTAATCCTGAAAGCAAATTTCACTGCTATATTGCCATTGTGTAATGAGCAACATTATTTTGACAACACCTTAAAAAAAATCTTCAATGAAAAATGGATTTTAGTCTGAATGAAGAAATGTTTGAAGAAAATGTCTGCTTTGTAAGTACTGATTAGGGTTTCTTTTGCCTCTCAAATTCTGCCTTTTCAGAATAAGGGACCTGATGGGACACTGGTGGGTGGAAGGCACATGGATGCACTGACAAATGGCATTTGCCAAACTCTGGCACTATTGTCTATGAATCGGTACTTTATGATTGGGCCCTTGCTAGCAGGTGATGGCAGGAATGGTAGATGCCTGGGGTTATTTTACAAGGCCAGATCCCTCTGGCCCAGACAAACAACCTGGTGGACAGGACAAACACCCTCTAAGCTGGTCGACCAAATCCTTCATGGAAGATAAGATGCTTTCTGGTGATGACTCCTCCTGATCCAACTCCTCTGTCAATGGATGATGAAGACCCAAGAGATCCCCTGGAAAAACCTAGGATAGTGAAGGACATGGGAGTGCTACCAGATCAATCCCAGTCAGTGGGGATGTGGGGCGCTCCTGGATAAGACCTGCTCAAAGGATACTGTTCCAGGTTGTTGTTCCACCTCTGGCTGCTGAGGCTGCTGTGTCTGGGCTGAGGTGTTTGCCTCTCTCTCCTCTCCACAGTCCCTGCTCTCCTGTCTGGCTCATCCTCCCTTTGTTTACTCACCTGTGAGATATATTGTCTCAAGGCCAGACTGCTCGCTTCCCAGAGCAGGCAGCCTGGGAAGCACAGCTGCCTGGGTTAGGAGTCAGTACAGTCATGTGCCAATCCTTTTTTAGGGTAGATGCACATGAATGTAGGACTTGTAATAAAAAGTGAACAATGAAACATAGGGGTGAGCAAAGACATGGCAGGCGTGCCCTGGTGAGCAAGGACCTGGATGTGGATATTCTGAGTCTCTGGTAATGGAGGGAAACAGCTTCTCCCGGGTTCAACCTGGGAAAGCTAGAGAAAGAATTAAAACAATTATTATCTTATCCCCTGCACCTGGTGTTTGTGAAAGATATTTACAAGTAGGTGTTGTTCCCTGGTTGACCAATAGTGTGAGAGAAATTTCCTAAAGACCAATCAGGTCGTAGGTCCACGATGCCCTCTATAAGAAGTGTGGATTTCTATTAAAAAATGCCTTTTATGCTTTCTGAATCATGGAGTCAATGTGTCGCCTTCTTCTGTCCCCTACACCATCATGTAACACCTGGAGGCAAAGAGCCCTGGGGAGAAGTAATGGACAGCCCTGTCCCCTTGTCCTCTCTCCTGTGCCACCCTACTCCAGCCCACTACTACCCCCACCTCATCCTTTGGTCAGGCTGCTAAAGCAGGAGGACAAGGAGGTGAAGGAAATGTGGAACCTTACCACCTGAGGAGACCCCAAGTGTGCATCCAGGAAGGATGCAGAGAGGACTTCTGCTCTCCCTCCTGCTCCCACCTGATCCTGCTTCCTCCTGGCCCTCCCAGCCACTGAGGGGTTGCCGGAGTGCTGGCTGGAGTCTCATTCCTGGCTCAGTTCAAATAGTGCAGACATGATGCTCACCTGCCCTTCTGCTTCTTTATGTCCCCAGGACAGGGAGTAACTAGATGGGCTCTGTGATCATCCATACTGCAGCTGGCTGGGGGCAGGTCTGTGGTGGGTGCAAAATGAAGCACAGAGAAATCACTGACCTTCATTCTGGCCGAAAGCAGGAGAGTGAAGAGAGGTCCTGGGAGCCAGAGATGGAGATAATAATGTGTCATTTAGGGCACAACTAAAGCTTTCAGACATCATCTCTGAGTTTTTATGCATTGGGTTCACACAGTTTGGCCCATCACTGGAGTAAGGGCTTTCCAGAGTCAGCTTGTGCCCTGTGCCACAGCTGATCTCTCCTTTGGTGAATGTTGTCTGGAAAGGTCCTGTCACATAGCTGACAATTTCGAGAGGTCTGTGGAGAACAGAAAATGACATTGTTCTGTCTTGGCCCGCCAGGGAGCCGCTCTGCTGCACAGGTACTGTATATAACATACAGGATGTTAATTCAATTTTCATGTACATTTTGGAGGAGCTGAATGTGGCCTTTGTCTACTGCTTTGGCTCACAAGGGCTTTTTCATAAGAAATTCTATTTAAATGAAATAGAAAACTTTCTGATAGTTACCAAACACCAGGAGACAATGGCAGGCTATATCTGTTCATCATCATCAGCCATTCATTTATCCTAGGAAGGAATTTCTTGGTGATAATCCTGAGTGAAGGCTTGCTTGTTTGCATCACTGGATGAGATCCAGCATCAATAGCACCTTGCTGAACCCTTTGGAGTGTCAAGCTGAAATTACAGGAGAGATGTAATAAAGCTTGGGAAGCACTAACAAAAAATCCATTCTCAGCTGCACCAGAAGCATCTTTCCATCCTGGCATAGGAGGATACAAAGAACAAGAACAGATGGGCAAAACACAGACATGCCACCAGCGAGAGGTACTGTAAAGACCAAAACACGTAAATTTTAAAAGGCCAAACAGGAACATGTTAGAAGGGATAATGGGAAGAAATAAGCTGGTGGAAAGTGGTTGTGGTAAGAGTGGGGTGCAGGAGGGCAGCACCTGCAAATCAGGAACCTGAAAGCCCACCCAGAGGTGCTGAGCCCTGCAGCTCAGGCTCACCTGCCCTGTACAGGTACGTGCATTATTTCCCCTTAAATATACCCTAGGGTCTTCCCAGGCACTGTGTGCTGCTGCCTCACACCTTTAGCATCAGAAAGCAATCCCCAGTCCCTAACTTGGCTCTTCCTTTCCTCTGCTTAAGCTCATTAATTATTATACCGCCCCTGGGGATGTGATAATTAGCTCATTAGGGGATACTTTTGCCTGCATAGAAAGCAACAGTTGCAGCCATCATCAGGAGAGAGGAGAGTGTCTGCGTGCAGCTATCTCAGTGCCAGATGGAGTCCAGGTTTCAGGTGAAATTCTGCCTAAAAGAATTGACTGAGAATGGGAGGCTTTTTTTTCTTAATGATGTTGGATATGTTCCAGGACCTTGCAGAAGAAAGTTGAGTTGGATCCCAAAGGAATTAATGCATCAGTTAGCTCCAACTAAAGCTTCTAGGGAAGTGATAAGAAGGTATAGTAAATATTTTACCAGGGGCTAGGCCAAAATATCTGAGCCACTCTGGGGCAAATTAGTGGCTGGGCTCCTATCAAGAGCACCTAGCAGAGCACAGCTCCGAGGACGACGCACAACCTTGTTTAACCCCAAGGAGGTGTCAGTGCTTCTGTGGCAAGTTTCCATCCTGCCTCAGGCAAGCAGCTGGGCACAGTCCAAGACTGCTTGTGCTTTCCTTCACCAGTACCACAATGAACAGCATTCCCCTCTCCCACACTCACCAGGGCTTCCAGAAGAGCTCACATTCTCCATCTGCATTTCAGGTGGTTTCAAAAATGTGAGCACTTTGTCACCTCTTGATGGGAGTTGAGACCTCTGAGTCTGTGTGTGGGGAGCCGGCTGGGGAGCAAGGGGGCTGAAGATAGGAAAATGCCTTTACCTGCTGCTTTCAAGCAGCAGTGGGGGACTGCAGTGCAGGAGACAAACTAGGAACTGGATGAGTATGTCATGTATAAAGGCCATGGGGTCTTTGCCTAAACAGGCAGTTAATGAAAACCCGAACTATTATTTGTCTAAGTGATTGCAACAGATTGGGTTCTGAAGAACCCAGTCTTCACTAGGGGAAGCCGGACCTGTCAGTCTGCCAGAATGCCTCCAAGTGAGGCAGCAAACTGGTAGCTAAACTGATTCAAATGATTTATTAATTGATTGTCAAACCTTACCGGCAGAAAAGCTGTCAGAGAAAAAAAAAGGTGTAAAGGAGTTAGGCAAATTACTTACTCTTACATTAGTCCTGGGGCTATGGGCACGTCTATGAGGTGTTTTGCAGCCAGATACTGATACACTGTCTGAACTCTGAGCTGATCAGACACCATAGGATAGCACTGACCCTGAAGTTATCCAAGCCTGGGTTTTTCAAGGTGATAACTCCTTTAAAGCAGCTTCCGCTCAACTCTGCACACAGAGAGATCTTGAGTGTGCTTGCTCAGTGCCTGGGCAGAGTGCAAAGTCGTGGATGGATGTAGCCTGAGCGAGAAGCTTAATTAATAGATGCAGGCAAGGTCCTAGAAGGCTTTATGCTGAGCCAGAACACAGGGAAAAAGGCATACTCAAAAAATGTGAAAACCAAAAACAAAAAAGTAATGTAGAGAAGAGAAACACCAGTACACAGTTATTTGTGGCAATGAGTCCCAGGCATCACCCCTTGCTTAGCAGGCCGAATTTCTCATGTCAGTGTAATTAATGTGAATGGGTGAAGATACAGTAGCAATGGCTAAATCAAAAAAAAAAAAAAGTAGGAAAGCTGTGGAAAATTTCACAGAAATTTTCTTCAGCACCTGAGACTCCCTGCATTAGAGATGAAAAGGCAGATATCTCTGCCTACAGTCAGGGTTTCTGGATGGTCCTGTGGGGCAGGAAGGACATCAGTACCTGGGGGACTTGGTCAATGTTTGAAGAAATATGGAGTTCAATACTGTGTATTGCTCTTTGCACTCAGTTTGTGTCCTGGCATGATCAGGTTCCCCACCTTGCTGCACCCTGGTAGGCAGCTGCCCACAGTGATGCAAACTCTGCTGCTGGCTCTGCCTGGCAGGGATACTGGCAGACAAGCTTCGGGGCAAATGGCCACTTGGATGGGCTCCCTCTGGGCTGGCTTGGGAAGGACAGAGCCTGGGGCCACCATCAGGGTGGGCAAGAGAGAGCCACTGTTAACATTCTACCTGTCTTAGGGCTTAAATTTAACTCTTGGGTCAACCAGAGCTGCCAGCATGGCACCTTCTGCCAGCATAAAATGGCCTTTAAAGTGGGAAGGGAAATGAGTATGTAACACAAACAAATAAAAATTGGTTGACCAAGAATTCAGGGAGGGCAGTATAACTGCACACAAAACTGAGTTTTGCCTCAACCACCAATTTACCTTGTCTTGAGGGCACTGGAATATGTTAAGAGGCATCCAGTGGCCACAGACGTCTGCCGCTCACAGCCAGGGCCCGGCGAGCGGCGCCAGCACTTGCTCCTCCTTGAGCCCTTCCCAGCTGGCAGAGTTGTGCCCTTCAGTGCTGCATCCCAGGCCAAAATGTGGCTCTGACTGTGCTATGGGCTGGCCTTTCCCACTCCTTGCTGAACACCTCATAGGCATGCCTGGTGAAGGGTCCCGGGACTCCCGGAGGAAATCCCACTAGGGCTCAGGAAGATGTGAGGAATTGGGAATCCAGCAAGAAGCAGTGGCCACTGAGCATGGCCCTTGCAAAGCATGGCAGGAAAGCTGGAGAAGAGTGAAATATGTTTAACTCCCCCGCCTGGAAGGGGTGTTTTATGGTGGCTTCACTGCAGGCTAAGCAGTCATGAGACCGTAAGGGAAGAAATGCTCTCTTTTTGCAGTGGCAAGTCCCAGACAGAGAACTAGGGCAGCTCTTCCATTCTTAGCTGTCTGGAAACATGCTTCTCTCTTTAACGATGTTAAATACAGATGCATTTAGAGGGCAAAATTACAGAACTGAGCTTCAGCTTTTGGTTGTGGGGTTTCTGATATTGTTTCCAGGGTTGTTTTTTTTTTTTCATTTCCTTTATTTGTACACCATTGCATCATTTTCCCCCACACTGTCCTCCACCAGAGCTGCCCTGAGGAGCAGACTGACCTGTGTGAAGCTCCTTGGACTGTGCTGCACATCCAGCTTGATGCAGCATTGCTAAACAAAAGAGGGTGCCCAAGGGAGCCATGAACCCTGCAGCAGGGCTGGTGGTGTCCTCTGAACCCAGCTTCTGCAGAAAGCTCAGTGCCCATGATATTCCCTCTTCTGCCTACAGGGACGTCTCTGCGGTCCTGGGAGCTAATTTTAAGTGCTTTTTCGGTGGCTGTCAAGCTGACTGCAAAGAAAGACTCAGAGGTGTTCAGTTAATTTGTCAGAGGTCTGGCATTTTCAATCCTATTTTCAACTGGTTCAGGCTGGAGCCTCTTAAAGGCACAGCTGTCCCCAAAACCAGTGAGGAAAATGTTGCTAAGCCTGCATGGCCAAATAGGAGAAGCTATGGGTCATTGCAGCCCCCAGCTACAGATGGTTAGCTTTTTAACCCAAGCTATCTTATCTCACGCTTTAGACTTCGGGGAGGCTGGGTTCAACTCTTGGCGCCTCAGCCAGGAAGCTGGCTGCCTTGGATGCTCTCCAATGCTTATTTACAACATACATATGCAGTGTGGCCATTGATTTACACTCCAGGCAGGCTCCACCTCAAAGAAGCAGATTTAGAAGCAGTGTCTCTTCAAAGCAAAACCAAGCTCCACTTTACTTTGCCCTCAGCTAAGTCTCATCCTATCTGGATGCTCAAACACAGGTAGTGGTGGTGGAATTTTTGGTGAAGGCCCCCAGCAGGATTAAACACTCAAGTAGGAGCAGAAATTTCCTGTCTCTGACATCAGTGTCTTGGTTCTCCACAAGCACTGAGGCTCTCCAGGTTTTGTAAAAGAGTCTAATGGTGCTCCTGGACAGATTCAGGTTCCTAACTTTACACCCTTCTTTGAAAAAGTTTGCCTTCATGTTTCAGGCCCAAAGTATTTCTGCATGGTGACACACTGTCACCCCTTCTATTCTGGCACACTACCACCTCTTCAAATACACCAGCCATGCTAAAACAACTAAATCAAAGAAGTTGTCTTTTCTCCCTCCATTTTCCATGCTCTACATGTGGACTATTTGTGTCCTGAATCACCCAGGCTCCTCTCAAAATGAGGCTCATGCACCTAAAGGGAAAAATGTCCTGTTTGTTGCATAAAGGGGGAAGTCAGTGCCGAGGCTGGGCGAGTTTTGGCTAGCTGATCTCTGCCCCATAGCTGCAGCTGAGCATCCCACTCTGCTGAGCTCTTGTCCCAGCACCCCCAGCCTTATGGCTCCACTCCACCGGCCAAAGCCTGGCTAGAGGCAGCCTCACACCTGCTTTTCTTCAGCAGATCTCCCTTTCCTTGGGCACATGAATCATTCTGTGACATTTTCAAGGATCTGCCTGGTGCTCAGGATCAAAGGCTCAGAACCTTCCTTGCATGTGAACTTGTGCCAGCATTTTCATAAAAAAAATAATTGTGTGCCTTGTTCAACAGGCCTGGCTAATGGCAGGTTCTGAGAAGCACCTAAGTACTTGGTAGTGGAGATGTAATAAAACCTGCTATACTTAGGCCCTTGCAGGCACTTCCAATTATAAAAATCTATTTCTGTATCTTTATAACCATACTTTTTAAAAACTGTTCTTAACAAAGAGCCTCAACCTTTGAGCTATATATTTTTCTTACATTAAAAAGCCCACATATTGTTTTGTTTATTTTGAGCTGAACATTTGGGAAAAAAACAAACAGGTTTGCTGGTGAGAGAGCTATTTTTCGTGTTTGTGAGAATAATGAATGGTGTGATTGATAAAAATGAAAGTCTACAAAGGATGCAAAATTTCCCTTTCCAAAAGAGTTCTAAGCATGTTTTCTGAGGTGTTTTTGAGAGGAGGCTGCAGGGCTTATGGTCTTGCTCACAGACAGAAAGGGGTCTCTAAGGTAGGGAAAAACTCTCAGGAGAATTACTGAAGACTTCCTATGCCTTGCCTGGCTCCACGCTCACTTCAAGGCAATGCAAAGAACAATTACCAGTGAGGAACAATTTCCTCCTCACTCGATAGTTTGGGAGTACGACCTATGAAAAACCAGAAAGAAAGAACAACCCCTTCTGACTTCAGTAGGAGAATGGATACTGAAAGTCTGGAGCATTTTAGCTGCCTTCTAAATAAAAAAGATAGGGGAATTTCACTATCTTTGTTTTTTCCCTTTCTTTCCAACCTAACAAGTGAAACTGGAAAATACAAACTCAAAGACCAGCTCTGCACTGAGAGTCACTGAGCCAATTCTGTAACAAGAGTGCAATTCAGGCATAAACGTCAAATGTAAATTTATATTTCTTTTAAATTGGTCACGTCCTCTCCTACTACATTATAATTTAGTGGGAAGGATGCTGTACTTGGGATGGACATGAAAGAGCAAGAAGTGCAGCCTGATGCGCAGGCTGGGATGCAGTTCACGGGGTCCAACACCCCACCCCCTGCCTCGCCCCTTCTCACAGGAAACCTGAATAGCAGCGCTGCTGGGGAGCCTCAGCTGCTCAGGGGGCTCCAAGCCCAGGCAGTGCACAGAGCCATATGCACCAAAGCAGCTTTTTGCATGGCTTGATGTGCAGCTGTGCTTGGGTGCTCCTGGGCAGGCGGTGTTGTGAGGGTGGCTGAGTCAGCAGGGCAGCAAGGATGGCTCTGGGCAGGGAGGACGTCTCGGGACAGTGAGGATGGCTCTGGGCAGCGAGGATGGCTCTGGGCAGCAAGGATGGCTCTGGGCAGTGAGGATGGCTCTGGGCAGGGAGGACGGCTCTGGGCAGGGAGGATGGCTCTGGGCAGGGAGGATGTCTCGGGACAGTGAGGATGGCTCTGGGCAGGGAGGACGGCTCTGGGCAGTGAGGATGGCTATGGGCAGTGAGGACGGCTCTGGACAGTGAGGACGGCTCTGGGCAGTGAGGAGCCAAGGGCGCTGTGTTTCTGCCTGCTTGGTGCAGCGCAGTGCTGTGAGCGGCCTGCAGGCTCGGGGCATGGGCAGAGCAGCCCACTTGCTCTCCCATCATGTCCATGCTCATGTGCCCTGCCCCAGGGGCTTCTGGAGGCTGTATGGACAGAGTCAGCCCCAGGCTGTCTCTGCCAGTACATGTACATTTGAACCTCTTTTGTGTCTTGGTGTAGAAACGAGCAGCTGGCATAAGGGACAAGGGTCATGGCTTGGTGACCGACCTTGGCAAGGTGCTGTTGCCCATACAGATGGAAGGCTGTGCTGAAACAGGACTTATGGGGCCAGAAGTATAGGGAACAGTGTACCTTGGTGTGCAGAGGGTTTGTAGAGGTAGCACCAAAAGTGGTTGGTTTAAGCAAGAGGTGATGATTGATTCAGCACAGACAGGTGGAGAGGCCTCTGGCAGAGCTTTATCCCATCACCTTTCATTCCTTGGTTGCTGACCTTTCAACAGCACACTTAGGAGTCAGCAGGGATAGATTAGTACAGGTGGCTCTATGCAATCTTTTCACGGTATGGGGTTGTTTGGAGGTTTCCCAGAGACAACCAAACCAGGAGAGACATCAAGCAAAAGCAAGGTAGTATTATCCATGTGTGCTTTTAGATGCTTTGTATCAGCCCAGGGTAGGGAAGAGCAGCATCAGTACACAGACTTTGAGGTGGCTTGATACTGTGTGTGGATAAGGTGGATGTGGGCTCCTGGTTTATTGCTATTTCTCCAATATTTGTCCTGTGAAACCTCTCCCCACAGCTGTGAGGCTGTGTGCAAGATGTCCTGCTGAAACCCATGTCAGATCCAGCAATCCTGCAAAAGGGTAAGTGACTTGCTCTGGCCCTGCAGGCTTTGGGTGTCTCTTGGGAATTGGGAACTTTTGTGGTGTTGTGGTAAGTTTTGGACATAATTGAGGGAGGAGACATGAGGAGAACAACAGCTTTTACCGGATCAGATGTTATGGGTGGAGAAAAACAAGTGAACTTTTGTCCATATATGTCCTCCTGAGGGGTGCCCAAATGCTTCTCTGCTTTTTCTGCCCATATCTGTAGGTCCAACGAAAGCTGGTACTGGCCTCTCCAAAACTTGCTGTGGGAGCCGAAAAGCAGTTTGAAAAACCAAACCAAAGCAACAATGTGTAATTGTCTGTAATCAGAGACAATGTTCTCTTAGCTCAGTTTTTCAGTCAAGCAGGATAAACGCTGACACGTTGCCCACAGCTGAAATCAACTTTTGGCAACAGAATGTGGCAAAGCAAAGAGCACCTTATAGTGTCTATGACTGGTACTGCTAAAGCTGCTTGTGCACTGGTCTTCTCCTCAGCTCTGCTTGACCAAGCACAGGGCAGCACACTGTAAAGTGTGCAGTGCATGCAGTGGAGAGTGCCGCCAGGAAACAGCTCTGGGTTTGTATTTGACCAACATCACTGCACTTTCTGCTGTTCCTAGGCAGACTAGGGGGCATCTCGGCCAGAGGAAGAGAGGAGGAAGGAGACCAGAAACAAGAGACACAGGAGGAATCCAGACAGAGAGAGACCGGGTCAGTTGAGCTAAGATCTTCTTGGCTGGGTGGATGCCTGACCTGCCAGGGGATGGTTAGCGTGCACAGAATGAGGAGGACGGCTGCAAGCACTCACACTGTCTGGCCCGGCAGCAGAGAGGTGACCTTGACAGGCTGCTCCAAGTGCCAGGGTAGCCGGAGGCAGGAGGGCAATTGGAACCATGTCAAAGAGCATGGATCACTCCAGAGGGAGAAGGAAGCAAGAGCCATAGCAACTGAACTTGTTTATAACTTGTGTTTCTCAGTAGATGAGTGACAGGAAGGCAGGAGGTGTCTGAGGCAAGGAGCTCCTGCCTGCACACGAGTATCTGGTTTAGCAAATTAGCCTCCTTGTTGCCTAAAATACTCTCACATGTGTGTGCTTTACTATCACCTCTAGTCATTATAAACACACTCATAAGTATATAGATGTATAGATATATAGATAAATAGATATATAGATATATAGATGATATATAGATATATAGATATATAGATATATAGATATATGGATAAGCCACTCAAGTTCCACTGTGCTACGGGCTGCATCCAGTCACATTTCTGCCTTACTCTTTGGTGTTCCCAATGCACTGCAACCAATCTTCAGTGCATGGATGCCTGCATCTACTTTCCTTGGAGTTAACATGTTGAAAGCCTAGGAGCTGCAGACTCTTAATTTCCTTCCAAAAGACTGTGATGAAAACCTGGAGGGGAGTAAAATCCAGGTTGCATTGCAGAAGTATAATTTCAGCTGTAAGTTGCAAAGGTGGTTTAAAGCTGTCTCACTTCTTGGGAAAAAATGTGCCCAAAGATAAACTGTACCTTAAAACAAGAACTAAGAGCTTCTAGAAGGAAAAATATTCTCTAAGTTCTATTTTAGTGTAGCTGGATTTGCAACTTGTTCTAAACACCCAGACTCTTTTAAGTGCACTCATCAGTAAAACCCACTTCCTTCATCCCTGGGATAAAAGGGCAATAAATGGGAACATCTCTCCAGGACCCCCCATAATCTGGAGCAGCATAACTCAGTCTGTAAACCAGAAAACATCCAGGCCAAGCAACATGCAGAAAATCAAAAATGGAGGGAAATAAAAAAAAAGACAAAATAAAATGCATAGCTTTTCACCCAAATTTTCATCAGCTGAATGTAAACCTTGTGGCTACGCTGAAGGAAATGCTGCTGTTCAAAGAGGTTCAAAGAGGGTGACCAAGGAAGAAGGATACCCTTACAGCTATGAATAAATCTGTAGCTCACACAAGAGTTGCTTCATGAGACCAGGGAAGACCATGGCTCCCATTTCTGCTCAGGGTTCAGCAATACCTTTATGAAATGCCTTATTCAAAATCCACTGAAGCCTTGACAAATGTCTCCTACCTACCTGCTTGGGCAAATGTTGGTTGTGGATTCATCCTGAAAGACTGAATCTGAGCCATTTTCCTTGGTCTACCTGTGGCAAGTCTGTACAAGCTTTTAGTAATAAAATGCTTTTTAAGTGTAATTCATTCTGATTGAGAAGGGCTACGGCAAAACTGCCTCGTGCTCCAAAAGAATTCTCCATTCTATTATTCACATGCTTTAAACTATTTTACCTGTTAATTTTCCTGCTCCTTTTTTGGGAGAATTTTTTTTGAGTGCTTGACAGTGCTGCTACAGGCTGTTCCCTCCACAGTGGAAATGAAAAGACATCCCAGCCCCACTCCTTGAGAGCCAATAATTGAGCTGTGGCTGGAGTAGGCTGGAGTGAGAGACATCAGTAATGCCAAGAAGCACCAGCCAGGAGGCTGCTGTGGGACAACATCTGGTAGCACTTCAAGGAGCTAGGGGGTGGAAAAGACAGAGCTCTGTGAGCACTGTCTCATTCTCTATTTTATTATTAGTGTTATTTTATTGTGCTAAGCACAAGGCATCAGAAACAAAGCATGACAAGCAAACAAAGAATGAAAAACCCAGGGCTCTGGAAAACAGTACTCCTAATAAAGTCACAGCTCAGTTATTGAGGTTGGTTGGGTGGGGATTGGGTTGGTGTCTCTCAGACTTGGAGAGAGGAAACAACCAGGTGAGGAGCCCATGTCCTCCATCACAGCTCTCCTGCTTGCAGTGATGCCAGGGGAATGAAGGCAGCAGAGAAGGGTGCTCTCCCCACAGGGAGATGGCACAGTGAAGGCACCAATAGCAGAGTCCCACCAGTTTCTGTAGGGCAGAGCTGTGCAGCCTTCAGCACTCTCCTAGGATGCTACAGGAGTCCTCTCAGCCTGAGATGGAGCTCAGTGTGGGGTGTCACAGAGGGCAGGAGGTGTGGAGGAGGTCAGGATGCACTTGGGGGTAGAAACCACAGGGCACTTGCTGCATTGCTCAACTCAGGAAACCCCTTTGGTCCTGTTTGCTGAAAGCTCAAGGAATATTTGAATAGAAAGATGACTCTTTTCAAGTCTATGTCTAATACACTTTCCCTAAGTATTTCTTGTCAGGCAGAAAATAATTAGTGGGGTAAACGAGCCACTAGCCTGATCTCATGTACCTAATAACTTTTGACAGCCGTAGAAAATAGCAAGGGACGATAAGAAGACATCCAGTTCCTTGCGACCTACAAGGCAAATCAGCTCGTTTCCATTCATGTTTCCCAGTGATCTCTGATCCCTTCCTACTTTGAAAGAGGACTGGACTAGGTCATTTCTAGCAGTAGTGTCCTATCCCAGAAAATGACACTCTGGCAACAGGATGCTGGTGCCAGAGGAATTCAGGCAATGTACAGTCTCTTCCTGAGTTGCTCCCAGTAAATAAGGTGATCAAGAATAGGCAACAACCCAAGTGATTAGATTTGGAAGCTGTAAAATATTCTTCAGAGAATAGAGAAGACAATCCTGACTTCACTCTTTTGGGACACTCTTCAGTAAAGCAAGGAGCACATGCTCTACAGGCAAATTGATACTTCAAAAGAGTAGAAGAGACCAACAGATCCAGGTAAAATGGCAATCACTCAGAAGTGATTTTTCTGTTCCCCTGGGGACTTTTGTGTCTTTGGAACCCTTGGATTCAAATATCCTTGGCCAATGGCAAAGCTCTCCCAGCAAACTTTCCCATCTCTTCCTGTCTTTTGTCTCCCCTTGTTTAAGATATTCCTTCTTAAAAGCAAACTATTTGTTTCTTCTCTTGTACTGGATTCTCGCATTCTCTATTTCCATGTGGAAGAGCTATCAAGACTCAATTGCTGTGCTGGAAGCAATTGTCACAAACAATGAGTCCTCATCAGCATAGAGTTCTGCTAAGCTGTCCCTACCTAATGATCCATTCCTGTTTCCCACACTCAGTTTCAGAAAGAAAAGTCCTAATCCATTGGAAAAAATATAATCACAAATGCTGGTTTTAGGCTGGTAAGGCAGAATTCCCTGAAGACTCACAATCTTGTAACAACTCCTCCACCCAGGTATCATCTCTACCCATGCTCAGGGCATTGCAGTTTTTCCTACCTTGGCTACATGGCAAAAGGGGACTTATCTGGGGGACAATTATACCAGTCAGTCCTTTAAACTCATCCTTTACTATGGTTCCTAGAGGGAAATGAGCCATTGTTTCTGGTACTTCAGAGTCATACTGTCTGCTGAGATCCCTGTTCAACACATACTCTTATTCCTGCAAGAGAACATCTCTGCTGTTGCTTTCTGCATTTCAGTTTCCTGTTAGTCTTACCCACTTATTGTAGAACACCTCTGCCATGTAACAGGTCCACAAGCAAATTACTTCAGCTTTTAGAAGGCTGCATGATGGTCAAATCATGGCAGTGTAAATTGTTTGAAACCATGAGCTTTGTACAACATGTCTGCACAGGTCCTTGCACAAGAGGAGGCCATCGAGGTATCCCTCCCACCCTGGTGATAACATACAATGTGGTGCCAGTAGGAGCAAACTCCACAGCTGTGTGGGAGAGGAATGGGTTTTAGTAGGGACTTGAATCAGCAGGTTCTTCTCTCTTTCAGTTCTGCTCGTGGCCCTGTAGTGATGATGGGGGCTATCCTTCCTTAGCCAAGAAGAAGGGACACAAAAACTTCTATCAGTAGCTCTGGCCACTGACAAATATTCCCCAAAAAATAGAAATATCTTGCACTGTTACAGCAAAGCAGGTGAGCAAAGCCCTGCCCAAGCTTTACTGCCCCATTTAAAACTCTTCTGATATGTATCTGTATCCTGGGTGTGAAAAGGAAGGGCTGTGCATGTGATGTGTCTCTGGGGAATGCATGTGAGAAGACACAGACCAGCAAGAATTGTGGCTCCACCTTTCTTATTCCCTGTGGAGCCGTTGGGGACCTGTGCCAGTCAGACCTGGTTATTGTTGGCCATTGAGTGCCGCTCCGTGGGAAAGCAGTGCTCCGATCCCCTCGACATGCTCAGTGAGAAGGTGTTGGTTCTCACAGTGTTTTCAATGAAGTATTTCCAGCTTATTGAAACATTTGTTTTGACTTTTATCACACTTTATGAAAGTCTTTGAGTTTTGTCTATTAGGTTTCCATGCCATAATATTATGACGGGTCATGGCATAATAGTCTTACTGTTTTGACTCCAAAGCATGCTGTAACATGGGTCAAGCTGATGAAATCAAAATGAAATTAATGTTTTATTTTGACAAGATTGTGTTTCTCTTTCATTTGTTTGATAAAGTCAAAGCAAAAATGTCAGCAGGATTTTTCCACGGTGCAGTCTCAAAATTGCATTTTCTCATTCAGGTGTGGATTTTGAATGGGCACCATAACCTTGTTTTGTGCTCAGATCATAATGGAAATATTTTACATGGATAGCACCTCAGAGTAACAGATTCTGCTTGACTCTTCAGCAGTTTTAAATAGCCTGTTGCAAAAGTACGATCTTGGACTATACTTTGAACTATTCCACCTTCTATTGTGTAGTTCCCAGTCACCCATCCCTTCTGTTCAGCCAGCAGGAACCCAGTCCAGAAACAGACTGAGAAGGAAGAGCTCCTGAGAAACTGGGGGTTGTGTTCTGTTGGGTCAGGGAGCCTCCAAAATATGGAATAAAATTGTCCTAGAACAGCAGGGTTTCTGTAAAGGGCTAGTTGTGTAGACATGCTCTCTGTGGTTATAAGGCTGATCCAGCTTTTATTCATGTAGCACCCAGAAAGCACAATCTTTTAATCCTCTCCCTAGTCCTTGCTTTTCACATATGACGTTAGACAAGTGTTTGTTCCTGCTTTCCCCTCCCCATCTTTGTCTACTTGGACTGAAGTGTTTCTGAGACTTAATTACTATGTGTACAGAGCACCTGGGGCACCGTGGGGGTCTTGATCTCTGCTTCTGGTGACTGATAATGTGTGGAAATCCTTTCTATTGTGCAGTTTTCTACTCTGAATACTGACTTTCGTGGTAATATATTTATTTCTCTTGTTTTTTCCATCTCGGTTTTTTTTTCCCCCCCAGAGCTTCCCTTTGTTTGCTTGGTTGTGCTCTGATGCACAGGTATTTACCTAAATGGGGTCTGCTGTATTTGTACCAGCCCAGGTGGCAGGTAAGATGCAAACATCAGACACCTCTTTACACATCCCCAGGTTTCCTGAATGATTGATTAATTGCTTTCTCCCTTATCAGCTTTTCTTTCTCATAACTGGGGGTCAGCTTCCATGGACTAACACCTTCAGGGAGGCCCTATTTCCTATATACACCAGCTTTACTGCCTTCTTATTATCGCAGCCCTATCTGTACCTTTGTTCAATTCAAGACGTAATTAAACTCAAAGCCAAAGCAAATGTCAGGGTGATAATGAGACAGATAAGATTAAAAAGAAGTCTTTTTTTTTTAAAGACCTTACACATACCTGAAGTGCCTGTTGGCCCACAGCCAGTGGAAAGTTTCCTTTCTTGCTTGGATATAGTCAGAAAAGACCATGTAAAAAAATGGCACCACCTCACTCCAGGTGTGTGCTGCTGAGAACAGCATCTACCTGGCAAAGCACTCAAGCATATAAGTATTTGCCCTGAAATTGTTTACTCATATGCTTAAATTTAAGCACGTGCTCTAGTGTTTTGTTCAGCCAGTGCCTCAACCTGATGCAGCTTGAGTGGGTGCAATTCGGCGGGTGCAATTCCATTCATTTCAGTAATGCCACGGGAGTCACCCTGGGCTGGAGCCGCTGCCTTCAGTCTGCTACTCCTGCTGAAAGCCTACAGTGCGTGCCAGGGCTTTGCCGTGCTGCCCAATTTGCAGGAGAGCTCAGAAATTACCTGGTCACTCCTTTGGGCTGCACAGCGCCATGCACCACCTGCTAGACTCCACTTCTCTCTGCATTGTTCTGGGACGGAAAGATGGACATGCTAATCTGTGCTCTGGGATGTTTTTTTCAGCAGGAGCCCCCAGTGGCTCAGAAACCACTTTTGGGGGGGAGATGGTACAGGGCATGTTGTGGGCTCTCTCTGCCTCATGGGCTGTCTACGTTTCCTTATGCCTTTCTGCATTGAATGAGTTTATAATCTGAAGCAGACCTATGGTGTAATTTTCAGAGGCTGGGGTGGAGAAGCCACTAATCAAAAAGTGCTGCAGTATTCCAAGGGAGCTTCAAAGCTCTCTGCAAGCAGGAGAGCCTGTGAAGGGTACACATGTTGCTGGCTAGGCAACCCCTGATGGTTAAAGTTTTACTTTAGCCCATGTGTTTTTCCACTGGGTATTTTTACCCTCTGAAGTCTACTGTGCTTGGCTATGTACTGTAAACACACCCCTGTTGTTCTCTCACATGTGTTTACTTTGCAGCTGGGGGACCACAGCTCACCATGCTGGCTGTTGGTAGCTGGCTGAAAGTGAAAATGAAGCACCAAAGCACCAAATCACCCCAGAAGCCCTGGTGTATCCTGCCTATCTCCTCCTGTGGCTCCCTACCTTGGAAGCCTGCTCTCTTCCTCCTTCCCATGGCACAAGACAGATGCACCTGAGAACCATGCTGTCCTCAGCATCCCTTTTGCAGCATGGCTCCCATTCTGCTCTGTTGCCTCAGCAGCAATGGGTTCTCACCTGCCAAGAAAAAGAAGTTGTCCAAATAAACCTGTCATAGAATGAGAGAGAAGTGGATTTATTATTTCGTATCTGAATGCTGAGTAGAGGCAGTAAGAGAAATGTCGCTGTGCTGAGATCATGCAAAGAGCCTGTGAGGGAGTCAGGAGCTGAAGGCTCTGTGCAGGACCAATGTGCAGGCATCAGTGCAGGCCCTCACATGGCTTTTCAGCAGCTCTCAGTGTTTTGAGGTGGATGCTAGCTGCCAACAGAGTGATTCCACAGGGCTCTTCATCCTGAAGAAAGATACTGAAAGTGATGACACCAAGGTCAAGTAATTATGGAAGCAGTAAAATTTATTAGACTCTACCATGGCTCTGTCCTTTCGGGACTCTTTGATATTTACCAATATGTCCAAGTTCCTCCCAGAACCTTTGCCCTGAGAAAGGGGAACAATTTTTTTTATTCCTTCTTTAACTAGATGAAAATTTTTACAAAGCAGGTAGAAATTCAAGGTCTCTTGAAATTCCCTTTTCTCTGCTGCTGGGCTCAGAAGCTGGGAGGGTGTGGAACTACTAGACTCCCATAGTTGCATAAACATTGTTTTGTCAAGATACCAAACTAAGAAATATTTTCATAGAGCTCTGAAAATAAGCAAGCAAATAGGAAGCAAGGGAAGACACTGGCTGGGAAAGGTCAAGTTCAGCACAAAGTGCTGCTGTTACAGCCACACTTCACCCTGTGAAGAGGCTTTGTGCTTTGGGTGAAGCTTTGGTCTGCCTAAATAACTGTCTGTCTCCTCACCCACATTGTGGGGAGTTTTTGACTGAAGAACAGTTAAGTTGCACCATTGGGTGCTCCCTTGCTGCTGTAACATGAGTTATAATAATTTTTAAAATTCTCCAGAAAAAATTCTTTATGCCATCAGCCTTCCATTATTTATTGAGTGCCTTACTTTGGAAGTCAGCTAGGACAGAAAAGTTTAATATAAAGGCATGAAGAAATATCTATGTAATTTTGAATATAGATTGTGAATACATATTTAACTGTATTGTATCATACATATTAGGCTGAATACATAAAGAATTATCTAAAGCT
This sequence comes from Leptocoma aspasia, assembly GCA_013399835.1. Lineage (NCBI taxonomy): Eukaryota > Metazoa > Chordata > Aves > Passeriformes > Nectariniidae > Leptocoma > Leptocoma aspasia. The sequence goes on from VXAX01004361.1 coordinate 1,276,418, forward strand.
CTTGCAGAAAAGACTCTGCTCCCAGACCGAAATCTTTTGGAATAGTTTCCGCATTTTTATTACTCATAAGGAAAACGTCTTTTTCTAAATGGTTTAGAAAAAGAACAGTGGTCAAATAGAAGAGAATCACTCCTTCAAATAAATAACTAAGCCCACACATTTAGGAGATGTAGTTCTTGTCATGTCTGGGACAATACTAAAGAAGCAAAATAAAATTTCCTGGATATTTGCTGCTTGGAACTTTCTCCCTCCACCTGGGGTAAAAGACAAGCAGGCTTCACCCATAACCGTGGGGAACTCCTTTAGGTTTCTGCTGCTTGTCTTTGGATGGGTTTATCAGGGGATTGCTTGGCTCTCATGGCAGTGCTTACAGGCAGCATTACCTATATGAAGGAAGCCCCTGCTGGGGAGAAGGTGATGGGGTCTCTCCCCACTCCCAGTGTCTTGATCTTGATCCCAACCAGAGCACATCCTGAAGGTCCTGAGGTCAGGGCACAAGCCACAGTCTCCCCAGGAGAGGTGACTCACTGTGAGACAAAGCATGCTGAGAGGCAAAGCTAACAAATGCCACTCTGGGCAAGGCGGGCGGATGTAGGGTGGGTGGCAGACACCAGGCAGCCCACGTCCCTGTGGGGGCAAGAGACGGCCACTGAGGTGGCTGCAGTGTTTCCAACACCACAAGGACATTCAGACTGTGCTGAGGGCAAAGACACCCACTCAGTGCCATGACCAGGGGCTCTGCAGAGATGGGTAAAATGTCCCCGGAATCAGGACTTTCTTTCACCGAATGTTAAAGCCCAGACTGGAAAGTTACATTATTCTTCTGTGAACGTACTTCATGGCAGCTGCTGCAGCTGAGAAGGTCCCTGAGCAGTGGGTGTATTGTGGTAAAGCTCTCCTAGCTCCAGGTTTTACTCTGCTTCCAGCCTCTGTGCAGTGGGTCAAAAATGGTGAACCAGCCTGCAGTCATGTCGTTTGGTGTGTTCCCTTGCTCCTAGACCCTGCCTAACATGGTGCTGGAAGAATGCCCCCCAGGACGGCTGGACTGAGTTCATGGTTGGTGTCAGGGAGGTCTGTCTGGCCCAATTAAGCACCAGCCCCCAAGAGATGCTGTAGAAACAGGGGAGCTCAAGACTATAGGAAAGAACGGAGTAAGATGAAAGTCAAAAAGTGGAAGTTTCTGTAGATCCTTCTCCCTGCTTTTTCTGCTTTTCTGTTGTAAAAACTTAGCAAGAGGATGTTTAAAATACCTGTCATGCACTTACTCATTCAGTTTGTGATGCCTGGTATTTCAGCATTACAATGAGATCCAGCTCATACTGTTGCAGTGTGTGTACACAGCTCAGGGGAAGGGCAATTGCACCTCTGCTCAAGATCCTGTCACAGCACTTGGACAGGAGATGAGCTGACAGGGTCCCACAAAGATGAGTGAGTCTTCCACTTCAACCCTTGCTCTGTACAAGAAATGTATATTGTACATCTTGTACAAAAGTACAAGAAATTATTTACTTGCTGAGAAATCAGGAACTGAAGATCGAGGCAACCAGCTGATTACACCTGGTATTGCAAAATTGGAAATAGGAAACTGCTGCTGTGGTTTGGGGAGTATCTCCTGGCCTTTTCAGCATGGGACAACCCATTTTTAGGTGAGGGTGAGATGCTGAGGACCAGTTTCTAAAATGTGGCCTTGCCTTTCCCTGGGTGCATGTATAGAGGAGGTCAGCTATGAGGACCTTGAGATCTGGCCATGCAGCTGCTGATACATATAGAGAAAAAAGAAGATGCAAATTTCTGCAGCAGAAATGGTGGGATCAACACACAGCTGAAAAACTGAGACAGGCAGCATGCCCGTGACATCCATGGATTGAAAGTTATAAGCAGAATGAGGTAGTGCATGAAATCTGCCATTCACCCCATGAGCTGCCAAGAGTGGTATTTAAAAAAAGCATAGTCTTGAACATGTTATGGAGCTTGGGATCAGATTTTCTAGGTTCCCATGGAAAATCAAACCAGCATTAGTTTGATTTTCCAGCCCATCTAGGGTTTGGTTAAGGAAGCATTTTCCATGGCTCTATTCTCTGGCCAGGAGCAGAACAGCAGATGTGCAAAGCTGCAAAGCTGCAAAGCAGTTTCCAAGGTATCTCCTGAACACAGCATCCTGCTGGCAGCCCTTAACACAGATATCGCTTCATTTCCCTCACATTGCTGAACTCCAGAAGGAGTCGCATTTCCCTTGAGGCATCTTTCTAGGACTGCAGTGAAAAGCTTGAGTAAAGAAATAACCCCCTGTATTTTACTTTTTGGTGGTACATCAGGACAAATCTCAGCTGTTCAGAAATAAATGGTGGTCCCCTGTAGTGGAAAGGGCAGGGTAGGGAGAGGAGTGCTGAGAGAAAGGGCTGATCAAAGGGAAGAGAAAAAGTTTTTAAGCCCTTCTTCCCTCATCTTGCTCTGACACCCTTATTTTTCTCATAATGGGCCACATCTCCTGCCCAGTTTCAAGTGCTTCGAAGTCTGGCACATCATCTCCATGCTGATCTCATTTCACTGGGGCACTCTACAGTTTCAGTTTAACTTTACTTATAGGGTGAGTCAGCCTCTTTCACCAAGATCTTTTATTTACAATCACCCTGTCAAAGAAAGAGGAAATAGAAAACTGTTTCAATGACTATAGAGAACTTTCCTTCCTGAGAGCTCTGAGCCTGGAAACTTGGTGGAGGCTGCACTGACTAAAGTTGTTTTCTCTAGGCCTGAGCCCTGGGGTCACCTGCTGTTTCTTGTGGCTTTGGGGAGAGGAAACATCACCTCACCCTTCTGCCCCCAAAGCCTGGTATCCTTGAAACAGTTTTAGAATGAATTGGTAGGATTGGTTCATTTATGCATCCAATGTCTCAGCAGAGACATTAGTTTAACACTTGGGAAAACGAAGAATGAAAATATTTTCTTGTCACTCTAGCACGCAACACGAAACGCAGAGACACAGCTGAGTGAAGGCAAAGAAGAAGAAGAAAACTTTATTTTGGTTTTCACATTATATAGGGTTTAGGGAACGACTATTGATTGGAAGGTGAAGTTACATCTTCTCCAACTACACTAGTCAATGACAAAGTCCATCAAATCTTTCTCCTCCCGGGAGAAAGAATGAAAAACAAGAAGACAGTTAGAAAAACATGTGCATGTTTACAAAAGCAGTGTGAGAAACTTAATCACAAGAATAAAAACATCAGAAGGCTAAAAAATGAGAGTAACATTTTCCTGTCTGTGTCAGCCAGAAAGTGCTCAGAGAGGATGGGAAAAGCCCATGGCAGCACACTGGTGATTTCTTGCATGGTGGGGTGTCATATGCACGGACCAAGAATCTCTGGTACTGACAGAGGGAAGTATGAGAGGGGTTCCACAATCTCCTTTAACCTGAAGTGTGAGGAGACACTGGAGACTTGATAATATCTTCTTCCTTTAAACTCACACCAGGACCAACTGTAGTAGTAACAGCTCTGTATTGGAGCTTGGGTAACAGTCTTGGATACCAATAGGGACTGGCTATTCATGTGCCAAGTATCCAAGACTGTTTCCCATACAAGGAACAAACCTTGCTCCTAAACCTGTGAGGGTGAGCTATGTAGCCAGACTCTTCCTGGACCATGGACTTGGACCTGGTCAGAACCAACCTCAGTCAGTGCCAGAGGATGTGATTTTTGGCTCAGGCTTACAGGAGTATTTCTGAAGCCAGTGTTACTTTGCCAGATTTCTTTTTCTTTGTCATTTTAATCAATGACAAGAAATTTTTCATTCTTTTCTACTTCTTGGGAGTTTTTTAACTAGTCACAAAACCAAGTCAGCCACCTTGTTTGCACAACCTGACCAGAATCACTGAGAAGCTAAATACATTCAAAAAGAGGACCGTGAGAATGTTCTGTCCATTCTGAGGATCCTTTCTGCAAGAAATGTGGGAGTGAGCCTCCTAGCTAGATCTGCAGATCTGCTGGGTCATCATCCCCAGTACAGACCAATACAGATGTTTTACAGGAAGGAATTATTTTCTTCAGCAAATCCATTAAGAAGGCTTTGGCTTGAGCTCAGAAGGTTTTATATCCTTTCTGTGCCTCTTAGATGCCTATATTCTTTGCCTAACAGATATACTGGTGGATCCTGGGGAGAGGTAAACAGAAGAGATAAAGACTCTGAAGCTCAGAGCTTGTTTGCCTGGTGTCTGTTTGAATGACATACAACAAAGCTTTATTAGCACAAAGCAGCAAGGTCTGCATGTGGCCAGAAATCTCTCCTGCCTGTTGTCTCTGTATAGCCCAGGCACTCACTCCTTATCCCTGGTTTATACAGCTGGCCTGAGGACCACCCCAGGTAACAAAGAAAACATCAGCTCTTGAAAGATCCCCTGGGAATAGAAAGATGTCGTATTATTTACCCGTCTGGATTTATGCATGTGTGTGTGTGCTTAAGAAGGAGCTCAGTGCCTGCTGGACTCCTGAGGCTGGAATTTATACAGGCCAGCATTTGGCTGCTGCAGTTTATCTTGAATGCAAGAATAATAAACTCAGCTGACAGGATGATGTATGCAAAGCATCTTCTCCTCCCACGGCGTGTGGTAGAGGTGTCTGGTTTGCAGGGAGTTCTATTATTAAGTGATTAGCCTTGCGACATTATCAATATCAGATTGCTTAGGGGCTTTGTGGGATCAGCAATACAGTAGGACTTGGTGTCCATCTGTCACAGTGGCAGTCAGATACAGATGGTGGTGGCACAGCACTACCTGTGTAGGTGAAATAGATGTGTGGGTTTGTCACATGAAGACTCCCAGAGATATTTGCAAAAGAAAACAAAGTTGCACCTTCCTTATCGTAGTTCTGTTATGAGATAACTTCTGCTACATTGTTTTAATGGCCCTCTTTGTCTTGTCCTTCCTTGTCCTGCTGCTGGCTCTCATTCAGCAAGAGGAAAAACAAAAACATCCCAACCACCATTGAATATAGTATTTTCTTGACTTTTCAAGCAAGGCTGATTTATTCACCCCTAATTAAGTTTCAGCATCCGGACAGCTTCAATCTCCTCTTTGTGCTTCTGCCAGTTCAGATGGTAATTCTGAGATCCTAGGAAGCCTGGATCCTTGGATATTTTTTCATCGCCAAAGGAAGATCCTGAAAAGACCGTAAAAAACCAACAGCTTGCTGTACTGAGTGTGTTTGACTCTGAATAATCATTAAGGCCCACATGCCCAAAGGCAGATTGAGTACCATTTAAACTCTGTTCTGCTCACATTGTAAATAATGCTCACCCATTGTATAACGCAAAAAGTCCTTCACAGCCACACCTCACTGTGCATGTTTCCTCTTGTTGATACTTTTATCTTACCCTAGCTGTGACACCAAATTCCCCTAGGTAAGGGCCTGCTCTTGCAGTTCATTATATAAATTTACAGTGTTGTATACTCGAGTGATTACAGTGGATTGTATATCTGTGGGAATTATTAGTCCCTGAAGTACAACTGCTCCCTGATACAGCATGACTCTCAGAGGAGGGAGACTTAGGCCAAGTACAGTCAAGCCTGACCCGCGCTTGTAAGAAAATTTGGGTCTAATCCATCATGTCCACATGGAGCGAGCTGGAGTCTAGATTCTAAAGCCTTTCTAAGTCCCTTACCTCCCAGTAAGTCTTTGGTGTCCTGTGGGACAGACTAAGATTTGATGTGTTCCTGGGAGGTAGAGCTTTTAATTCTGTGTTTTGGACATGTAAGCAGACACTTCCCTGATCCCTCCCATCTCAAAAGTGAAGAAAGAAGTGGTTGCAAAGAATCCAGGCCACTCCTGACTAAAATGTTCTTGTGCTGGCTGTATAAACTGAAGGCCAAGTCTCTCTAAGCATTGTTTTCAAGCTTGGAGCAGCTTACAGAAATTCATAAAGCAGTTGTGGAGGGAGGCAGTAAGACCACAGACCTAAACTGCTCTGGAAGAGAAAGGCTTGAAAACCGAACACTGAGCCCCACTTCACAAGGGTAGTTTCACCCAAACAGTGACACTGGCTTGCTTCTTACTGGAGTCTGACACCTCTCTAATTGGGCACACTGGCTTGCTCCTTTATGGGCATCCATTGCTGAACATCTAAATTCAGGGCACTGGTTTGGCTTGTCAAAGACTTCACAATCCATGGATAGTGTTTGGGTATGGATACTTTCCTGCAGTAACAAGAAGAGACTGCTATCTAACACAGACTATTACATTGCCTAGAAAACCAGAAGGTCAGTTCAGGTATCTGAAATCCCTTGCTCTCTGTGTTGCTTCATACTTGTCAAAGATGTGGGATATCCTACAGCACCACCTCTCCTCTACCTAGGAGGACATATTTTTTGGGAAACAGGACCACTGAGGTCAGTGGGAAGTCATCCATCGGTTCTTATCAGCTCTGAAGTGGGTCCTGGAGGGGCATCATGCAACTCAGCGATGTTACCCAGATCCTTCATTTGCATTTTGTCTTGTCCTCTGTTTCCTGTTATCTGTTTTCTCTCGTGGAGACAGATTTATCCTAGCAATTTAGAAAACATCTTCTGCCTTTTTTTTCTTTTCTTTTTTTTTGTAATCCCTTGTGCTATTTCTTCATCCCCTGACTTCCTTTGCACAAAAACCACCTTTGCTTTTCCTTCAGCATGTTTGCCCCTAAACCACCCAAGTTACAAACCATCTTTTTCAAATAACCAGCTTCATAAGCAAGTCACAGTGTTGTTTTTTCCACAGTAAACTCCAAAGAGCAGAAGTTAGCTGGTGGGGCAGGATCAGCACCACTTCTCTGTTGGTTTGGGTTTGTGCCATCATGTATCATACTTGGCCCTCAGTGTGGCATCACCCTTCCCACATCGCCCACCCCACATCTCGCAGAGATGGAAAACGGAGCAGAAGTTTTATCTGAGCTTTCAAATATTTTGCATTGTGGGCGGCTTGGAGCAGATCGCATCCTAATGGACTGTTAGGACAATTTGGGCTTGCTAACTGCCTTTGTAAGGATAAGAAATGAGCTGGGACAGAGAGGAGCAAAATGCTTTGGAATATATATTTCATTCTCTGCTAGCACTTCTGTGGAAGAGCCAGAACGGATATCGCTGTCACTCAAATTTCCCTCCTGTTGTTTACTTTATCATCCCTGCCCCGCAAGGCCGTGCTCATAGTGAGCGTGGAAGTGTGCCACTCTGCTGGCCTCATGCAGATATGGTAGCAGGCACACAGCAAGGGGTTCCCACTTTCCACGGGGCACACATCCCAGGGAAAGGATGGAGATTTGGGCTGACACTGTTCACTTCATCCAATGAAGTGGAGAACATGCATGGCCTCTGGGCCATGGGCAGCAGAAATGAAGTTTTGTTCCTTGGATCTATAGGAAATAATTTATGTCAATAGAGCACAAGGAAGGGTGGCTGGGATATAAATGCAGACATTTTGCTTTATAATCACCAGGTTATGCCCACCAGGTGAAAATTTCACTGTAGTCAGCTGAAGGGACCCCATACTGTTGAGAGCCCAAATCACACAGTACATGGTCACAGAAGGGAGCAGGCAGTGGCAGCATCAAAACATGGACAAAAATGTTGTGTGTGTGTGTGTCTCTGTCTGTGTCTGTGTGTGTGTCTGTGTGTAGCAGAAAGACAGGATGAGAAACCTACAGGAGGAGGTCTATGAAGCTGGGATGATAGCCATATTACCCAGGGTCTAGGTGGAGCAGCTTCAGGGAGAAGAAGGAGAAAGGGAATATCACCTTACTCCCTAGCACTGCAGTCACAGAATGTGATTTTGCTTTGCAAGGGGCCTGATGATGTGCCTGTTGATAACTTTGCAGCCTTCTGAACTTTTGTCCCCTTTTTCCACCATGATTTTTTCAGCATGATCACCACGTAGTCTGGGGAGATGGGACCATGCACATCCAGAAGTGTATTACCTCCTGAAAGCAGGACAATTGTCTCCTCTGCTCAGTCAAACGGAGCAGGTGGGTGTAGAATAATGTTCATGGTTCCAGGTTTCAGCCTGGCCAGCCATGAGATGTGTGTCTGCAGCACAACCACATCCTCATTTGACAGCATTCCTCATTCCAATTGTTCTGAGTGCTAAGAAGAAAAGAATTCATGTAGCTTCCTGTTTCTCCTACATTTGGAAATACTTTCCCTCCTTGGAGCTGATTTAGCATGCTGGACTGCTCCTGCCCAGGCCAGCACAGTGTGGAGAGAAGCAGGCAAACATAAAGGAATGGAAAGAAGTTCTGTCCTCTCCTAGCTGGATTCTAATTCTCTCTTGCTCTAGATAGCACTGAGGCTTTGGAGATCTCCACTGGAAATCCAGTAGAAGAAAGGCAGGAATGCTTTACCCAGGCTGATCCATATTCAAATAATTTACTGCAAAACATTTACTGAAAAAAATTTAAAACATTTTGGGAAACATCATTCTGAGCCTCTTGATGCATTCAATAGTTCCAAAATATATTTGCAGTGTTATGGAGTCATGGAAACAACATTCTTTCCTTAAGCTTCTGGGTGTGCTGGATATTGTGGGTCCATGTTGTGCAGAGAGCAAGCACAGGTGGTGTTGGATACACCACGGATCTCCGTGGAGTGCCAGTCACCACCCGCTGCACAGTCAGGCAGGTGAAGAACAAGCAGCTGACGGACTCCAAAATTTTCTGCAAGTCTGCTGCTTCTTTACAGGTGTCTAGCAGAAGCTCAGGTCAGAATCCACCTCCTGGTGCCTGCCCACCTTCTTCTTCCAAGGAAACCTATGTTAAACCTTCAGAGGCCATCATTAGAGAGGCATCTGAAGAGTTACACTTACCTTGCCGGAAGACTTGAAAATCAGTAACTTGCACTCTTGCCTGCTCTTGCCATCTTTCAGAGAGGGGTTGTCTGGAGACAACATGGTGCTGAAGATCCCGAATTGTGCTTTGGATTCAGTTTTGTTCTGTTCTTGCCACCTCTGCCTTTTTCATAATAATTGTTTAATGCAAAGCCTATTCCCAGTGGTGAATCAAAAGATGGGGACCATGACCTTCCTCCATCCTGTCTACCATGTTGACTACCCTAAAGCTTGGCAGCTAGGCTTCCCTCCAGATGCTGGGAGACATGGGGTTAAAGCTTCCCATGGAAGGCAAACAAGGATATGCAGCTCTCTCCCTTGCATTCTCCTCATGGCAATAAACCTCAGTTGCAGTAGGGGCAGCTTCCCCTCTTGGTTGTTCTTTTGAATTAACTCTTTGGGACATTTATCCTTTAAGCAGAAGTGAATGGCAAGTTCTGGGTCCATCTCCTGGTCTGGGTCATTTGAAGTCCATCCTCAAGAGACGGACAAATGCATAATCAAGGCAAAAGCTTGCTTGACTGAAGTTCAAGTTAACATAACTGTCCTCCTGTCCTTCTCTCTGAAGCTAGGCACACAGGACAGTGCCAATTCTGCACTTCACTGCTGCTCGCTCTGAGTCAATCAGTGGCTGGATGCCTCCTCAGTGACCTTCCTAAGATGATCACTATCCCACTGTCTCTGTAACCTTCCAGAAGTCCATCTCTTCTGAAAGCAGGCAAAATGAGTAAGCTGAGGATCCCAAGGAGAAGCTACCCATCTCCTGTATAAAATCAGCACCTCTCCCTCTTCTCTGCATCTTTTGTGCATGACTCTACACTCTTGCTGGGCATAAAAGCCTTCCTGTACACAGTGGCTGGGGTGAGCTCATGGCCCACTTCCCTTCCTTGGGTGGCCTTTTGCTTCTAGCTGCTTGCAGTACTGTAGCTGACAGAATGCCTCCAGCACAGTCTCTTCTTGCAAGCCTGCAGCTCCCTGGCTTGGAGGCAAGCAAGGGAAATCCCACAGTCATAGTGTGAACTTTTGAAAAACATTTATAGAAAAGGGAGGGAAAAGAGAGTCAATATTAATAAATTACAGAAAGATAGAACATCTGCACTAAATTACTGCAAACTCAAGTGAGAGTGGAAAGCTAAATAAATAAAGCAAAAATCATGTTAGGTTGGAAAATGAGTAATAGAAAAATTCTCCTTCAAAGTGCCACCAGTTAGCTTTTTTGTACAGCACTTTATACAAACAAAACTAATGGAGATATAACAGGGGTCAGAAAGCTTGATGCAGCTGTCTAACAGCTGTCTGCCCTGTTTATTTTGCTCCCTTCTGACTCTACATTATTTATGGCTTGGATAAGTGCAGTGCAAAGAGAGAGACCGGGAAGTTTGGGTTGTCTTGCCCTATAAAGGTGGCCAGAGGATGGACTAGATGAAGGCAGAGGTTCTGTACAGGCAAGGATAATGAAGTAGGTACCTGCAGACAGCAAGGGTTTAGGAATGGTCTTGGAGAAACCATGTGGCAGTCAGGAAATTTGAATGGCCAAGGAGCTCAGCAGCTCCTGACTATGAAAAGAACACAATTTTCTTTTTTTCTTCTAGTTCTGTTGCCATATCTACTCCCAGTTGTATGTGATGGGGCACTGAGGTGGAAGTAGACTTTCAAATGTCCTTTCCAGGCGTGGGACTTGATGCCTCATATATTGCCTTTTTTCAGGGATGTGACTGAACAAGAAGTTCAAGTTAACATATATACCAGTGGGAGAGAGGCTAAAAATGTGATAGTCCATTTTTCTCTGTCTTAAAGAAAGATCCATTACTATACCACTACTAATAAAGGTGCTTGCTTATTGGTCCTAAAGGCATTCTGACATGGCTACTTCATATCTTCCTCAAAAAACCTATACTTGCCACCGGAAAATTTTTTTTAATGCATAAATTGCTTTTCTTGTAGTAATGTAGACCCCAAGGATTTGCTATGTCTGTGCAATTAAAACAGTAGATCCCTTTTATTTTCAACAGCCATCTGCTTGTTGGAAGTAACTTATCATTTCTCCTTCAGTTTTCCTTAAACAACCCTGATTCTTTTAGTCTTTTTCCATAGACAGCATTTTCTACATTTCAAGCAGTTCTTGCTCTTTATTTTTGTGGAAGTACCTCCTTAAGTTTAAAGAACAAAATTTCAGTGAAGGCCTTCCCACTACTAAGTACCTCTCCCTCTTCTCTGCATCTTTTGTGCATGACTCTACACTCTTGCTGGGCATAAAAGCCTTCCTGTGGGAAGAAGTCACTTTTCATGATGTGAAGGTTTGAACTTCTGCTTGCACGCTCCCATGTGATAATTTGCCTTTTCCACACCAGCCTGTCAGTGCTGTTTCAGGTTCAGCTAACCCACAAATCCTTTTTTTGCAAGAGACTCTTTTCTAATCAAAATATCCTTCTGCATTTTTAACATCATAAAATTTACTGCATGTACAATCTCCAGAGTTTACCTGAACTTAATCCATTGATCTTGTTCTGTCATCTCACCTGCCTTTTTCAGACTATTTCTTCAACATGTTAAAATCATCTGGAGTCAGATGTTTTGTTGAGATGCATGGTAACACAACAGCTTTCCCTCTGTGTGTAGAGTCTTGTTTTCCTAAATACTCCCAAGGCTGTGCTTTTTCTACTCAGCTTTAAATCTTAGCCATTTTTCGTTTGATTGGCTGTGCTAATTGCATCCTCACATTTGGCCATTTTAGATGCAATTTAAAAAGACATGAAACACTTTGATCATCTCATTGTAATCTCCCCATTATCTTCCCTCTTCATGGAGTAATGAGCTAACATTTTCCTCCATCTTCTTTTTCATCAATGATTGAATTCTGTTACCTTTGTTGTCTCTTGCTAATTTAATTTCAAATTTCCAGACCTTGTTTTACATGGCTGTGTTCATACTCATCCTTGGACATCTGGTTTTGTTTCTTCTTGTTGTGGTTCCTTATTGTCTTTGAGACCAATGAAGAGAAGTCAGTGTTTTTCATTTCTAGTCTTTTTACTACATCTGAACTTCTGCCTTTAGCATTGTTTCTTTGGGGAACTACTAACTCTCTCTAAGCCCTCTGTTTCTTGGCAGTTTCCCAAGCTTATTGAAGTCCGTCTGCCTGAAACTCATCAGGTTGGGTTTCTTCTCTTCTCCTGGCTTGCCTCTCCAGGGACCATGAAATCTGCTTTCCATGGTAACTGCCATCCACACTGTCTTCCACCTTTCCTTTCCTACACTGCCCCTCCCTTGTGCTAAGACTCAAACCCAGAGGAGCTCTTCCTTTAATTCCTTTCTGGTTCTTCTGAATGCAAACAAAAGTTGTGATAACTCTGTGCCACAAAGGTGCTGAAGATTTTTTAAGCTGCTGAATTCTATTTGTTCATCAAATGTCTCTAGAAGTAGCTAAAATCTTCCACTTCTCACAAGACCTGTGCTTCAGACATCTCTGTTAGTTACTCTCAAAGAGCCTCATGCACCTAATCTTCATGAATGAATGCCCTTTAATAGACTCCAATGAACCCTGACAATAGTGTCCTGTTTCCACCTTTGCATAAGTCCAGCAAGGCTAACTCCATCTGTCTTCTGGATTTCAGAACAAGCTTATACCTACAAGGCTCACAAAGTGACACTTCTTTTATGTCTCTGCTGTCCATTCTTCTTGAGCAAGCAGCATCCTTTCCTGTCAGCATTCCAGTCATATGAGTGATCCAACCACATCTCTGTGATTTCAGTGAAGCTGAAATCTTGATTCTATATTAAAACTCCCAGTTAGAATAAAGAGAATGTTTATAAAATGCTGATTTCACTATGCTGCTTTCATTACTATGCCAACATCTAAGACTGATGCATTATTCTCTTGTTTCTTCTGTGGCATTTTGACAAAAAGCATTTTTCTTCTTCATTTTAAGGTCTTCCTCTAGTTTGCTGTGGTATCTGTGTGAGCATATACTGATCATGTGGTTTTGACTCCCTGTACATTGTCCTTTTTCCTGAAACATCATGTCATAGGTAAAAAAGAGATGTTTTTTGAGGCTCAAGCATTATTTTATTCTTTTTGTGGGTATGGGTGCTTAGGGCACTACTCTGAAGTCTTTCAACCCAGCATTTGCTCTCAGGAGTGATGAATAGCTACTCTTTCTCTAAATTAAAAGCAGTTGCCTTAAAATTGCATTTGTCTCAGTTCAAGAATGAGATTTCGATAATAGGGATGAGTTGAGGATATAAATACCTCACTAGGAATAAGTGAAGATGAGGGGGAAAGTGCCTATCTTACTAAGCAGAATTTTATCTATTTCCTATAGACTAGAAAGATACACAGCTCTTTCCATTCCCTAAGTTGGATAGGGATGTAGCATGCCATGCCAATAGGAATGCTCACTTCATCTACATGCAAGAGTTTTTCCTCACCTTGGTGACCACACAGCCCAGACCCAAAGTTCTCAGCAATAACACAAATGGAGGGACTTGTCAGTCATGGAAATACTTCAACACATTCTGTGTTGCCCAGAAATGTAAGAGACCATCTGGAATTACTGTTGAATATTTTTGCTAATGACCTCATGATGGAATATTGAGAATGTTTATTAAATTTGCAGATGACACCAGGCAGGGATTACTTGTGAGTCTGGTAGAGGACAGGATTAGAATTCAAAATTATCTTGCTGAACTGGAGAAATTGTCTGAAAAAAAATTAAATAGAAAGCAATTCAATAAGAACCCACGCTATACATACACTTAGACAGGAATAATCATCAGCATAAGCCCATAATGTCAATTTTTAGAAAGTTTGTACAAAAAAGACTGGGAAGAATTCTGGCAGATCACAGAAGTTGTCAAATGAGCCAACTGTATCATACTTCTGTGAAAATGTCAAATATTATCCTGGGATATATAAATGGGAATAGATCTTAGATGATACATTCTACTCAGCACTGGCAGGGCCTCAGGGGAAATATAGTGTCCTGTTTTGGGCACTGCACTTATAAAAAGATATAAGGTGTTTGGGGGAAGGCAGGACAGGACCAACAGAGTAGTGTGGAAGTCTGGAAAAATGGGAATTGCAGAAGAAGTTTGCATGGAGGCTGTCTAACAGTGGAAGAGGCCTGAAACAAATTTTAGATAAACCAACCTCCTACAAAGAAGGAAATTGCCTGTTCTCCCAGCCTAAGAACAGAAAGACATAAATGCAACAGGAAAAATGCAGATCAGGCATTACTAAGAAACTTTCCTGATGGTCAGAAAAGTGGAAGGAGTTTTCTTGAAAACAGATCTCTACCCTGGAAAGTCTATAGACATGGATCTTCATCTAAGGAGAATTGTTGATACAGAAAGATTTGGACAGCCTCCCCAAAAGGTCTGGCTAGCTGAATGCACAACTATGGCCTACAAACCAGAGATAAAGCAATATTTTAAACAAGGAAGCTTCTGTCTTGACTCTAAGCAACTTTGGGGCATACCCCTCTTTAAAAAAAAATCAGGCATTGTTCCTACATGCTCAAAATGGGTATTCCCACTGCACCAGGAACCTGGTATTCTCTGTCACTTGGGGATGTTTGACAATGTCTTGCTTGACAGCTTCTCAATGCCTCAGGTATGCCTGGCTGGAAGGCACCCACCGAGCTGCAGTTCACTGGGGCAGACTGCAGCTCTCCCCTCTCTTCCTGAAATGCTGATGTGAGCAGGGATCAGGGCAGGAGTGAGACACAGGGCAGCATATCAATATGTGCTTCCACCTCATTTCACCCTTCTCCCACCTTCCTGTCTCCAGGTGGACTGAACAAGCAGGGGCTCAGCACAGGATGCAGAGGAGCGCGTCCCCTGGTGCTGAGGGTCCATCTTTCCTTACGCCTTACCCAGCATGGAAGGCAACAAGGAGGGCTAACACTACTCTGCCAGAGAGGCACACCACTGGAAAGGTCATAGTCTTGGGAATCAAGAGAGCAAGCAACAGCTTGCTCAACTTTAAGAGAGTAAGACCTGCATTTAGGGCTCTGGTGATTCAGAGATGGTGTCATTCCAAATGGAGTTTAGGTTTGCATTTATTTAAAGTTATCACCTCTGCATTGGTTCTGTTTGGCTTTCAATGATGTTCCAAGTAAGTAATTTTAAATTCCTATGATTCATATTATCCGTGACTAATGGTGCCCACAATGGAAAATTCTAGAAGTTTTGCGATGAAAACCATATTTAGTGTTAGTAGTATCCATATATAGTAGGGACTGACAGTAATAAAGGGAATGAAAAGAAATATGCTGGTAAAGACAGGAAGTGGAACCTCTAGAATGAGACTTTTTCATGTGACATTTAAAGGGCATGCTAGAAATATTTTGGTGGGAGATCAAATACCGCCATTCTCCACACTTTGGTTTGATGTCTATTCATTCTTCTTGGTCAGGTTCTAGCGAGAAAAACCACAAACGCACACTAAACATCTTCTGTTCATCTTCTGGTTTTGTACTTGAGGCTCCTCCTCCCACTTCAG
Organism: Leptocoma aspasia; assembly: GCA_013399835.1. Lineage (NCBI taxonomy): Eukaryota > Metazoa > Chordata > Aves > Passeriformes > Nectariniidae > Leptocoma > Leptocoma aspasia. The sequence continues at coordinate 1,291,757 of VXAX01004361.1, forward strand.
TGCCAACCCCTCCCAGCTTCCACATCACCACGGGGTTATTAATCAATTGTGATATCCACATGACCTCCAGTTTCAGTTCTCTTTGGTCCCTCCACTCCACTAGCCGAACTATTTCTAATTGGCTAATCAGCTTATCCGGTTTGGCCCTTGATGCAAACCAGGTCTAGACATGATCTATTCCTGGGAGGCCCCTGGGTTCAAGGGGCCAATCTCACACCCTGTCCATCACTATTGTCAGCACGGTACCCTATCTCAAAGACATGCCAATGAACATTAGTGAGAGATTAAAATGACAGCCTTGGTTTTCTTACATGCCTTTTAATCATCGTAACATGCAGTCTAATGTTTCACTCTGTCTTCCTTTCCCTGCAAGAGCATGTTCTCAAGGAAGAAACCAGGAGGGATGAGAGCAGGTCAAAGACCACAGCAGGGTGAAAGCAGTGGAAAGGAATTAAAATGGAGGGTGGGGGAGGAGGAGACAAGAGACAAAACCCAAGTCAGAATCTGGCAGCCAGACACAGAGCAACAAGGCTGGAATATAAATTCCTTCATATGGCTTCCGTAGGCTGACATCTTATAGGTACCACTCACATCACACCAGCATGCCACCAACATGTGCCAATGCTTGTGTCTACTGCAGGCTGCCTGACACCCATAGCCATACACTCAAAAGGTTGCACATCTAAACTAGTTCAGAGAAGAGCTGGGAGGCTTGTCTGCTCTGGAAACCAAGCTGCCTTTTTGAAGTGCCTGCATATGGATTTAGTAGCTGACTTTTAGACCTTTGGGTTTCTGAAAAAGTCTTAGCCAGGTCACTTAGCTGTGACTTTATGCAATTACTGACCATTTACACAAACAATCAGAGGGCTGCACGCAATAGGATCGTGTCTGAATTCCTTCTTGGTCTCTCCAGCAGTGAATAGTCGGCGGCTCTTAAACAAAGCACCATTCTCTCTGCAAAGAAGTGTCAGTGTAAAAGGCGGATGCTCCTGTATGAATATCTGCTAAACAGGCAAGCATAAAGAAGGTCTCCCTGTGCCCCAGCTGAAGAGCTGTGTGGCTGTTAACAACATGCACAACCGAAGTTAATGACCGCACTTGTCCAAGGCTTCCTTGTGCTCGGCCAGCTCTGAATGCAGACAGAGCAAGTTCACACCTGCCTGCAAAATACCATATGGACATCATCTGTAACAAACTTGCTCAGATGGTTCATTTCTAAGGGGCATTCAAACTTTTCCTGGATGTGTGTTTTTTCCTCTCTTAGTCATGCTTTTACTGAAAACTTTAGCTAGTGTAATACCAACTCCTTAGCTTTTCAGCTCCTTGGTCCAAAACTATTTGGCTGGTGGGATGTGTGAATTCCTTTAGCCAACCAGTGGAGCATGTAATTAGCTCTATATGCACGAATGAATTACGCATATGTTTTGCTATGTGGCTTCAGCTGGTAACTAAGCATGAGAAGTTTCCAGCTAGAAAAGGAAACCGGTGAGAAAGTTAGGAAAGGCTGTGAAGTGGGCAGTGCACAGGACATCTCTGGTTTTCCTTGCTCCCTTTCTGCTACATACCTGATTCTGCCTGCATCCTCATTTTTTAGGCTATGCTTTTCATGGAATACAGGTTCTTCAGAGGATGCTAGGAGCATACTGCAGGATGTGCACTGTTTTCCATGCATCACATTCTGCTTTCACTCAGCATTGAGACTTTTGCTGATGCAGTAAGGGTTAAACTCAGCCAGCTGCAGAGATTAGCATGAATCCTGCTCACCCATCCCAGCCTGCCTGAGCAGGAGAAGGAAGCAGAGCCTTGCAATCACACCTGTCCAGCCTATGAAGTTCCCATCTCTTGGCTGAGACGAGGTGTCTGGCTCTGTGTGGGTGTTGCTGAGGCTGTTGCAATACACAGTCAAACAAGTTTGCTTGAACCGCTTCACAGTCCAGCTCCTTTGCATACTTGAAGGAAGACCTTCCTGCGAAGGCAGCTGTCTTACCAAACTGCTGTGCTGCTTTACTCCTTTTTGCCACTTGTTTAGCAATTCTTTAAGGATGCAAGCCTTAAAAGCAGGCCAGATTTGGGAGAAGTTTCATGGTTGTAAGCCTTCTCTCAGTCCTTTATTGCAGTACTCAGCTCATGTTGAGTTGGCCTTCCCTGAACAAGGGGAATGTAACCCTGCTGGTAGCACCATTACATTATTTATACAGCAAATTACGGTGCAGAGTTCAGACTTCTTTTTTACATGTCTGGGTGGAAAAAATGATTAGAATGTTTTGCATAAGCAAAATTTATCCTGTCCATTTCAATAGTCAATTTTTGTAATGCGCCCTGGCATGTCAGAGCTATTATTTCTTGATATAAATAATAACCTAGTACACAGACTTCCCTCCAGATGAAATCCATCCTGCTTTTTAAAGCAATACCATGCCCAGATGGAGTAGGATGGATAGAAACAAATATTTTCGAAGACATGATCTTTTAGCAGACTATCAGATCTCATTTAATTTTATGGTGAGACAAAGCCAGAAGTGGATTCGATGTAAATGCTGGTGTGTTCCACTAGTGTTTCATACTGAACTGTGGCATCCAAGGAGCAAACTAGGGCTTCCTGAAGCCAGCAGAAGTCTTTGCACCATTTCTCTGGTTCTCAGGCATCCAAATGAAAGCTATCCAGCTAGGCAGCTCACTCGGTGCCTTTTCCTCTGACCTCCCTCTGAAGTTGCACACAAGGCCACACATTTGGCAGATGGGGAAAGGCTGAACAGCAAGCATTTCGGCCTCTTACAGATGTGGTTAAATTATCTTAATGTATTTAAACAAAGTGCAATGTCAAAGTAGAATAAATACCATATTTCAGCAAAATGGCTGCTTCTCCAGGGTTCTGCTTGCCGATGCCAAATGAAATACTTCCCACTGTTTATTCACAAAATTCTTTCTTGTCCACTGAATTTTCATATTGCTGGGCTGGGCCAAATAATCAGTTTCCTTTTAAAATACAAAAATCATTAGTGCATTCCAATAGGCTTTTCATGTTATGTTAGAAACCCTTGGGAATGCAGCGTGATTAGATTTTTTTTGGTCTTAATTATTGCTGATGGGAGCCTACCTGTGGGGAAACTCTGAAAGGCACACAACAGCCGGCCAGGCTCACTGAGGAGCTAAAGGAGGAAGTTTGAAATGTGTGGCAGCCGTTTGGTATATTAGCGGCAATTCCAGCCTTGCCTTCTTAAACAGGATACCCTTTGTGTTAAGAACCACACCTGCACCGCTTCAGAGAGATTAATGGACAATTTCTTGGCTGTACTTGTGGACGTTTCAGTTGTCCATTAGGTTTTTTTTTTTTTTTTATCGGCTTTAATTGAGCGGTAATCTCTTCTCCTTAAAGTAACTTAAGTTTCTTGGGAAACTCGTAAGCCTCCTTGACTGCCTGGACAAAGAGTAAAGAAATGACAGAGGTGTCCTAAAGTATAAATCCTCCTCCATCCTCCTCCATTAGTCAAGTCTCTTCTGTGAATGAGTTAACTTAAAAAAAAATCATATTACTAAGTGTTTTATCAAAGCAAACATTTAATCAAAGTGAAAGGAAGAGATACTAGTCCCCTTCTGGAATGGGATGGAGACTGCCAAGATGTGTTTTAATTTCTTAAGAAAACAAACTATGTCAAACACTGGGTTTTAAGCAAGCAGATGCTCATTTATCATTCGTTTTGTCTGTGCATCCTGCTGAACACAAGTTTTCTGAGATGGAAATGACCATATGGCCAATACCTTAAAAATTAATTCAACATGCCCTGCCTCTTGTGAGCATCACATTCTTTTAATGGTGCTTTTCTTCTTTTTTTCAGTGTTGGACAATGGAAACAGAACAACTGCCTTTGTGAGAGTCTGATTCATTGCAGAGACAATCTATGACTGATGCTGTATGCTACCAGCAGAGTTTGGATACTTTGCAAAGGCTCTGATTTCATGGCCCCACTTCTTTCAGAGGTTATCTCACAAAAAACCCAAACAAAAAACTGGCTTTGCTACTGTTTTAGGTGTTGTGAGAGGGCCCACAAGAAGTGGCCTGCAGCTGCCCCAGAGCTGTGCTGGTGTGTTCTAAGCTGAGCACTGGGTGTGTGGTGTGCCAGAGATGCCCAGGGATGGCAGCAGTTCATGCACCCACCAGGTGCCGTGCGCACTCCTCATACATCACAAAACAGCTAAAGCTTGCTGACTAAGGAAGATGTCAGCAAACAAAATAGGGTAGCTTTATAAACTCAAACTCCTTATTTGCAGGTACAGTTACCACAGTCACTGAAGATTTACATAGTAAAGGCCACTTTGATTTCAGAAAGGTCATTTGTGAGCAAAATTAATGCAAGTGTAGTTATGGTCATGGGTCCTGATGCAGTAAAAAGACATCCAATGGAACACAGCTGTATGTCATTGGAGACTGTAGTTTTCACCTTCTTCGTAAAGTCTCAAGTGCCAGCCAGGAACCTGAAACATAGCTCAGTGACATCATTTATAGATACCCACTTTATCTTAGCCAGGGCAGGGTGTTTCCCTGGTCAGCAGAGTGTAATTTTGTCTGTCTGCTGGTAGCATCCCTGTCCTGCCCCCTCTGCTGCTTTGTTCCTCTGCCTTACCTCTGCCAGTGATCACTATTCACCCATGCGTTTGTGAAGAATTGTCCTAAAGCTCTACAAGCAAGAAGTGACACTGGCAGGCATTAGGGATAAACATTATCAGCAGGGTGTACTGTGACTGGTCACACTACTGACATCTTTGACACCTCGTAAACCCAAACTTGAAACCATCACATCCCAGAAAAATCATTTGCTGACCATGCTGACGCAGACAGCAACAGCAGAAGTACCTCAAGTCTGCATACACAGGTTTGATGCTCTCTATTATTGGATGCCACAACACCAGTTAACTATAAATACCATGCACCCTGCATGTGACACAGCTGCCTACCTGGGCTTGAGCCTGGAATTAAAGGAGCAAGGATGACAGGAATGAGAAAGGAAGAGTAACTGTGTTTCAGCTCTCCTCTTGCCTGCTTCCAGAGGATGCGGGCTTCAGTTTCTTCAGATCCAAATATCTGAAGAAATACCTGCTGTCTGGAATGTTCCCAGGGAACTTCCTACCAGAGAAGTAACCAGATATTTGTCTTCCAAACAGTACTGAAAGCCCTGATTTTGGCTCCAATGAGGACATTAGTCATAATACTAGGGAATAAGGGAATAGACTATTTCAGTTGGAAGAAACCTGCAATGATCATCTAGTTCAACTGCCTGACTAATTCAGGGCTAAAAAAGTTAAACCATGTTAAGGTGATTAAATGGCATTGACCACCTCTTTGAAAGCTTGTTCAGTATTTGAATTCTCTTAGTAAAAAATGCTTCCTAATATCCAGTCTAAACCTCACCTGAAGTAGTTTTGAACTACTTCCATATATCCTATCCCTGGATCCCAAGGAGAAGAGCTCAGTGTTTCCCTTTCCAGTTTCCATTTTCAGAGAGCTGTATAGACCAATGACATCATGCCTCAGATTTCTTTTCTCCAAACTAGACAAGTCCTCATAGCACATTCCTTACCGTCCTTTTGCCAGCTTTGTTGCCCTTATCTGGATCCAAGGACTTTCACATCCTTCTTAACCTGTGGGGCCCAGAACTGCACACAGTGCTCAAGGTGAGAGCAGCAGACAGCAGGATAATCACATCTTTTGACCTGCTGGTTGTGCTGTGTTTGATTTATCCCAGGATGTGGTGCTCTCTTGGGTGCCAGGGCTCACTGCTGGCTCACACTGAGCCTGATGCTGACCAGCACCCCCAGATTGCTCTCTCAAGCCACTCCTCTCCCAGTTTATACTTGTGCTCGGCGTTACTCCGACATTACTTGTTAAATTTCATCCCATTAATCAATGCTCCAATCTATCTGGATTCCCCTGCAAGGCCTCTTGTCCCTCAAGAGAGTCAACAGCATCTCCCAGTTTGGCATCATCAGCAAACTTGCTAATCGTGCACTCAACTCCTACATATTGGACGTGATAATGTCCTCTGCAAATAAAGGCATACTGATACTTGCTATATTACTCTCTTTCTTTCTCTTTTTTTTCCTGTTATTTTTGGTGTGAATTTTATGTTTGATTAACCACTGTAATTTTAGAAAACAATTCATTGAGGTATGGCCACATGTCACATCTCAGTGAAAGTCGTTTGAACTGCAACCTTCTCTAAGGAAATCTGTTATGTGCTTTGAATTACCTAGAAATCACATTCATATGTCTGCCTTTTTTTTTTTTTCTGGTAATGCCACCTTATTGTCAGCACTCAGGAAGGTTAACTAACTGATAGGGATGGAAAGTGCAGCCCATCATTAGAAAGACTGACTCTGTGTAGTGATGAACAGTAAGAAATCTTTCCTCCAGCTCTGTCTTTTCTTGCTTTCTGCAATAGTTACTCTGCTTGTCAGCTGTCTACTCTACTCTTCAGAGAGGCTTTGCTTTTTCAGCCAGTGGGAATAGACTTTAGAAAAACAGACTGGAGCTGTCAAAACCGACAACCAAACCTCACCAACATTCTTAAGAGAAAACCTAGATATACCCAAGGAAGAGCTCATTCACAGGAAAACCAAGAAGAGAGTTCATGGAGAAGAGAGTTTATGGAGAAGTATTTTAGTAAGATTAGCAACTAGTGATAGTTTCAAAAGTCAGTAGCAAGTGTCTGGACAGATGGTAAATATTTATTTTAAATAATACTATTTTAAACACAGAGCTGTAGACAAGTGTCCTATCCAACAAGTCCATGAGTCAGTGATTGATCTGAGAAGAGGATCCAGGTCTCCTACTGGCTCCTATCACCCCCTGTGCATGTCAGGCCATGCACTCCCCCTCAGCAGGTTGCCATTTCTCTCCCAAGAAAGAGGCGTCTCTTATCTGCACTGCTTCGTATAAACAAGTCACCTGATTTCACTGCTAAGGGGACATCTGTAGGATCAAAACTACACTCCATCTCCAAACCTCTGACTGCCTGCATTGGACATAGTGTGGCTCACACATAGGCTGATCCCACTGATCTGCAGGCCAGGGACACAGGCACAAGGAGAATGCTGACCGGGACTTGGATCTTGCCCCCATGGGCAATGTGGGTCCCAGCAGGCTGGGCCATGCCCTGCACTGAATCCTCTAGCCCAGCAGTGGGTTCCAGTAGCCCTGCAGTAAGTCAAAGGCTGAGTTTCAACATGCCTATGAAGAACCTGGCTCACACATTCATTTATGAGAGTTTGGCAATCTTCTACAGGTCTCTGAGTATTTCTTCAGGAAATTTTATTTTTACCTTATCTCATGATTTGGTGTTTGTTTGTTGAAAGTTCCTGAAACACAGTCCAAGCAGGTTAGACCTTGTGACTTGTGGCTGACTGAATACTTCTTGCAAATGAATGTGCCATGACCACAAACTGAAAACGGTGGGCTTCAGTCCCAGGGAGATCTCCTTTTGCTCTCCCTGCAAGCCTAGTAGCTCCCATAGTGGAGTCCATGTCTGCACACATCCAGAGGCCTCCCCTGGAGAGGCAAGCTGCTCTTTGATCTGACACTCCAGCTGCCTGCTAATCTCCAGTCTTCCACAGCTACAGCATCAACCCTGCAGCACAAACAGTCCCATGCCCTATGCCTCAGTGAAGAGGCAAACATGAACCATGGGGAAGAAATTACTACTCTCTTTCTGTTGTCCGTTCTGGCAGCTGGTGGCATTCCCACCGTGTCCCCTTGAAAGTCCTGATCATTCTTTTGTCAGATTGCCTCCATGCTGATAATTCAGTACACCAGCAGCACCTGTTACCTCAACCTTCTCCTTCAGTGTTGGCTTCCTTGGGCTTGTACAGCAAGAACTTCCTGCATCACATCCTGCCTCCCAGGAAAGGCATGGCTGGAGTCTCTGCTGGTCAATGAGCACATTCAGCATACCAGCTCATGCTCTGTTCCCTGCAACTTTTCCATGGCTACATTTCAGCTATTCCATCTCTGGGCAGAGCCCATGGTGTGACAAAGCCTGGAGTCTCCCTCTGCTGAGGGGCTGTCTCCAGCCATGGTAAGATAGGCAGATTTTCTAGGCCAGCTGTGCCCTGCTGAGATCTCCTGTGCAGTGCTGCGCTGGTGCTGACCTCTGCCATCACTGCACCTGCTCAGAAAGGCCCACAGACCCTCCTGGCTGCACCACAGTGACACAAAGTCTTCCTTGGTATTGTCCTCAGTACTGCAGCCCAAGATTTTTAACTTCCTGGAGATAGGGGAGATGAAGAACATAAGACAGGAAGACAAGCAGACAGCACTTTTAAACTGCCCCCTTTCCTAAATTTATATGTTTTTTCAGAGAAAATTTCTATCTCAGAAGTGATTTTATCTTATTTTCTCCTCTTAAATAACTCACCAGCAATTCCCAGCCTCTCAACAAGTGATAGGGGTGAATGTCAGTGTGTTTGTGTGCATGACCTCGATGCTGTCCATGGGATCTCTGTGCATCCCAAACCTGCTGTTATCTTGAGGCAGACACAACTGTGGGTGACTGAGTTTGAGCCAATTACTTCAATGGTACATTTTACCCCCAGAGGATCCTAACACCTCAACAAATCAACAGTGGTGAAGGTGGTCCATGTGTGTTTTGGCCTCCCAAAACTACAGTCATGTCACTGTTCTTGGGACAGATGTTGAGACACACTTTTTATATATAAATTTATTTATTTGTAATAAATTATATAAACACGTATATGCTCAATATAAGTGAACTGTTATTATTATTCCTTTCCTAACACCTCAATAAACCTATTTTTACCAAATGTCAGAAGTCCTCTGACATTTGAAAAGTTGGCTTCTCAGCCCCATCTGCCCCACTTATATTCTCTAAAGTGGGGAAATGCAAATTCCCCTGACACTAAGCGTCGATAGTCCTATGAATGGGTTGTGCAGGGTTACCTTGCCCCCAGCTGATTCATTTTCTTGCCTGGAGAAGGGAGGTCTGGGAGCAAATATCTGGAGGTTTCTAGTTCCTGGGCTGAAAGGGAGCTTGATGGTGTCTTGCATCCTGCAGTTTGTTTGTTTGGGAGGTTTGTCTTTGCACAGACTACAGACCCTGATTAATGTGATGTTGTTGCTATGGTCATTGCTCTATCCTGCAATGTTTTCTGTTTCTGTCTTTGCTGACAAGGCCTTTAGCACCAATCTAAGGGCAAGGAGTAATAACAGGGAGGAACAGAGTCATAATGACCGTCCTCTGAGCAAACAATTGATATGCTAATGACGTTGCTGGGAACGCAGCTCCTATCTACAAAGAGAGGGACTGGAGAATGAAAATAGGACAAGGCAAAGAACAGAGGGGATTAAAAAAATGAAGAAGACTCTTGTGGGATTTTTCCAAGTACCTAGAATAATCTTTGTGGAGGAAAGGGAAGGATCCAGTGTGATTTCATACCAGGAAGAAGTCTGGTTTATCAGCAGAGCTAGCAGAGGAACTGATTCAAATTTATTACCCCACCAGAGAGAGGATATTGAAGTACAGAAATCTGTGCAGAGCTTTTTATTTGGATTTTATCTTCCGTGCACTTCTGGTACGAAGTAAAGAGCTCAGTTGTTACTGAATCCCATCTCAACCCGCGGTTTCAAAGCATCAGTGACATGCTCTAAACACTGACAAAGAAGGACCAGATTTCTCAGGTACCTGTGGTCCTGAAGAATGGAGTGCTTTGAAAGTGGTGGCTGGAACACAAAACAGTTGTGTTTGAGGCTTCATCTCTGCAGGACAGCAAGCAAAGTCAGTGGCCTAGATGTGTTTTGAGGCAGGTCATGGAGAAAAGGGAGCTGCAGTCAACTGCAGTGTCAGGGCCCTGGGAACAGTTCTGTGAATGCCTAAGGAGGGGATCTGCTCTAGCCAAGTCATGGGCAGTTGCATTTCACACGATCATTCTTTTCTTATTTGCCCCCACAAATGACTGAACCAGACTTCATTTTAGAAAAAAAAATGCACTCTTGGCCAAAGACTTCAAACAATGAAAAATCTGGAAGTCTCATGAGAATCTACTCCAGTGCTAACACGCTCACTGTTAGAGGCTTATTTCTGCTCTCTTTTTTTTTCACTTTAGTTTCCACATTGCAGAGTTAAGAACCTCTCTTATCTAGATACTTCCTTGTGCATACACTTTTTAACCCCAATCAAGTTGTCTCTTAGCTGTCTCTTTGATCAGCTAAATAGATAGAATTTCTTAAATTTCTCTTTATAGAGTGCAATTTTCTTACCATGAACCACTCTCATGCAGTCTAGGATCTGAGCAGAACAAAACTGAGCAAAAAAACTTTGGCCAGACTGTGTTTTGAGCAAATACTTAGGAGATAGACTTTGTTATCTGATTACATTTGGTGTTAATAAAAACTTGATTATACAGCAATAAATTCTGCAGTTTGTATTGTTTTGGGATGACAAAAAACTTGAGTCATCCATTTCCCTTCTCTGTGAACTCCTTCCCTTTGAAACTATTAAAACAAGTATGATTATATTGCATCAATATAAATCAACAGCAATGCCCTGTCCTGGTTACAATATATTGAGTTTTATTCACAACATCATGAGTTTTCTTTTTAGGCATTTTCAAAACTATAAATCTCCCTTCCAGGGTTCTCAGTAGCAAAATTAGCATTTGCTTTTTGTCCCTGTGCTCCCAATTTTTTCATGGTTGTCAGTCCAAGTATTTGGCCTTCAAATCTGTCTGAGGGGAAGCATAAATCAGGCATACAAAAATCCAGTATATAAAAATGTAGTTTCTCTTACACGCAAGACAAAAGTTCCTTTTTGCGGGTGTAAAAGTGGAAGTGAATCTCGGTTTAAAAGTGTGGTCACTACTTTTTCACTGCAGAAAACTTAGCAGCATTATGTTACTACAGTGAGAAAATTGTTATTGGTCAGCTAAAGGCCAGTAAATCATAACGTGCTGCTGTGTCTCTCATAGAAGAAATCATGATCTCATGATGGAAATGTTCACTGGGCTATATTATTACTGCAACTTGTCCTCTAAGAACAAGGGCAGAAGCTCGTAATGGATATGGTGCTGGCACACTTACACATGAGAGTACTCTGCTATCCACATGCCTCTGCACCACTTCTCCTCCTGCAGAAAGGTCAATGACAGAGAGGTGAGAGGATTTACGTACTTGGTGCCCTAGTAAGAAATGCTTTTTAGGTAGGTTGGGCCTGAGCTGTAAACAGGCCCACTTATTTCAGCTAAACATTATTAAGGTCATAAAATGTCTCAAGATTCATGCAGACTTCATGTCAGCTTGGCTGTGGCCCAGATGCATCTGCTGTGAAAGCCCCCTGAGAATGGCTGGGGAGCTTGGGGCTGTGCTGAGTCAGAGCCTGAAAGGGGCTGCTTTGGGACGTTTTGTGTCTGGTTTTGGCAGTCCAGCTTTCTATGGGATGAAAACACCGCACAAAGAAAATGCAACAAGGCGGTCTTATGGCCTCCTGAGGCCCACTGGGGCATCTCCAAGTCAATGACTGGGGCACCCTGGTATTTGGGTTGATCTGAAAGTGCAGGTGTATTGTTTTGGAAAACGAGGCAGAGAGTGGCATTGCAAGGTGAGGTGAGGTTTTGCAGTGCTGCTGGCTTCCGTGCTCCAGCATACAAGGTTTGCCCAGTAATCCTCAGTAATTATTTCTTGTGCAGGCTTTCTTTTGAAAGCAGTGGCCTTTCCTTCTCAGGAAGGTAACAGCTTGTTCCTCTCCTTTTGCAAACTCACTGACTGCCACATTTAGCTAGCAGTGGGGCTCGGTGCTTGCCCTCCTTCTCCTCATCCAGGGGCAAGGCATGAGGTATGAGGGGGGGCTCAACAGTGCAGCCCAAAGTCTGCACTTGCAGCATGGGGATGGGGATGTCCCACCTGGACATCCATACTGGGATGTCAGCTGGGAGAAAGCTGGAGGAGTGAGGGATGCTGGAGCCATGCTGGAGGAGTGGCAGTGAGCTTCCATGCATCCATGGGGCTGTCAGCTCTGACATCCTGCAGCACCTACAGGGCATCCTGTAGCACAGGGAGAGATGGGAGGCCTGCCCAGGCCCAGGGAAGGGCTCTGCTCCAGTGGCAGGAGAGTAATCCGGCTGTGGCAGCCTGGTGCTGCCTGATTGGTCTACAGTGACATGATGATATGCTCCCAGTTCCAGGGGACATCTTCCCAAAAGAGATTTTGTATGCTAATCCCTTCTGCCCTCATCAGCCAGGCCTCAGGCTGCTGCCTGCTGAGCTGCCAGGTTCCCAGCAGGAGTAACCTCTGCTGCACTGATAAGAGGCGATAAAAGCCACTCTCCCCAGGCTCCTCTGGCTGTGGTGGGCTCTCCCCAGAGCCCCCTGCAGCCAGCCCCTCACTGCTCCCCTCTCTGGGAGGGGGATGCAGTCACCCAGTGAGGATGGTGCCTGGATCTGGGTGAGCATGGACCACCAGTCCACAGATGGGGTCACCCCAGGTCCCAGGGAGCAGGGATTGGGTTCTCCAGCCCACCACCCTGGTCTTGGTGAATCTGTCCCCTTTGCTGTGCAACTCAGCTTGTGAAGCAAAACTGGGCACACCAATGGTGGACAAGTCTCTTATCCAAGGGATTACCACAGCCTGAAATACAGATAGCTCTTTGCTCCAAAGCTCAGTGAGCAGAAGAGGGTCTGCTCTCCCCCATGGTGATTTCTGAAGTTACCTTTGCACTGCCCATGACCCCTGAAGTGGTCTCAAATATATCCCACTACTCAGAGAGCCTTCAGGGTTGCTCACCATGTCAGCAAAAACCTCCTTTTGGTAGCTGGGAATGGCTGAAGTAGACCATAGATTGTGTCATGGACATTAGTCCAACCTCTTTGCAAAGAGGATTAGAAGAGCAAGTAATACACACCTCTCTTGTTGATGTTCCTGCACCATGGGGAATCCAAGTGTCAAAAGACTCAGGTGTATAAACTCCTCTGCTTTGCTGCAAAAGTTCTGAAATACAGCCAAGTTTCAGGCTCCTGGTATTTTGATTGGTTTTGCTGTCGTATCTTGAGAGATAACTCTTAAATTACACGGTACCAACCAAGCAGCATCCTGCTAAACAGGAAAAAAATCCCTTGTTGAAGCAAAATGTTCTATGACTAACTGCATTAACAGGTTTGTCTCTCCCTCAGAAAGCTGTTTTAAGAAAATTAGGTTGGTTATACAGACAAATCATGTCTCTTTAGTAAATCTATACTCTAATCAGATGAGGTAAATACCCAGAGACTAGCTATGGGGGCTGTATAAACACCTCCATAGATTGAGGCATCAAGAGATGAAATGCAAAGATATTTATTATTTTATGAAGAAAGCTCATTCCTTTCTCTAGGATCTAAAGAGACATGCTTCATTGAATGTCAGTAAATTGATGTAGAGAAAACTCCACTAGTTTTGATAGATTTGATCTTTTAAAAAATAACTGTATATTAAAGTATTTTCTATGGTGCTGGTCACCTTCAATGTCACATTACTGAGTCTCAAGTGGCCATACATGGCTGTGATAGAGCAAGGGCTCTATGTGACTCAGGGAGCCCCATAACACAGGAGCTCTCCAAAAGTATTAAGTGTTCAGTGCAAAGTCAAGACACTGTAGATCCTACACAGCATGTTTCATATCCAAATGCTTTTGCCATTTAGCTTTTTGGTGATTGATTGATACCATTGCAGGTACCAGGAATATTTTCTGAGTTTACTGACTGTGGAGGATGCTGCTGCCTGTTTCAGTAGTTGCACATAAATTGGCATTCCAACCCTTTGGGCTGCTGAGACAGACAATGCTAATACATGAAGCCAATGAGAATTACATTTGCCAGGGCTGACCCTGGGAATGGGCAGCCAGCCAAGGTTTCATGGCCTTGGTGATGTCCTCAGAGATGAAGGCGAGGGGGTAGCCCCAGCTGCTTATTTTAGGTGACACAGAGAGGGTTGCTTTCAGAGAAAGGCAGATAGACACAGCTGTTGATCAGAAATCTGTCCTGCTTGCACAGCAGTTTATGAAAGAGGGAAAAAAAAAGACCATGCTGAAAATACCTGTGAGAGGACCAGACTGGCCCAGGAGCTGGCTGGAGGAGAGCTGAAGTTCAGATGGGCAGAAAAGCTTCTTCTGACAGTCCTATCTGCAAGAAGTGAGAAGGAGATGGCAAAACATCCAAGCCCCTCAACACTGCTTGCTGGTGAAATCATGCAGAGAGAGTTTGTTCCTTCTTCTCAGGCTTTTAATCAAGGTTTTATTCTCAGAGGGAATAGTACATTTTTTTTTCCATATGGAAGTGTTCCACTTCAATTATAATGTCTTGCTCTGGACCCTTTGGCCAGTTCAGGTCATCAGACACTGTTCAGTGCTAGAGATATCTTCAGGAACAGAAATAATTGATGCATCTTGAGGTTCTTGCCTCTTAGTGGAGGACATGTCAGAAGGCCAGCAACTGAGAAAGAGTGTGTTTGTTACAGGTTTATTTTAGTCATGAACTTCACCCTCCTTCCTATCATCGGGTTAAAGAAAATGCTAGTTTTCGTTCATTATATTTGTTTCAGCTGCTGATTGCTCTTAATGACTGCAAAGCCCCACCCTCTCTATTAACGGGTCAGTGCCCAAAACATGCCCACTGTTAGTCAGATCTGCCGAGTTTAAACAGGTGCTTTTTCTAACCCACAGTAAATATGAGCTGACTTTTTAAAGTCAAGTTGTCCTTCTCGTAGCCTAGAAGCAGATCTCGCTTTCGTGATTCTCCTCAATGGCTGGGAATTTAAGTTATACCTATCCTGGATAGCTAGTATCTTGGGACATAGTCCCAGGCTAATGCTGAAACTGCTGCTTCTGATGAATGGTCTAGTAAACTCTCACATGACAAAGACACCTGAATCTAAAGCTGCTGGCAAGCAGAGAAATGACTGCCATTGCACAGTGCCATGTGAATGGGGTTTTTTCCATTTCAAACCCTTACCCTAAGATTGTATTTATAGCAGGGGAGGGTTCCCATGTATTCTGCCTGGTGTAGAAAGTGCTTTCTGGTACTGTGGCAGGTGAGTGACCACCCCACATCACTGCTGCTGAAGGTTGTGGGTGAAATGTGTTCAGCAAACTCCAGCAATATGATAAGCAGTTGATCTTCACATCTGCTCACCACCAAGAGGAGGAGGGAGGTGGAGGACTCAAGGAATTGGAAAAGGATTCAGGGATTCACTTTCCCTAGAAGGAACCTGCTGCCCTTGCTTGGAAACAGTCAAATCCCTTTTCCCCTAGGATGCTGCTTAGGAAAATGGCAAGAGTCTTGGGGGGATGACTTCAGGAGATAAGTGCACAGAGCATGTGAATATGTGTCATCAGGTGGCACACACTTCATCACCAGCCAGAGCCAAAATCCATCACTACTGTCCAAGATAAGACACATTTGCATTTGCTCTTTTTACTAATGCTGGTGGAGGAGAGGCCACAGCCAGTGGCCCCAAAATATGAGCTCCAGAACCACTTTGTGATGGTGTTGTTACCTGGATTCTGCCAAGGTGGGGTTGGAGGGACTATGTGCCCTGGCATGACCAGAAGTCCTTTAGATTATTTTTGCTTTCCCGCCAAAAGAACAACTACCCCAAAGAAGGAAGACCAGCACTCTGTCCCTTCACAGCTGCCCCCAAATGAAGATGGAGACCTGTCTGTCCCCCAGCACTCAGGCAGCTCACTGAGAGGCATCAGTCATTTTGTGAGAGATCAGGTGTCAACCCATGCAGACCCAAGCTGAGTTCAGGGTGTCTGACATCCCAGGATACCACAAGCTACCCCCAGGACAAGGAGGGGCAGACGCCTGTGCTCCTTTGCAGCACAGTTTCCCCTTCATAAGCTACAAGTACTAGGGTATGGGGCTGTAGGCAAGGCAGGGTGAGGACAGGCTGGAGACGACATCAGTAGGCTGAGAGTGAGGACCAGCATGCATGGAAAACTGATGCCTTGTGCTCCTAGGCATGTTTGCTGAAACGTGGCATGGACAGACCAGTCCAGCTGAGGATCAAAATGGCACTGTAGGTGCAGAGATGTGTAACACCCTTCAGTAATATTTGGCAGCTCACATCTGCCTGCAGGGCAGAGGGGCAGGGGGAGCCAGGACACCTTCTGAGCAGGAGGTGGGCAGCAGCATGATGGAGCATCCCAGAGCAGCGGACATGCAAGGGCTGTGTGTGGATTAGCGAGGGAGCGGGCCATTTTCCAGAATTCGTATTCAGTGTGCTTAGCTTAATCTACTGTTCTGTCCATTCCCTTTTAAACACTATATTCTACCAAATACAATGACTTTTCAAAGCCCTTTTTGGGATGAGTTTCTTGTTTGTTTTGTGGGGTTTCTTTTTCCAAAATACTGCAGAGGCAATGTAACACAGCCCAGCCCTGTGTACGTGCTGCACCATTCTGGAAGGTGGAAAACAAAAGCTAAAAGAGGATGGTTAACCTTTTCTAATTGTCACAGCACAGGACTAGTTGCCAGGAGGAACTTGAGTGCTAATCCTACTTTACTCACCATGTGACCTTTGGGTAAGTTACCTAATTAACTTGTCCTTCGGTCTGCCGAGCCTGCAAAGAGCAGGTGTTTCAGTGAAACACAGCACTGCTGAGCCAACATGTGGCCTTAGGAAATAACCAGGGAATAAAACCTGCTGCACTTTTTTAAAGGTGGTATTAATACAGAGAATTAAAACATCCTGCTGTAAGTTTAAGCTTGCCCTTGAATCTTTTGGTGGGATGCAGGATCGAGCCCAGACTATTTGGTTGAACAGAAGGTCATTCTGGATGGCATTTGGTATTTGTGGAGGAGTGATATAGAGTGATCTGATCAAATTATAACTGAGTCAATCCTGTTCTGCTGGAATTAATTTCCTTCCACTCAAGGTACATGGATCCTGATTTTCCCTGACCACCCTGTGCTGTGCTGCTGCTGTTAGGAGCGCTCTCCAAATATCACTGTGGCTGTCCTCTAGGAGGATTTGGGATTATCCCTCTTTTCCCTTGCATGAAAGGAGTTTTCAGGCTGAATTGAAAACACTTGGTGCAAAAAAGGTATAGTTATCCATTGATTCCAAGCTTTTTCCCATTCAGTTTCTCCCCCTTCCTGCATATGTCTTTTTTATTGACTCACTTTAGCCATACTTGAATCTCTTTTTTTTCCTGAAAGTATTCAGTGTTAGGTACATAAACACAGTTGGATTTTTCATGCTAATGTGTAATGAAAAGATACTAACAACCATCCCCAGAGATCATCCTCTCTCTGGTGAAAGATCTTTCACCTTGCATTGGAAAAAGCACTTTACAGAATTATTCACTCCTGCTTTAGCATTTGATGTCAAAGAAAATGCCATTGCATCTCTGCTATGGATTACAGACACATCATTTATTATTATCTGGCACTCAGGAGGCAAGCCTGCCTCCTGGGGTAGGTATGGCTTGTTTTCCAGGTTTGATCTCTCATTTAAAGAGGGAGTTTTCAGGGAGATTTTTTTTTCAAAGAGCCAGCCTACGCTCTTCTCTTTCAAGAAGTTTGGTCTTCACAGTCTTTTGCTACAATGGTCCAATACAGTGTTTATTTAAAACTTCCCTTTTTATAATATGCTGTGGACTGGACAGCTGAAATGCAGTCTTGGTTTGGATGAATGGATTCTACAACCAGGTTTCCAGAATCAGGTTTTGATCCCTTCTTATTCAAAAGTGCCTGTAACTATGAATGGTCTAATTGAAACCGGAGGCGCTTGCTGCAGAATAAGGAACAATTCAATGGGATTAAGGCAACGTCGCATCTGGGCTGTTGTGATTAAATTTTGCAAATACTAACTGAAAAAATCTTGGCTCAAATCCTAGCCAATATGTATTTGAGCAGTGCCCCAGAAAAGAGTGGAGCTGAGCCTTGCCTGAGGTGTAGCAGTGTTGCTGTTTTAACACGTCCTTCCATTGTCTTCACTTGACAGAATCTAAGGATTTTGGCTCAAAAAGGACAAGCTCTTTGAGGGATGTTAAGGTTGGAGTTTGAAAAGAGTAATTTCCAGGGGAAAAAAGTTTGCAACATGACAATGAAACCAGACAGAAACCCTGCTGCCTTGAAAATAATTCTAGGGGTGAGAATCTTTCCCACAAACCCAACAAGCTCCTTGGGGCACGTCCACAGCATGCAATGAAACACACTGCAAGGATCCCAGTGCTGGCCACTGAGCTGAGGGCAGGACCAGGAGCAGAACAGCTGTGTCAGTGTCTTGTCTGCTCAGAGGGCAATATGAAGAATATTCCCATGATTTCAGGGGAGAGCTGACCTTACTTCAGGTGTTGTGCTGTACTCAATTTACAGATGACTCTGAGGTTTGCTCTGGAATTTTGGCAAAGGCAGTATAGGCACACTAGCATATTCCCTCACCCAGAGAGTAAGCTTTGGGACATGAAAAGGAAGAATTTCCTTTTCTGGGACAACAGGACAATATCATTGTCCCTCAATACTACAGGGACTACTGACTACTGTCCCTGAATTGCTAACAGACTGTTTTGTTCTTCACATGCTCTTCAGAGGAACTCATCATAAATCTATGAAGAAACTGAAGCAAAAATAAATTTAACTGTGTATTTATCACAAAGGATATCAGGCAATGAGTCCACTATGACATTTCTAGTGGTGGGATTTTTGTGTTGGGTTTTTTTTTCCTTTGCTTTCTACAACTGCCCATTAGGTTCCAGGATGAATCCTGAGATGCTGATATCCATCTATGAATCTACTGCTTCTCTGTGAGACTGCCAGTCTGACTCAGAGCCAAGTTTTGCAGAGCTGCCACAACTAGAGTGACTAGGTCATTCACAGTCAGGATCTCCCAGCTTTGAAAGTACTCCCTTCTGTCCTTTGGCCTGAAGTAACCTGTTGAATCAATCTACATCCACTTGTGAGCACCAAGCTTCATGAATAATGTTGACCAACTGGAGAGAGTCCAGCAGGCAGGAATGAGAGTGATCAGAGGGCTAGAAAACATGAGCTATGAGGAAAGACTGAGAGTTGGGCTTGTTTAGTCTGGGGAATTGAAGACGGGTAGATGTGCTAACAGCCTTCAAGGATGTGAAAGACTACTGCAAGGAGGAAGGATAAGCTGTTCTTCATGTCTGCTGGGGACAGGAAAGGAAGTAACAGGACTGAAGTGGAACAAAGGGAATTTAGGTGAGACGTTAAAAGCTATTTTCCAGTTGTGAGACTCATGCACCATTGGGATGGTTTGCTATATCTGCAAGTGCTCTTTTGGGAAGGCTTTAGCAGCAGCTGAGATAACTATCTCATCACTTTCAGCACAGATGATCCTATCTGGAGGCTGCTGGAAGGGCAAGATAACCTTCAAAAGTTTCTTCCAGCTTGGTTTTGTGTCATTTCTGCTATGGATGCAAAAAGTCACAAGGGTGATTTTTAGTTCTCTGGTAGGTGTTTTGTGAACAGTCCACCATCTGGTTTTACAGACTGTTGTCTGATGGGAGAACAGATTAATTGTCCATCCTAAAATTGTCCAGAAGAATATTCCCAAAACACCACAGGGGTTCCTCTTCAAGGAAGTTACAGATGCAAACAACCATGAAGGCCAGGTCTCAGCTGATGTAAAATAAGTAAGTCTCCCTGCAGGACCAGCTGTCCTTGGCAATGTCCTAAACCATTTCTCCAGTGGTGACCGGTGTGGTGGCCTTGCAGCAAGGTACACCTTGGTGCCCAAGCAAACTGAATCAGACAGACACCCAAGCAGCCAAGACCTGCTGAGTTTCTTTATGTAACTCAATAAAAGGAATAAAAACAAAAGCAAAACCTGACACACACAACAAGCATAACACAACAATCCCTCCTTCTCCGGTTTCACAGGGATGCAAGTTCCAACACTGTAAATTCAAAGATTAAATAAAAAGAAAAAGAAAAAGCCAAGGGCACCCTGGCATGCATATATGAGACCTGGGTAAAACAGCATTGAGCACACCCTCACAGATTTAAACACCATGAGGTGCTCAGAGGCTTGGGACCCGACAAAGAAGCTGCCTTTTCAGCAGGTTCATTGGGCCTGCATTTTTAGCCCTTCCTTTTCTGTAATCCTGTCTGTTTTTAATGAGGGAGCATTATGAAACCAGTGCTTGTGCAGAGGAGTGCCCAATCATGGGCCAGCACAGGAGGAGGGGAGGCTTGGTGGCAGAGGTGGCTTAGGGCTCCCCAGGCTGTGGCAGCCCATGGTGCTTCTCCTGAAGAGGTTGGAGCTCATCTTTGCTGCTGCTAGCCAGAGACTTCTGGGCAGAATTCTTCCATGGAGCTAAGCCAGCACAATTATCCTTGGCTAGTTTGGAAGTAAAAGGCATCTCAGACATACCCATGGAGAGCAACTCTCCCCTGTTTGTGAGTTCAGTTCCTTTCTGTTGCACTTCTGTGTCCTTTTGTCCTCTTTTGAGACTCTTCTGGAATTTAGATTTGAGATGCACACACCAGCCAAGGGCCAGCAAGCTCCTTTGACCTTCCACTTCATCTGCAACAGACCCATTTCTAAGTAGGAATAATGATAGATGCTGATGAGGTGCAATATTTGACATTCATCTGAGACTGCGAATGCATGCGATTTCTAATTTCACCAAAAACTAGAAATGGGTGGATATTTTTCTCTTTCATCTGTGCAGTTTTGAAGGTCAGCAATTCAGCTGAATTTCCATAGGTTTCAAAAGTGCTTATTTTTCCACGGATTTGCTAGCTGCTCAGATTTTTAAATTCATCTTTCTCTTCTTGAAAAAAAAATTAAATTCTTAATATCAATTTAAAAATTTTCTTTTAAAAAAAAAGTCTTTTTTATTGTTGCCTTTGAAAAACTGATCATGCTCATCAAGGGAAATGGCAATTGAAAAACCTAGAATAAATGCCGGAGAGGAAGACTATGGAAAAAAATGGAAATGCTTTCAAAAATACTTGCAGAGGAATATCCATGTGTTTCTATAACTCTTTTCTAACTCTTTTTAAATTGTTAGCAAGCTTAATATAAATTATGCACAACCTTGGTTCTATCATTGGACATAAAAGGTAACTTTTCTCCAAGGACAAAGTTTCCATTCCAGATGGAGGGGGATTTTGGTTTATGTAGCAAACTTCTTGAAAACTAGGAAATAATTTTCAAATTATGTGCATCAGTTCTTTTATCCCCTCACCTTTGCACATCTGAAAACATAAAGGTCTGGTAGAATAACACTCCCAAGATGGCAACTCTTGGAGAATTTTTTCTACTTCCACCCCTCTCCTCAGGCACCTGGAAGGCTTTCTGTGCTTGGAGGACCTGTGCCCAGGGCTTTCAGTAGCTCAGTACATGGGATGTGCTTGTGGCTTCTCAACATAGTTGCTGGCATGCACTGAGGGAGGAGAAAGTTGCCCTTCTGACTAGTCTAGTGCTGGTATCAAGTCAGGGCTGGGATAACAATGCCACCAGATGCTTTAGAAATACTTAGCAGGACAGAGAGGTGTGTGTCCTGGACAGCGGGATTGCGACCTTCATGCACTGTCTAATGAAATAAGTAAAATAATTTTGCTGATCACATTCAGTATTTTGGGTTTTTTGCTATTTTGTATCTGGAGGGGTCTTTGACAGGGTGCCAAAGCATTCAGTTATTTTTTATATTTCTTATTATATGTGAGACCCAGACACTTCGTGTGCATTCACTCACAAACACAACAGATGTGACTACGAGTCACACTGTGTGTGCCCAAGTTGTCTTTGGGAGCATGGATCACCTGGATCCCAGATGGCCAGGAGCCATGCACACAGGGCAGGGCCAGGGCTGGAGCAGGGAACATCTGGTGCAGCTGGGGTGCAGGCTCTGTATGAACGCCTGGTTGTTCTTCCCATTGTTGCTTGGGGCAAAGGTTACTGAGTTCAGCTTTAACCCCTGCTCCATGTATGCAGGATGTACTAATGCTTTAAAATGCTGCTGAATGAAAGGTGTTTTATGTATAGAGAGTATTAAGCTTTTGTACAGCACTGTGGCTTGTGTATTTACTTTGGGTCCTGAACACCCAGCCCGAGTTACTGGAGCAAGTAATCTCCCAGTGCATGTTGTCACACGTAGCACAAACTGCTGCGACACAGGCAGCTGCCTCCTGAATCCGGCTCAGGGTTTTAGCCTCATGGCACTGCTTCAGATGCCACTCAGAGGGACCTCCTCTTCTCTTATGCAATGGTGTTTGGGTAAGGTTCTTTGTCTGGAAAAAATCCTGCAGGGGAATCCCAAGCCAGATCTTTCCTCGACTGCCACTCCTGCCAGCTGCCCACCTAGTACTGCAGATCTTGCTGAGACTAAACAACAACTTTAAGGTTGTTGAGGAATTCTGCCTGAATGAATGTAGCTAAATCTGCACACCTCAGCCAGAAGAGCTCTTCACCCAGTACAATTGTGGTGAATTGTAGCACTTAGTGCACTATGGAGAAAGCTGTGGGCCTGGTACAAGAGCAAAACATTCTGGCTGCTCTCATATCCCCCTGAGATCAGTCAAAGTGGAATACCCCTCTATGAAGCCTTTGACTTTAGGTAAATGGCAGGGCTGCAGCCCTCTAGGAGACCAAATTTTCTTGTGCCTCTGGCAGAGGTCAAGAGAAAATGAGGCCAGCCCAGGCAGCAATATCTAAAGGCACCCAAAATGGAAGGAAACATGATTGAACTGATTAAATGAGTCACGCCTACATAATCCTGTGCTGCAGAGGTAGGCAGAAAATCCCACCCCTACCACTCTGAGTTGCAGATAGCAGCGTCTGTTAAAAGGCTTCTTATTCTAGCTACCAAGATGCTGGTATCTGTGTTATTTCCTGGAGAAAGGGTGTCATTTTTGCTCCACTGAAGCGTGACAAAGCAAGAACGGTCAGTGTTTGGCCTGCACTCAAGTGTCAGGGTGCCTTATAACTGTGATACACAGTGTCTGTATTTTTGTGAAACTCCTGAAGTGGAGGAAGTATGAGGAAACCAGAAGGATTAGGCCAGTAGGGATACCCTTTATTTGTGAATTTTTCCATGGGTAAGACTTAAGTCATTAAAGTAGGTGCAGCTCCTTTTGGAGCAGCCATGGAAGGACAGGATAAGTGCAATTTTAAAAAAGATAAACTGCCTTAAAGTGGGTTCGACAGTGCTACTGTAGGATCTGTGGACAAATTTGCGAGGCTGCAAGAACTTGGTGTGTCATGACATCCTCTATTCCAGTCTATTCAGGTAGAAGTGGAGGTTGAACTCATCTAAAATCAAGTATTTCAAGGGCCACCAAAGTAGATTTGGTGGTTTCACAAACAGGACACTAACTGCGATTGTTTGGTCCCTGGTTTTGACGTCTGGGTGTGTGACATGGGACAAGCCCCATCACTCTCATGTGCTCTCTTTTCCCTATTTATCTTTTCCTTCTCTTCCTTCTTCTTACACTCACCAAATATTCAGGCCATGAACAGGCCATTACTAAGTGTTATTACAAGGGTTCACGTGCCCTCTGATGCCTCTGAGTATGAAGTTACCAGTTTAGTTTCCAAATGTTGTTAAATCTTTATAATACACAGAGCTGTTTCTCTCCACTGTCTCTTATTAAGCAGTAAAAGTAATGGAAAGCCTTTGTGTTCTCCTCCTGTGAAGACAAATGGGCAACCAATTCCCACACAGTCACCTCTTCATCTGACAGAGGGACAGGCACGTCTCCCCAGGGCTGGTCCAGAGATTTCATTTCCCTATAGCTATGATGATGAACATGAAGGCTGTGTTCACCATCAGCTTTTATGTCACTTTTCCAAATGTGAAATAATCATAGAAGATTGCCTCTTTGGGAGAAAGAGGGGTTTAAAGAGGAGACCACTAGCTCAGCTAACAGACCATTTACTAATATTTGCTGGCTATTTCAAGGAAGATGGGCAAGGAAAGCTGGGCTGACGTCTTGAATGGCTTCTCTCAGGCCAAGCCTTCGCTTCAGAGAGGAAACTGGAGACCCGGGAGATCCACCTCTCTCTGCCTAGCCAGTGCTTGTGCGTGCCATGAGCAAAACAAGCCTAGGTGAGGTCCCTCAAGTATAAACAGCCATCCCAGAACACCTCTGAGGAGTCCAACCAGCTACCTCAGGTATGTCTACCCATGCTGTGCTTGCTGTTCCCAGCTGCAGCCTGTGTAGCTGGAGAGCTAACACAGATAGAGAATCCAGCTCCCTTGCTCCCAAGTGTCCAAGGAATGACCCAGCCATCTGCAGGAATCATTACCATCCTCCATGAGAGGGGACAAGGTCAAACCAATTGAATGTTGTCTAAAGAGGATCTTGGGGAGGGAATGTTTTCATTACAACAGTTCATCTTTCTTTTCACAGTTCATCAAAAGCAGGCCTTCTGCATACACACGCAAGACAAATAGGACCGAGGGGTGATGACGGATACTGTAGGCTCGCGGTGATTGGGATGATCCTCCACTCACACAGTTGATCAAAGGCAAGTAAAACAATCAGCCAGCCAGCAGCAAAAATGTAATATTAAACTCCCCAAACACCTCATTTAATTAAGTCTTCATGATCAAAATCTCCATACCAGATCTTTTAAGTTAAACACTCTTAGACCTTGCTCTATGATAGCAGAAAAGGACTTCCGGAGGGAAAATGTCTGTAAAAAAACTATTCCTAAAATAGTGTGTCTTCCCTCTAGCCTCCCAAATAATTTTCCCTCTGAGGATACACGTTTGTCTGGTTTGCCCTGGCAGCACTCAGAAAGGTGGGATGCCTCATGCCCAGCTCTTGTCCCTGCTTATTCTGCTGCAGACAAAAAGCAGGAAACAACAAAGCTGCCTTTTATGATGTAATACTTTTGTTGTGGTGATGACCAGGGTGTGATAAACCCTATGTCTGTGAACCTGCTGCTGGCCTTACAAGTCTGAGCCAAAGCTAACTGAAAAATGTCAGGCTTGGGCAGGTGCAGTGCCAGTGCAGGAGGGCAGGAGAGATGGAAGGGTACAGGCATGCACCAGGAATACATCAATGTGGAGGATGCCTGCACTGTTCAGCCTGGTCCCCAGAGAGTAAACATTTCTGAGCCAATCTCTAGTCAAGAAGAAGATGGGATGTGAAAGGCAGATGTCCTGGAGGTGGAGCTGGAATTTATAGTAAGGAGTACCTAAACTGTTAGAGCAGATCCAAGGGAGGAGCACAAAATTGATCAAGGTGTTCAAGCAACTGTCCTAGGAAGGTGAGAGAGTTGGGGTTATTCAGCCTGCAGAAGAGAAGGCTCCAGGAAGACCTTTATGTTCCCTTTCACTATTTAGAGGAAGCTTGTAAGTCTTTTTACCAGGACCTGTAGCGAGAGCAAATAGGGTGACAGTTCTAAAACTAATGATAAATTCACGGAATCACAGAATCATCAAGGTTGTAAGATTATGTAGTCCAGCCATCAATCCAGCACCACCATTATCACCTCTAAACCATATCCCCAAGTGCCAGATCCAGACACATCTTGAACACTTCCTCTACACCACCTCCCTGAGCAACTTATTCCAATGCCTAACTGTTCTTTCAGTGAAAAAATGTTTTCTAATAGCTAATCTGAACCACCATGGCACAACTTAAGGCCATTTCTTCTTGTCTTTCCACCTGAGACATGGCAGAAGAGACCAAGCCCCACCCCTCTGCAGCCTCTCAGGTAGTAGTAGAGAGTGAAAAGATCTGCCTGAGCCTCCTCTTTTCTTCATGATGAGGATGGTGAGACACTGAAACCGACTGCCCAGAGAAGTTGCGGATGCCACATCACTGCAAGTGTGCATGGTCAAGCTGAACAGGGCTTTGAGCAACCTGATCTAGTGCAAAGTGTCCTTGTCCATGGCAAAGGAGTTGGATTAGATGATCTTTAAGGTCCTTTCCAATCCAAAAGTCTCAGATCCTTCAAACACCCATCTCTGAATAAAATACGCCCTGCTTTGGAAGCTTCTCTCTCCACTGATCAGAGGAATCTGCAAAACTAGCTCAAACTAGCTGGATAAACGAGCAGAGATGAGCCCCATCCTTTAGCTTTGCAGTAATTATTGTAAAGACATCAGACACAGTAATGATGACAAATGGGCATTCTTTTAATTCCTACATGATAAAGGTTTGTTTTTTCTCTCTGTTTTCATCATTGGCTTGAGCAATTGTACCACGCCTGAAAGGAATGACTCAGCCCTGCATCCTGTGTTCCCACCTCACCACCTCTGCTCCTTGGTTATCAAGTCATTTAGCAGTCAGATCAGGGATTTGGATGAGGGAACTCTTCCCTTTTTTTGCTGTTTTCTGCTGGGTGGAGCATTTATCTGGCTCAGCCTGATGTGCTCCATTTCCCGGATGCGTGAGCCGTACAGCTGGCACAAAGGAAGGGATGGGAAATCCTGGACAAGGCAAAACAATTCTACACATTTTGGCAAAATCCAGACTTGGATGGGCTCAGGGTGGTCATGAAATCACACCTAACTCATACATGGTCTTGTAACCCAGTGGTGAGAGATTCTCCATCTCGTTACTGGCTTCCAGAATCATCTGAGCACTGCTATTCTTTTCCACTTATTTATAGAAAGACAATTAGGCACAGTAAAACTTGCCATACATGAGTTCATCAAGCACCTGAAATGAAACCTGTCAAGGTGTTGTGTGGCATTAGGCAGCCAACTTCTGCACTTGCAGTAAGCACAGTTGCATTTGCCAGTACTAAACAGGGAAGAAGGCAGCATGGGAAGCAGCAAGTGCTGTTACCCTGGAAGTTGTGAAACAAAGGAGAACCAGGATTCCTGGGGTAGCAGTTAGTGTAAAGAAGACTTTTTGGACAGGCTAAGGATGTGATCCTGTCCCTTCTGATTGTGAGAGAAAAG